>CAUYUJ010021932.1:0-131166 GCA_963575745.1 Prorocentrum cordatum | reverse complement strand
AACGGCAACACGGCACCGGAAAAGAAAGGGCCCTGTCGTTTCCAGGGCCCACCGAGCCCACCACCACCACCACCACCACCACCACCACCACCACATCAGAATCACCGCCATCACCAGCGAGGCGCGCCCACTCCTTCATGCTCGTCTGGCTCCGCTGCGCGGCCCGCTCCAGCGCCTCGGCGGCCAGGGCCAGCGCGTCGCCCAGCGCCAGGCGCAGGCTCTCCTTCACGGCCAGGGCCTCCGCCACCCGCTCCTTGAAGAAGTCGTCCTCGTTGAAGCGGTCCGCGGGGTGGGCGAGGACCTCCTCCAGGCGCGCGGGGAACGCGCCCTCCACGGCGCGGTGGATCAGGCGGCCCTCCTCCTCGGTGGCCTGCGCCGCCCTCGCCAAGACCTCCCCGGCGGCCGCCGCGAAGAAGCCCGGGGACAGCCGCACGAACGCCTCCCAGGCCGCCCTCTCAGCCTTGCTGGCGGCGTCGTGCTCCGAGCGCCTGGCGCGCTCCGCCCTCACCCTCTCCAGGGCGTCGGCGGCTTCGGCGGCCCTCTCGGGCCTCTGCGCGTCCTCTCGCGGGGGCGGGGGCACGATTTCTGAGGAGGATCGATGAGGAGGAGGGGGGAAAGGGAGGATGATCGATGAGGAGGTTGGGGTGGAGGAGGAGGAGGAGGAGGAGGAGGAGGAGGAGGAGGAGGAAGGAGCCTGGTCTGTGACCACCGCCCGCGGCAGCGAATCCTCGGGGACCCCGGCAGGCGGTGGCCATGGACCTGAGCCTGACCCCCGAGGGCCCGACCAGGAGGCCAGTCTTGCCGCCGCGCGCCGAGGTCCCCGAAGACCGATGCCACAGGCGGTGCCTTGGGGCAAAGCTTTCGCCCTGCCCTGGATCCTCCTCCTCCTCCGCCTCCCCTCCTCCTCCTCCTCCTCCTCCCTCCTCCTCCTCCTCCTCCTGTTCCTCTTCCTCCTCCTCCTCCTCTTCCTCCTCCTCCTCCTCCTTTTCCTCCTCCCTCCTCCTCCTCCTCCTCCTCCTCCTCCTCGCTGGATCCTCGGCCCCGGCGAGGCATCTGAAGAAGGCGCCGTTGACCTCCAGCACCACCGCCCAGAGGTCGGAGTTCAGGTAGTGGTAGCACTCCTGCTTGAGGTTCTCGCACATGCCGACAACCATCTTCTTCCGTTTGCCGATGACGTCGTCGATGGTCGGGCACGTGAGGTTGAGGTTGAGCCGGATGGACACCACCAGGGCAGAGCCGTCCACCTTCGTGCCCAGCACCTCCATGTTCGTGAGCGGGGGGAAGCACAGCTCCGCCTCGTGCGGGTACTGGGAGATCCACGACAGGTCCGCGCCCTTGTCGATCATGCCCGTCTGGATCTCCAGGATCGTGCCCGCCGCGCCGCCCGAGTACTGCCTCGCCACCTGGCGGTCGACGGTCGTGCTGAGGAAGCCATACTCCACCCCTCCCTTGACCCCGGTCGTGTCGTCCTTCACCCAGAACTGGTTCGGGAGGCGCCCCCCGGAGGTGCCCCGGTAGACCGTGACAGCCTTCGACACCTTGCTCGCCTTCACGAGGGCCGACGCAAGGACGTGGATCGTGGTGGGGTACCTTTGTTCCAGCGAGATTTTGCGAGAAGCAGGAGGAAAGTGCGAGGCGGGGATTTATCCATATTCACCGCCTGGGAACCGACGCCCTGGTGCCCCCACGGGCGGTGGATCTGGTTTCATTTTGGCCCCCGAAGCCATATATATATATATATATATATATATATGTGCGTATATATATATATATATACATATTAGTATTATTATTAGTATTATTATTAGTAGTAGTAGTATTATGATTAGTATTATTAGTATTATTATTATTAAGAATATCCGTATTACTATTACTATCATCATTCGTACTATTAATAATATTATTATTATTACTATTATTCGTATCAGTAGTATTATTATTACCATTAACATTATCAGTATTGTTGTTGTTATTACTATTATTATAAATATTATTCTTATTATTATGTTATGTATTTAAGGATTTATGTATTTATGTGTTTATTTATTTATGTGTTTAATTACGTATGTAATTATTTATGTATTTATCTATGAATTTATATATATATATATATATATACACACACACACCTCTTCCTATTGCTTTATAAGCCCGGCCAGGGGGAAATTCCGCCCCCCCCCAAAAAAAAAACGGACTCCCGGGATCTGGGGCTTCCAGGACGGCCCCAAAGAGGCCCCCAAGAGCACTCCCAAGAAGGCCCCCCGAGGCAAAAATCATTAATTCTCCATTGGTTTTTGATAAATTTCAAGGTTCTCCTCTTTTCGGCTTCCCGACGATCCAAGACGGCGGTCTTCTGGCCGTCCGAAGCCGCCTGGTAGTCTCCAAAATCGCCCCACAACCATCAGAAGGCTTCCAGGCAGTCCAAGAGAGCCCAAAAACGGCACAACACGGGTCCAAGATGGCCCTCAGAGAGCCCCATGGCGGCCCAAGATGGGCCAAAGACACCCTCCGAAGAATTCCAAATCGTGATTCGGTCGTTCAGGGAGACCGCGGTTGGAGGCAGGGTGGCCCGAGGAAGCCCCCGGAGGCCCCCAGAATACGCCCAGGTCTCCAGAAGGCCTTAAGAAAGCCTGAAACAACTTTTGTGAGGCCCCTAGAGGCTCTCCAAGGAGGAGCCTCCGCAAAAAAGAGCAGAGGAGGATGGGGAGAATGCGCAGGGCATGGCGAAAAGAAGGAAAAAGAAGCATGGAGGAAGGATAACGAATAACATCATTATAGCGGCGATGCCAGAAAAGGCAACCAGGAATTATCGTTAAATTGTCGGCTTGACCTTCCTGCTATTCCGCCTGCATTCCAAGCTTCAAGGACCAAGGTGCATGGCGCGAAGCGCCACTGCAGTCTTGTGAATATACATATATATATATATATATATATATACATATATATATATCCATATATCTATATATATACACACTAGAACCACGCGCTTAGCGCGCGCTTAGGTTCTAGCCGTGGCCACGGAACAACTCCGAAGACGGTATGAGCAGGCACAGGGCCAAGTATGTGGCGTTAGCCCAGAAATCCGACCTCCTCCCCGTCCTCCTCCTCCCCCTCCGCCTCCTCCTGCCTCTCCGCCCCCTCCTCCCCCTCCCCCTCCTTCCCCCCCCTCCACTTGGTACATGTTTTCGTACAGTTCCTGCAGAGCGCCGGGGCCCGCGATGGTGGAAAACAGCCTCCACAAGGCACGGCGCCCACCCGGGGCCGAAGACGGCGAAGAAACGTATCCAAATGGAGGCTCGAAGCCTGACGATGAACCCAGGGAACATGGAATCCTGCAGCGTTTCCCGCGAGACCAATACATGGGGAGGAGAAAGCACCAGCATGGCCTGTGGGATCTGTTTGTCGTGCACCTGTGACATGCATCTTGGGAGCCCTTCGGGGGCTTCTGGCGGCGTCTTGGGGGCCTCCGTGGCGCTTCTTGGAGTCTCCTTGGGGCCTGTTGGGGCCGAAGTCTCGAAAGGTCCGTTCGGATTCCCTGTCTGGGCCCCCGCTTAGAGCCGTCTTGGGGCTATCTTGGGCCGTCTTGGAGGCCTCTTGGGCTGCGTGGGTCCCTCTCGGGCTGTCTTGGGGCCGTCTTGGGAGCCTCTTGCGCTGTCTTTGGGCGATCTCGGGAGCCTCTTCGGCTATCTTGGAGCGTCGGGAAGCCGAAAAGGTGAGAACCACAACAAATCCTCAAAAGCCATCCAAAAACAATCATTGTGTTGCCTCTTGTGGCCCTCTTGAAAAAGCTTCTTGGGGGCCTCTTGGGGCGTCTTGGAAGCCTCTTGGGCCGTCTAGGGACTATCTTGAGCGTCTTGGACCGATCTTGTGGCGCCTCGGAGCCCTCATGCACATCTTGGTTGCGTCCTGGGGCCGTCTTGGAGGCCTCCTGGAGGCCTCCTGGGCCGGTCTGGAGGCCCCTTGGAGGCGCCAGGGCGGGGGTATTAAAAAAGGGGGCCCGATGGTTTTGAGGTGGGCGGGGCCCCTGGGCTGGGGACCTGGTATTCATCCACATTATTATTATGGTTATGATTATGATGATGATGCTGATGATGATGATGATGATGGTGATGATGGTTAGTATTATTATTGTTAGTTGTGCTGTAAATTATTGTTATTCGCATTTCTGATGTTATTATTAATAGTATTAGTATGGTTATTATTATTATTACTGATATTATTATTCGTAGTATTATTATTGTTGTTATTATGATTATTAGTATTATTATTATTACTATTATTATTATTACTATTAGTAGTAGTAGTAATATTAATAGTGCTAATACTATCTATAATATGTATATCTATGTATGGATATCCATATCAGTATCCATATCCACCTCCATATCCATGTTCATATCCGCCGCCTGTCGAGGTCCCCGAACATCGATCCTCCAGGACGTGGTCATGTACAGATTCCCGCCTCGGAGGAAAGCTGAGGGAAGGTCGGGCCTGTCCCCCATACAGGGGGGATTTTGGACGAACCATTAAATTTACCCCCCACATATCCCAAAATACTACACTTTTTAAAAAGTCACCAGACTATGTTTTGACAATTCTTGAATATTCCCTCTGCAGAGGGACAGGCCCGACTTGACCGATCCCCATCCCCAGCGGCGTGGCCTGGGCCCCAGTGGCCGGTTTTACCCCCCTAGATGGGGATATGGGCCGTTCCCTTCGGGCTTCGAGGGGTGTATCCCCAACCCCAGACCTCCGACGTCGTGATTTTTTCACAACGTCGACCCCCAGAGGTCTGGACCCCTTCCCCGGGACCGGTTTTTCGTCCTGAGTCGTTTTTTGACGGTCCTGAGGCCCGGTAAGGGTCCCCGGAGGTCGAAAATAATGAAAAACCTCCCGTCGTGATTTTTTCACAGCGCGAGGAGGTCTGGGACTGGGGTGGCAATTTGGTGGGGGTCTCGAAGAAGATGGGGATGGGGATGGGGATCGGTGAAACGATAGCGAATCCCATTAGCGTGGCCGATGCCCGGTCTCCGGAGGCCGCGCAGCGTCGTGCACGGGGCAGGGCGTCGGAAGCCCACTCCTGCAGAGGCCCCGGGCTCGGGCAGAGCGGGGGGCAACCAGGAGGACGAAGAGGAGGAGAACGAGGAGGAGGAGGAGGAGGAGGAGGAGGAGGAGGAGGAGGAGGAGGAGGAGGAGAGAGAGGAGAGGGGAGGAGGAGAAGGGAGCAAGCACACCCGAAAAAAAGAGACCACTCGCGCGCACGTGCGGCGAATTCGCTCCACATCCGCCCCGCGGACCCCTCGCGGGCCCACCCGGCGCAGATGTCCCACCCCGGATCCGGTTTTGACGGCCTCGCGGGGCCCGATTGACGGCCCCCAGAGCCAAGCAAAAACGAGCACCTTCCCGATCCCAGAACTTCGCTGGAGCCAGTTCAGGGCCACCAGCTGGCCCCCAGCTGGCTCCAAGGGCACCTGTTCTGCTTGGTCTGCCGGTCGGGCCCGACGGAGCCCACCTGCAGCGTGGCCGAGCGCTGCAGGGGGGCGCCCCCGGAGGCGCCCGCGCGGCCCGGCTCCTCGCAGCACAGATCGAGGAACTTCTGGTGCATCACCTTCCGGCGGGCCTCCAAAGCCGCGCACGGGGCGGCGCAGGGGAGCGGGCTCGCCGGCGCCGACACTCGCGCGCAGGCTGCCCGCGCCAGGGGGCGCGCGAACGCCATCGTTTCCCGTGTCGCGTGCGGCGCCGGCGGCTCGCGTGGAGCCGCACCGTCAAGTCGCTCCGTCATCTCGCGTCAGTAAGCCCAGACCCCCGACGTCATGATTTTTTCATGACGCGACCCCCAGAGGTCCAGACCCATTCCCCGGGACCGGTTTTTCGTCCTGAGTCGTTTTTTGACGGTCCCGAGGGCCGGTAAGGGCCCTCAGAGGCCAAGAATAGCGAAAAACCTCCCGTCGTGATTTTTTCACGACTCGAGGAGGTCTGGGGTAAGACCAGCTGGTTATCGTGTACGGCTGCTTTCTGGAGCTCGAAAAAAGAAACGGAAAAAACAAAGAAGCTTAAGTGGAAAAAAAAAAGAAAAGAAAAGGAAAAAAAAAAAAAGAAAGAAGAAAAAAAAGAAAAAAAAGAAAAAAGAAATAAAAACAAAAAAAGATAAAAAATAAAAAAGAAGAAAGAAAAAAAAGAAAAGGAGAGAAGAAAGAAAAAGAAAAAAAAAAAAGAGCCCGTTTTTTTTTTTGTCTTTCGGCGTCGCGCGCTCCGTCCGCTCGTATTGCCCCCTCCCCCCAGGCCACCCCTGCCCCTGCCTCCTCATCTATGGTCACGACATGGCCCCAGGGGAGCACCAGATGAGCCCAAAGAACCCCACTCCTTCCTCTACTCCTCCTCCTCCTCTCCTCCTCCCTCCTCTCCTCCTCCTCCTCCTCCTCAGTCCTCCTCAGTCCTCCTCCTCAGTCCTCCTCCTCAGTCCTCCTCCTCCTCCTCCTCCTCCTCCTCCTCCTCCTCCTCCTCCTCCTCGGTCCTCCTCCTCCTCCTCACCCCTCCGCCTCACCCCTCCTCGCCCAGCCCTGGCCCTCCCGCGCGCAACGGCCAGGGCATGCGGGCCACCGGCTTGCGCCGCTCGTGCGGCGGCAGACCGCGCGGGGACCGCGAGATGCCAAGAGGCCCCCCCCGCGCGGGCCGTCACCGCCCGACCCCCTCGAGCAATGACACGATCACGACGGGAGGCTTTCCACGATACTCTCCGGCCTCATGGGGGCCCTCTGCAGCCTGGGCCTCGGGACCGTCCACAGAACGACTCGGGATGAGAAACCGGCCCTGGGGAATGGGTCCCAAACCTGCGGGGGCTGACGTATGTTTGTCGGAGATGGACAGACCTCCCTTTAGTAAAACGTGGTTTAGTGAACACGACCTGACGCCCAAACCTGGCGGGCGCAAGCCTGGAAAATAACGGCCACGGCGCCATCTCGAGAACCGAAAACGGACAATTCACTAATCGACGTGTCACTGTTGGGGCTTCTGTCCACCCCCGAGTTTAAAACATGCTCGGGGTGCCCTTCTGCTCGAGCCGGGCGCCCTCGCCTCCTTTCGGGCCCCGGGGGCCCCTCGCAGATCGATCGGGCTCGGCGAGCGATGCAGGAAGAGGGGGCCCAGGGCTCCGGGCGGGAGCTTCTGCGATGCTGCAGTATATCCCAGACCTGCGACGTCATGCTTTCTTCAGGGCGGCGTCCCCGGAAGCCCCGACCCTTTCCCTGGGACCGGCTTCTCCTCCTGAGCCGTTTTCTGACCGGTCGCGAGGCCCGGCCAGGGCCCCGACCGAGGCCGCACACGGCCGAGAAGCCGCCGCCCTGGTTCCTTCTGCTTTGAGACGCGATCATTCTCTGGGATGGCTTCGCCGCGCCGGCTCCCACGGAGCCCCCCGGTGCCCGAGACCTCGGAGGCCCGGCGAGGGCCCCACTTGGATGGCCGCGGCGGTTGCTAAGTACTTAACATACTTACTACGCTAAGTTAAGTACTTAGTAAGTAGTTAGCGGACTTAGCTAAGTACTTACTCAGTCATTACTAAGTGGCCCACTTAGTAATGACTTAGTAAGTACTTAGCTATCCACTTATAACCAGTTAGCTAAGTGCTTAGCGCACTTAGCTAACCACTTATAACCGCTTATAGCTAGTTTGCTAAGTAGCTTATAAGTGACTTAGCGGTTACATTGCACTTGTTATCCAAGGGCCATGCACAGGGAAAAAAGGTAAATCCACGTCTTGAAAGAGCTGAGTTTGTTCGTTGAGCGCTGCAGCGCTACAAATTTTGCATTTTGATTTGGAGTCGGTGTCCTGGATTTTTGCTTTAAATATGAGAAGCGCTGCAGCGCTGCCTTCGGATTTATATGAACATGAAGCGCTGCGTGCGCTGAAGATGAAGCGCTGCAGCGCTGAATGTTGAGTTAAATGCATGTCTTCTAGTTGCACGTTGTTCGGATCTTCATTTTCGCCCAGCTCCGTTTGCAAGGAATTTGAATGCACATGTCAATTATGTTTTGTTGTATTCGTTGTTTTTCAATGGTCGCATTGAGCGCTGCAGCGCTCCAAATTTGATAGCACGTATGTTACTTTGCGCTGCAGCGCAAAAAATGGTTGTCGTCGTGATGTCGCATCGCGCTGCAGCGCGTGCGCGCTCGTGCTTCATGGGCCTCGGGCTGCAGCCCAGATCAACATTTTTGCTCGCAAGTTGCATGTCCATGCAAGTCGATGTTCACGCGCACGCCGCGCGACAGCTTGTCTCAAGCTGCGGCCGCGCGCCGCATCCGCCGTCGCGCCCGCGGGCTCGCACGTTGCATTCGGCGCTATATATAGCGCTGGCATGGCGCTGCAGGCGCGTCAGGAGGAGCAGATCTTGCAGTGCATCGAGGAAAGCAATTCCTCGGGGAGGTTGGCATCGGGGTGGGATCAACTGAAGGAGTTCCTGCTGGCGGAGGGGCTAGCGTATTACCAGCAGGTCCCACCGAACCAGATGGGCATCGACATTCGGAACCGCAGCGGTTCGTTAGTGAACCCTGCGCGGGCTCACAATTTAGGCGCGAAGATTTGCGCCCAGGGCTTCGTCTTGGCCAAGACGGCTGCAGCCGCTGCCTTCGAGGCCCCGCAGGGGGCGCAGCTGGAAGAGACCGCGATGGCGAACGACCGCCTTTCGCGGCTCAGCGGGGGTCGGTGCCCCCCGCTGGACTCATTGCGGTATACGTCAGTGGGCGGCTCCCACACGAACGTCTTCCTCCGCTGCGTGCTGGCCAAGGCGCCGACCACAGTGAAGGCGCTGGCAGACTCTCGGGACAACATCGACTCCGAAAAGCTGTGCGCGTTGCATCCGCAATTTGCGACGGCAGTCAAAAAAGGGCCTGACGTGGTTGATCATCAAGCACGCGGTGGCCAAAGTGAAGGGCCTCAAGAACTTCGTGCAGAGGGCTTTGAACGCCGACGTCAGGGAGGCGGTTCACGAGACCGAGATCATTCGGTCAGGCTGCAGCCTATCCCCACTATAGTATATAGCGGTATGTAGTAAGGACCAGGATGATGCACGAGGGGGGTGATGAGTGGGAGCGCGTTGGGGAGGAGGTGAGAACGAGAAGCAGGAGCATTATATCTTACAGTGCTGCAGCACTTGATCGGCTCGGCGCTTGCTGCAGGCAGGTGGGCGGATGCTCTTGGCACACAGCCTCGCTGAGGGTTCCAGCAAGCCCGATTGGCGCGACATCGCCGAGCAAGCGGGCCACGCGAACCCACCTTGCAAGGCGTGGATCGCTGACTTGTGCAAGTTTGTTGAGCTCGGGCCACAAAACGGAGAACTTCTCCGTGAAATAGATGAAGCCCTCAAGACCTTCACGAATGTGGACGTCTCGGGGCAAACTTTGATGTGCGGCTCTGAATTTTGGCGCAAGTTGAATTCGATTAAATGGGGGAAGCACCAGGAGTCGCACCCGTATGTCGTAGCGGCGCTCGTGAAGGCCAACTATTCAGGCGAGCACGTGGTGGATAGCATGTGCAGGACCATCCATAAGCTTGTCGGCGCCCCCTTGTAGTGACATGCGCTGCAGCGCATCTATGCATTGCGCTGCATTGTTAGAACTGCGTACCCACCCCTCCCCCCTCCCCACACACACGCACACACGCACCGTTACATTGCTTTATTCCCAAACGCAATCGCTGAAGCGATGGGCGGATCAAGGCAAACGAGATCGTCCACGTCGCGTCCCGCAAGGCGGACGTGGCTGCGGCCGACAACCTCATGGCCGACGCAAGGTCGCTCGTGAAGAGGTTGGATATCGGAGCGGAGCAGGGCTTCTTGCACATCACAAAGTTGGATGTCCGCTGTGCCATGTACCTGGTGAAGAAGCGAGCGCCAGGAGACCGCACTTTCGGATGCGTAGCAGATATAGCACAGGTATCTTCTCACGCCACCTTTCGTGTGCTCCTTGTTTCCCTCCCTCCCTGCTTTTCGCCATTCAATGTCGCTGCAGCGACCCTCCAGAGAGGTCTTCCTCCATGAGCTCGGGGAGCCAGCCCAGCTGCAGATGAAGAGCTTGGGGATCGAGTTCGGCAAGGCGGTGCAGACCGACAAGCAAGGCGATGGCGCACCCGAGTTCCCAGCGAGCGCCGATGCAGACGCGCCGCGCGCGGCAGCGTCGTCGGCCGCTGAGTTGAAGAGCAACGTCTTCCGCATGCGGCGTGCAGGGTTCGACGTGGGGAAGCACATCGTCCAGAAGAAGGAGGTGGATGACGTCTTCGAGGTGCTCTCCATCTCGGAGAATGGGATCACCGCTCAGAAGAAGTTGCACGGCGACCTGGCGGGCGAAGAGATCCCCATTGCGCGGCTGCAGCCACCCCGCCGCCCGCGCAGGGAGCAGGGAGGGGGGAGGAGGAGGTAGTAACTGCGATATTGTATTTCCTGTACTTAAGTTGCAATGGGTTGGTCGATGCGCTGCAGCGCACGGAGCAGTTAGCCGAGCGGGCGGATTGAAGTAAACATATTGCTCGAGAATTACAAGTTGACGTCCAGGGTGCAGGAGCAGTTGCCGTTCACGAAGGAGCACTTGCCGCCAGCCCACGAGGGTTGGGCGATGGACGCGTTCAAGGGGGCATGCAACATGGCGCTGCGGCTCCAAGCGCTGAAGTACCAGGCGAACATTTTGCACTTGGAGATCCTGCAGGACCCACTTGCCGTGCGCTGCAAGCGAGCGTTCAAAGTGGGTGAGCTCGTCAGACTTGTGCTTCCGCAATCGTCCGCGCCCCCCTCCGACGACGCCGCGCTGCAGCGCTGCGCTGAGCACGAGGTAGCGAGGATTTCGGGGCACGTCAGGCCGTAGCGACGAGGTCAGTGATGTTACCGACTGCGCGCCATGTAGCTCCACGCGGTGGGAGTGGTCGCATTTCAGCCTCGTCCACGCGGGTCAGCACGGGCTGCGTTGCGGAGAGCATCTCGTTGGGGAAGGTTGGCCTCTACGAGTTCTTCGTGTGCCCGCAGTTCGCAGGGCCCCCCGCTGAGGGGTCGCGGGGCCCCGACGCCTTTGTCAGCCCCTTCTGGGTGGTGGCAAAGTCCGACTCAGAGCCCAACATGGAGCTCCGAAAGGAGACCGTGACGTTCGGGACAGGCGTCAACAAGGTGCAGGTGGGGGTGCCCCAGATGCATAACACTTGCGCCCTGTCCGCGGGCGACTTCCCGGCGGTGAAGCCGTGGCCGCGGCTGCAGCCGCGGCCAGCCAAGAAGCTCAGGGACGGCCTGAGCTGGCGATATAGAGGGACCACGCGGGAGGATGAGGCAGGAGGGAGGGGTGATGCGGAGGAGGAGGAGGAGGAGGCAGGGTAAGGTTTGGCATAGGGAGGAGGATGAGGGGGCTTAAGGAGCGGCGAGCGCACATGACGGCACCGAGCGTGGCCCTCCGATTGGTGTAAACAGTGTGCGGGTTGGTGCGAAGTGCGATACTTGCCGCGGCGCTGCAGCGCGCGGAACGATTCGTTGCGCCAGCATCGTCGCTGCAGCGACTGTACAATATTGTTGCTGGCATCAGCCTTTCCCACAGACATGCCGCTGCAGCGGCTTCGTCATCACTGTTGTGCTCGATGTGATCGTTGCTCTTCGCTTCATCTTTCACATGCGCTGCAGCGCACCTCATCATGAGCACCTCGTCCGCGCACATGTTGCCTCATCACTCCCTCGCAGCAATTTTGGCGCTGAAGTGCGACCGCGCTCGGGCTGCAGCCTCGGCGCGCCGCGCGCGCGATGACGACGATCAAGCGCGACTGCGTCGTGTTGCACGACAACCGTACGGGGCGCGAGCTGGTCGCGGCCGTCGAGGTCATCGGAGACCGCGAGTGCATCACCGTGACCACCGCAGGTTGGAGCAAGTGGGCGCGCGGCAAGGCTCAGGGCTTGCGAGGCACGATGTTCCTAACGTGGCTGAAAAATCAGCGCGCCGCGTCGTCGGGGCCAACGGCGCCGACGACGCTCTTCGCTGCAGCGGAGCCAGGCCGCCGCCCGACCACGCGGTCCGGCCGCGCCAGTCGCCAGGTTCCAGTGGACAAGTGCTTCAAGACAGTGCAGCTGCCGCCGTTTGGCGATACGGAGGCAACAGAGCTGCATATTGTCATTCCCCCACCTCATAGGGGGGGGGGGACGAGCTGCAGGTGGTGCTGCACGAGAAGGGCGTAGAGCACATCAGGGCCAAATTGCTTCAGGAGGCGGCGGAGGCGGCAGAGGCGAGCACGGTGCTGAAGCGCCCGCGGCGCCACGAGACCGATGTTCCTTGCGGCGCCCGCATCTATTGGGTGCAGCGGCTCCAAGCTTGGCGGGCCGTCCGCACAGACTGCGGTTGCAGCAGGACGGCCTTGTTCCGCACGAACCGCGGCTGCAGCAAGGATGACGCCGAAGCGGCCGCGGCGAAGTGGTGCACCGCCGAACTCAAGGATTGCGAAGCGGATGAGCTCCAGGAGATGGAAGCGGAGGCGGAGGGCGATGCGGAGGAGGAGGAGGCCGACTCGGACTGAGCTGCGGCGCGCTCGGTCGACCGCATCGCTGGGGCGTGCGATCACGGTCGGCAGTGCGATTGAGAATGGCAGCGAGGAGGACGAGCACGAGGACGAGGGCGAGGAGGAGAAGGAAGACGAGGATTGGGATAATAATTGCGGATTGTTGGTGGATCCCCCCAATGTTCGCTACTGTTGGTGTCATTGCGAATCGTTGGTATGATCAAGCTTGCTGCAGCACGACGACACTACGATCAAGTGTGCCTCTCACGCGTTGCCGCCGTCGATGTGTGACCTCACGGCGCTGCAGCGCTGACTTACGTTTCGTGTGTTTGGAGTCCATCGTGCTGCAGCGCTGATTTACGTTCGGGTGTCTGGCGTGCCGAGATCAGATTTTTGCGTCGCGCTGCAGCGCTGACTTACATTTTGTGTGTCTGGCGTGTTGATGTAGCGCTTCGATCGCGCTTGCAGCCCGCATGTTCGCTTTATGTTATTGCATGTGGTTCGCAGCCACCTGTGATCAGAACATCAATGGCTGCCAACATGAGTGCAGCGACGCCGCCATGGCGGCTTCCCTCGGAGCCAGTGCCGCCGCCGAAGGCGAAGTCCGCTCCATCGGATGCGACATATGCGGCTACTCCCCCTCCTCCGCCGCCGCCGCCGCCACCGCCGCCTCCGACGTCGACGAGGACCGCGGCTGCAGCCGCCAGTGATGTGCCAGCCCCGCGCGCGGCTGCAGCCGCGCGCAAGCGCGATGCTGATACCAAGGTTGGCATGTGGAAGCTTGTGTGCGACATGATTCGGGAAGCGCTTCAGCGCGGGGACCGCGAGGCAGCGTTTGCGCTGGCAGTCCAACACCACGTCGCGAAGAAGCCGCGGAAGTGACGGGCGCGCGGCGCGCGCGCGGTCAGTGCTGCAGCACCACTGTTTCAGTCGGATACAGCATCGCGACGGCGGCGACGGCGACAGAGACAACGACGACGGCGTTAAAGACGACGTAATTCAGAGCAGTGCATGCAGGAGAAGAAGGTGGAGGGAGGATGATGATGAGGAGGAGGAGGGTGATCAGGAGGACGACGACATTGAGGACGACGTTCTGGAACGCCCTCATTTTCACAGGTTCCCACCGCTCGCTGCCAGCACCTCGGAGCAGGGGAAGGGGGAGCAGGATGATGATGATGATGAGGAGGAGGAGGAGAAGGATGCCGAGGACGAGGAGTATGGCGAGGAGGAGGGGGAGGAAGACAACCAGTTGGCACCCATGCCCCGCCCCCCCGATCCTTCTGCCTATTCCTGCCTCCGCATACTCCCTCTCCTCCTCCTCCTCCTCCTCCTCCTCCTCCTCCTCATCCTCCCTCTCATTATCCTGCTCCTCCTTCTCCTCCTCCTTCTCCTCCTCCTCCCTCTCCTTCTTCTCCTCCTCATCAGTGTCCTCCTCCTCCTCCTCCTCCTCCTTCTCCTGCCCCCCCTCCTCCCCCCCTCCTCCTCTCCCTCCAATCCTCCTCCTCCCCCTCATCCTCCTCCCCCTCCTCCTCCTCCTATCCTGGGGGGGCAGCCCTGGGGAGGTCAATCCAGTCGCTGGCCTTCGGAGGTTCAGTTGGGGGTGATGTTACTTTGCGGGGTGATGTTACTTTGGGGGGTCAGTCGATTGGTTAGCAGGGGTCCATCGTCGTCAGCGTCGTCGCCATCGTATTCGTCGTTGGCACCGCCGCTGTTTTTGTTCCGCGCAGCTGCAGCTGCAGCTTCGCGCGCTGCAGCGTCGCGCGCCCGCGCGCCCGAGTGCAGCTTCAGCTGCAGTGATGGGACTGGTTTCCACCACCACTATACCATATGTTGGAGAAGGAGGAGGAGGAGAAAGAAGAGGAGGAGGAGGACCTCTCCCTCCAACTTATGGCACTGGTGGTGGAAACCAAGCCCATCATGCAGCTTGGCGAGCTGCAGCCTCGCTGCAGCGATGGCGTCGCTCGAGGAGTTCGACAGCTACGACGAGGACTTCGAGGAGTTCGACAGCGACGACGGCGGCGTCGGCCGCATGCGGCCGACGCCGCCTGCGGCGCCGTCGCCAGGCGCGCTGCTCGCGGCCGCGGCCGCGGCCAAGGCGCGGCCGCGGCCGTCGCGCGCCGCCCCGCATGGCAGCGTCGGCCGCGCCTTGGGCAAGGGCAAGGACAAGGACAAGGACAACGTCGGCGGCCCACCTTGCGCCTTGGGCAAGGGCAAGGACAAGGACAAGGACGTCGGCGGCCCACCTTGCAGAAAGGGCAAGGGCAAGGACAAGGACACGGACGTCGGCGGCCCACCTTGCAAGGGCAAGGGCAAGGACAAGGACAAGGACGGCGGCGGCCCACCTTGCAAGGGCAAGGGCAAGGACAAGAGCAAGGGCGGCAAACTTGTCCAAGGGCAAGGGCAAGGGCAAGGGCGGCGGGGCGGCTGGTTCAACAGGGCGCAGCAGCTCTGCGAGCTGCTGCTGGCGGGCGAGTACGCCGCCGCCGCCGCCCTGGCCGAGGAGTACTACGCTGGCCCAGCAGAGGTCTGGGTCGGCCAGGGCGGCGGCGTCGGCGAGGAGGCCGCCGAGGAGGCGCAGGCGCCGAGGGGCGCCTCATGAGGAGGGAGGAGGCCGCGGATGAGGCCGCGGAGGCGGAGGCGCTCGGCGGCGGAGGCGGAGGCCGCGGAGGCGGAGACGCCCTCGGCGCTGCAGCGCCCACATGAGAGCCGCGGCGCGCCACCGCGGGGCATGGGGGGCCGCCGCGGAGCATTCCACTACATGGGCGACGGAATGGGACGGTAACTCAGTAGAGGTAGACAGGGGGAGAGGGGGGACTATAGTAGAGGTAGACAGGGGGGAGACGTGATATACATAGGGAAAGCGAGGGGGACGATGGAGACGCAGCGCGGGGGTGGAGTGAAGACACATTGGAGAGAGACGGTAGACAGGATGCCCGCTGCAGCGGGTATCCACTCTCCCGTGAGCGAGGGGGACAACGAACGCATAGTGATAGGATACATGCTGTAGCAACCCAACATGTAAGATCAATGGGAGCAATGGGGGGGTGGATTGGGTCAGTTCGCGAGCATAGCCTGCCGACGCATGCATGTGTTTTAGGCCAGGTTATATTTCGTGCGCCAGATCGCGTGGTGCGCCCGCGCTGTCGCTCAGAAAGGCGCTCCGATATCCTCATCACATCTATCTGCCATCGTCGACGTTCACATCCTGATCCGCTGACATTTTTTTGTATAGGCTGATGTGCCAGGGGTCGGCCTTGGATTGGCCAGGAAAGTTTGGGGGCACTTGGGGGGGGGGGTCCTGGGGCACTTCAGATGGCAAACAGTCTCGCATCGCATCGCCCTTCGCCACTCTCCCTGCTCCCCTTCAGCACAGTTCGTTGCGCCGCCGAGTAGCTCCCCCCATGGCCTCCTGGCAGCCTCACCAGCTCCCATCAGCCTTGTCCTCAGCAGTCTCGAGCCATCGCGACGCTGCTGCAGCAGAGCCGTGAGCGTAAATCTTTGCAGTTGACAGCGGTGTCGGCATCGTCAACCTCGTCGCGACGCTGCTGCAGCAGCGCCGCGTGATGTACTTCGCGCCTCTCTTAGTTTCCCTCCCACCTCGAAATCAGCAGTGTGGACAGTGTTCTGGGACTGCGTGGGTGGGCGTTGGGGTGGGCTGGAGTGCTGGATGTTGGCATCAGGATGGCTGGTCTGAGGTCGAAAGGGAGCTTCGGGTGAAGCGATCTGAGAGCGTCGGTGCCCCTCTGCAGAGGTGATGCTGTCTGACAGCGGCGTGTCTGTTCAATAGCCCCCTCTATTGAACAGCCACGCCCGTGTCTGTTCAATAGCCCCCTCTATTGAACATGCTATGTTCAATAGCCCCCTCTATTGAACAGCCACGCCCGTGTCTGTTCAATAGCCCCCTCTATTGAACAGACACGCCTCTGTCGATGTCCCAGCTGCCTTCGAGGCTCCCAGATCGCTTCGGTATTTGCTCCTGATCACACTTCGCGCATCTCCTGAATCCGTCCCGCGCCCTCCTCGGACACCTTCCGTGTCCCTCCTGTGTCTGCCCGCCCACCCGCTCCCGAGCTCCCGTGTATACCTATCCGTCTCCCGTGTCTCTCCCGCGTCTCTCCCGTGCCCCTTCCGTGTCTCCACATGCCTTCCGTGCGCTCCCGCCCGTGTCCCTCCGCACCGCTTCCGCGTCCGTCCGCCCGCTCGCCCCCGAACTCCCGTGCCCCTCCCGTGTCTCTTCCGTGCCCCCCCCCGTGTTTCTCCCATGTCCCTCCCACCCCTCCGTGTCTTTCGCACCGTCCCTTCCGTGTTCCTCAAATGATCATGCATCCCCCCCCCCGTGTCCTGCCCGCCCGCCCGCCCGCGCTCGTGTCCTTCCCTCCCGTGTCTCCTCGCATCTCCCCCCGCCCCCCCCCCCCCCCTCGTGTCCCTCATTATCTCCCTCCTCTCCTTTCCATCACTCTATATCTCTCTCCCTATTGCCCACTACCATGCGTTCCATCATGGTGCGCATGCATAGCGCTGCAGCGCTTCATGTTACTTTGTGACGATGATTTCTGCTGAGCGCTGCAGCGCTCACGTGTGTTCCTTAATTGCATGCGATCGTTGCGCTGCAGCGCATCTGTACTGTTGTGGCCTCTCTTCCACCTCAGCAGCCGAGTGCTTCAGCTCTCGCAGTGTGGGAGGCCCTCCCTCGCGCTTCCCCTCGGAGCGTCCGCGCACCCCCTCGCCCTCGCGGAGGGCATCATGTCTGCCGCGGCTGCGGCCACACCCATCAACCACATCCTGGATAACCTGGACAGCTGCGACGCCTTCTTCGCATCGCAGATCGGCGTCATCGCCGCCGACGCGATGGCGCAGAGCCAGTCCGCCTTGTCCATGAGCGTGCAGCTGCAGCTTCACAACTTGGGGACGATCGGGGCTGCCCAAGCAGCTACCCTGCAGAATCGAATCACCGCGTCGGGCTTCGCGGACAGCCACAAGGCGCGCCTCAGCGCCGCGCTGGCCGCGCGCGTGGGCACGGCGACGCCCACGCTCCAGATGCGCGTGCAGACGCTCGCGTCAGGGCGGTGCTATCCATCGTGCTTTGCACATCGGACCGCCGAAGTGTTATTCACATGTATGGTTTAATTGTTTGTTCTGTACTTTATGTATGTTACCATGTTCATTTTTCAAATGTACTTATGTTAGCATGCTGCAGCATGCCTGCGTCGATTCGTAGGCTGGTGGACTTTACCATGCAGGACTGGGGTTTATTTCGCGACCCCAGCCAGAGCATCGTCGCGAAGGTGCGCGCGTTGATCAAACGTTGCGGTGCCATCGGCTTGACGGTTCCGAGCGAGAACACGCTGAAAGAGTTGGCGGCGTTGATGGCATGCGCCCATCTTCCAGACGCAAACCCTGGGCAGCTCTACGGGATCGTGACGGAGATGAAGGTTTGGGATTCGGCGGGGACGCCTAACGCAGACGCATCACATCGCACTGACTGCAGCCAATGCGATGCGGCGCGTCAGCGTTAGGGTTTCCCGACGAGTCGCCCTTTACAGGGTCAGTTCTTGGCGAGCCGCAGGGGCGCGACGGGGCAAGCGGCGACAGTGACTTGGAATTTCCCAGCAGATCCTCGGCAGCTCCCTCAGCACATCTTCGACGCGGCGTACACCGATGCGGACCCGCCGATCGATGTGACGCGCGACCTCGCCAACGTGGTATCGTATCTACGAGGCTGCTGCCGCCCCGTCATGCGCTGCAGCGCTGATTGTTATGGATGTCTTGGGTGCTTCGGCGAGCTTGGTCCTTTAGGTCCACCTCGCATAGAGCATGATAGGTTTCATGCTACGCGTGCGCCGCTGAAGCGGCCTGCGGGTCTCAACGCCATCAAGGCTCGCGTGCCTCTCAGGCTGGCCAACAAGGGCTTGCGGGCTGCCACCCCGCCGCATCAGCCGAGCACTGCCATTGTGCCATGGGCGCCATCGGGGTCACCCTCCGCGCCGCCTGCAGCACCAGTGCAACCCATGGACGCGATGGCCGTGATGCAGCAAATGCTGGCAGCGTTTGCGCCACCGCCATCGCCGCCCAACGAGCTGCAGCTGCAGCTCTTCCCGCGCCGCCCTGCGGCGCCCAAGGCGAGCCCCCCCGCGAGCCCCCCCGCGATTGGTGATCCGCCAGCTGGGCCAGCATTGCCAGCGGCGACGCCAGATGCTGCTGCAGCAGCGCCACCGCCGCCAAACGAAGATGCTGCTGCAGCAGCAGACGGAGACGAAGATGCTGTGCTGCAGGCGATCGAGACCTTGGCTGCGGGCAGCGCAAAAGGCGAGCTGCCTCGCAAGGGCAAGGGCAAGGGCAAGGGCAAGAAGGGCAAGGGCAAGAGCGCGAGCAAGGGCAAGAGCAAGACAGGCGCTGGCAAGGGCAAGACGGCGGCCAAGGGCACGGCCAAACCGAAGGCCAATGGCAAAGGGAAGGCCAAAGCCAAGGCCAAGCCCAAGGCCAAGGGCAAGGCGACAGCCAAGCGGGGCCAAATGGTACTCGGGTGCAGCAAATGCCGCTACCTGCCGAATGGCTGCGGCACGTGCCGCGACCCGAACTTCACTGGCCGTCGCGGCAAGCCGTGGGCGCGCAACGGGCACTGTCGGCATATGGAGGTGAGGATGAGGATTATGAGGGCGAGGAGGAGGATGGGGAGGATGACGAGGAGGATGAGCATATGGAGGAGAAGGAATGAGGAGGATGGTGGGGATTATTAGTGCGAGGTTGGATGGAACGCTGGCCGATGATATGAACGGTAGTGGCGATGGTCTTGCCTGGCGGTCGCGCGGCTCGCACGGACGACGAGGAGGATGAAAGTCAAATATGTTGACGGGTTCTCTTGGATGCGGGCGCTGCAGCGCTGGCGCCTTTGTGTTCAACGTTTGCATCGCCATCATGATCACGATGCAGCGCTGCAGCGCTCGCTTTCCTGGATGGTGGCGTAGATATTGCGTGCTGTTGTGTTCCGATGCAGCGCTGCAGCGCCTGTCAGACTTGTGGTGCCGTTGTAGCGTTGGCGCGTTTGTGAGTGTGCAGTTGCAGCCGCGGTGTCCATGTATTGCGTGACGTGCTCGTCTTGAGTGCCAGTCGTTCCTCGTCGATACGCGCTGCAGCGCCATCATTCGTGATGTCGAGCGTTGTCTCCCGCATGGTTGTTGCCAAGTCACGCGCTGCAGCGCTGTGATTCGCTCATGTTGCGCGTTGCCGATGGCATGCCCTCCTCCCCCTCCTCCTCCTCCTCCTCACTTGGCTCGCGCGTCGCAGTCGCCATCGTTCGCTGCAGCGGGTGCTGGCAACGGACCTCCTCCGCCTCCTCACTGGGCTCGCAATGGCGGCGCGCCGCTGCGACAAGCCGTTCGAAGCGCAAGCGCGCGCCGACCGTCGCGACGAGTTGCGCGAGGCCCGCGCGAGAGCGACGGCGACTGCTACAGCAGAGGTGAAGGAGGCGCGGAAGAACGCCAGGAAAGCGGAGAAGCAGGTGCAGATCCGCACCGCGGAGCTGCAGGTGGATGAGGAGGCGGATGAGAAGGAGGACGGTGGGGTTCATGAGTGTGGCAGGCTACTCCCCCGCTGCAGCGGGGGAGAAGGACGACAGGGGGGATGATCAGGAGGAGGTGGAAGGCGATGGATGTGGGAGGATGAGGAGTATGAGTAGCAGGGTCGGGGTCAGATGGACATCGCCGCTTCGGACGTGGCCAACCAGAAACTCAACGAGGCGTTGACCTCGCTGCGGAACGCCAAGAAGATGAAGGTGACCTGAGTGAGGTCGGCCTCGGCGGCCGCCTGCTGAAGCATGCTGGTTCGATTGATTGGTAAAGGCTGGAGGGAACGTGGTTGAGCGTGTTGTTTGAGTTGCGCTGCAGCGCTTCTCCGTGGACCACGGTTGAAAGTTTGCGCGCGGATCATGATGTGTTAATGTGTTGCGCTGCAGCGCAGTTTCGCTTGCAGTTTCTCGTTGGATGGTGATGTGGCGGATGATGAGGGCGAGTGATATTGATGCTGTTGACGATGAAGGTGATGGTGACGGGGAGGATGAAGGGACGGGAGACGGATGATGAGGAGGATGGGTAGGTTGAGGAGGAGGATGGGGAGGATGAGGGGGCGCATGAGGCGGAGGAGGAGGAGGAGGAGGAGGAAGAGGAGGAGGAGGAGGTATAGGAGGGGGAGGAAGAGGAGGAGGACGAGGGGGATGGCGAGCAGGATGGAGGAGGAGGAGGACGTTCGCGCTGCAGCGCGTCAGATTGTCATCATTGAACGTTAGCGGCGCTGTAGCGCCATGTGCTCCCAGACTGTTGCTTGGCAGTTAGCGCTGCAGCGCGCATTTGGTTGCTCTCCACGCGGTGCAGCCTCATTTCCATCCGTAGTCGCCGTGGCCCCTAGCGGAGGGGCCCCTCCGCGCGCGCGCAGCGACGGAGGCAAGCTTGCCTCGGGAACGCGCGCGATGGCGGCAGAGGACGACCGCCCAGCGAAGCTGCGGCGGCTGTCCCGCCTTCGCGCGGAACTGCCATTCATGCATTGTAATGCGATGGCGCAATTCCTGGCGTCCGTTAAGCGAGACGGAACCCCCGAATTGGGATCCCGACGCCAGGATATCAGAGACGCTCGGGAGCTCATGGTCGGTGAGAACACGCCGCGCGGCAAGCTCCACCAGAACATGGTAGTCGGGCAGCACACGGTGGAGATCTGCAGTCCAGCAGCAATGCTGTGGTATTGCAGCGCCCTCCCCGCGATGCAGCCTCTGTGGCAGCGGGCGCTGGAGCTGCCACGCCCGTGGCACATCATCATTTACGGCGATGAAATAGGCGCCGGCAACGCGCTGGCGCACGTGCAGAACCGCAAGTCGTGGGGCATCTACTGGACGATCGCGGAATTCGGCCCGCAGGCGCTTTCGTCGGAGGACTTTCGCGATAGCGTTGCTGCAGCAACGATATATGCGGGGGGGGGAGGGGGGTAGAGAGAGAGATATATATATATAGAGAGAGAGAGAGAGAGAGAGAGAGACAGAGAGAGAGAGAGAGAGGCGCTGCAGCGCCAGTTGTGCCGCGATTTGTTCGCAGGATGCGTGGTTCCAGCTCGCGACGAGGCGGGCCAAGACCGCGAACGACATCCAGCCGCGCGGACTGACGATGCTACTGGACGCAATCCTCGCGCAGTTCTGGCCTGATCAGGGGCACAACTTCAGCGCAGGCATCAGCTTGCGGCTGCGCCCCGACGGCGCGACGGAGCTCATCCAGATGGACCTCGGAATTTACATTCAGCCGCTGCAGCGGTCGCCGCATAGCACCCAAGATTAGTTAGCATACATGTGCACATGTATATATCCATTACGCCTTCTTGCGTCGCTGCAGCGGCTCTGTCGGATCGCGGACGAGGATGCAATACACCGCTTGATCGGAATGAAAGGTTCGTCAGGAACCAAACCATGTTTTATGTGCCGCAACGTGTTCTTGAAGGGCGAAGTTCGGGATATAGTTGCTTCTGATGCGACGGGTGTCGCTGTTCACCACTCGGAACCAGATGCGTCGCGGCTGCAGCCGATGACGGCGCCGTTGCTCGATGCCATCTGCAACAGATTGACCGAAGGGGTCAACATCATGAACAAGGGCGAGTTCCAGGAGTTGGAGCGCCGACTTGGCTGGAACTGGGACCCCCATTTGCCTGAGCGGGTTCGGAAACTCAAGCCGCTCGAGACAGTCATGTTTGATTGGATGCATTGTATTTTCGTCAACGGTACATTTAACATTCTGGTGTTCCAAATGTTTCGAAGGTTGAAGGGTTACTGGGCGCGCGCAGACGCATATTTCCAGGACTGGTCGTTTCCAGGGCGCCACTCCATCTCCCCCGACACGTGCGCGATCTTCGGCGAGAAGCGCGTGAGGTCCCACGTTGACAGCAAGCATTTCAAGTGTACCGCCAGCGAGGGGCTCACAACCATGCAAGTATCATTGCATGCTTCGCGCCCCCGCCAGACCAATAATACATGCGCTGCAGCGCACGTGAATTTCTGTAGGATATGTACTGCACCCCTCTTGTTCGGGCATGCGTTCGCGCGGGCGGATTGACGTGTTTCTTCAGGGAGGTGGCTAGCGACGCTGCAGCGCCTGCAGTCCGATCTGCTTGCGCAGTGTTCGAGGCGCACACGATCGTTGTGGAAGAAATCCTACGAGTATCCAGGCGTCAGGCAGACGCGGATAAGCTGCAGGCTGCGGTTAACATGTGTTTGCTGTCATGCAGCAGCGTCTTTGGCAAGGAAACGATGGCGCAGAAGTTCCATTACCTGCACCACTTCGCCAACTACGTGAGGCGTTGGGGCCATGTGGCGCTGCCGTCGTGCTGGGTTTTGGAGCGCAAGCACAAGACCAGCAAGCGCTTTGCGAACGCTCTTCAGGCGGGGGCTGCAGCCTCCAGCGGCTGGGACGCCAATGTCCTGAAGAGCGTCACCGAGCGGCACCTGTGGCAGCTCATGGATGGCGACACCTTTAAGGTTAACTGCCTGGTTAACGCCACCAGGCCGTCCAAGGCCATCTCGCGCGAACTGCTGCAGCAGTTCGGGCCTGCGGACTTTGTTACGTCCGCTGCAGCGCGGTGCCGCTACCACGACGTCAAATACGGCGACGTCGTGCTGTTGGAGGACGGAGGAGGGGAACACATTGCGGCCGAGGTGTTGAAACACCTCTCCTTCACCAAGAACGGCCACTACTATGGCTTGAGCTTGGTCCTGCCCTACTTCTTCAAGGAGAAGCTGCACCCGCGCGCCTCCGCGCACGTGCTTGGCGGCGATGCCGACGCCTTTTGGGCGCACACGGCGAGCATCGTGTGCTCGCTCGCGTGGGCGCCGCGCGAGGGCGGCGGCATCCGAGTGGCGCGCCCGATATGGTCGCAGCCGCGGTGGTGCGCTTTAGCCTAAAACGTGGATTCCTTACTGGCGCTGCAGCGCACTTTTTTACATTGCTAAATGCTTCGGTGCTGCAGCACCTGAACGTTGCATGGTCGACGACTCCTCTTCTCCGCCTTGAAAACGTGGGTTCCTTCTGCATTGCGCTGTAGCGCACCTTGTTCATCGACACTTCGGTGCTGCAGCACCTGAACAGCGCATGGTCGCCGATTCCTCTCCTCCGCCTCGTTCCTCCTCCTCCTCTTGCGCTGCAGCGCTACTGTCGTTGATCAGTGGTGCGGTCGTTCAAACTCCTCCTTCCCCGCATCCTCCCCCTTCTCCCCCTCCTCCTCCTGCTCCTACTGCTGCTCCTCCTCCTCATCTTGCTCCCCCTCCCCCTTCTCCCCTCCCCCCCTCCTCTGACGATGGGGGGAGGGTGGAGGAGGGGGAGGGGGAGGAGGAGGAGGAGGAGGAGGAGGAGGAGGAGGAGGAGGAGGAGGAGGAAGAGGAGGAGGAGGAGGAGCATGAGGAGGAGGAAAACGACGAGATAGCTCAGAGCGAGAGGAGGATGGGGAGGAGGAGGGGGGGGGGGGGGGGGGAAGGAGGAGGGGAGGAGGAGCATGAGGAGGAGGAGGAAGAGGAGGAGGAGGGAGGGAGGAGAAGGAAGGAGGAGTGGAGGGAGAAAGGAGGAGGAGAAGGAAAGGAGAGAGAGAGAAGCTATGGAGCTACACGGATCCAGACCAATCCAAGCCTGAGCCCTGGGGGCGAGAGGAGGACGAGGGAGGAGCGGAGGGTTAGGAGGACGAGGAGGAGGATGAGGAGGAGGAGGACGAGGGAGGAGTATATGATGATGACGAGAGGAGGAGGGCGAGAGGAGGAGGCGGAGAGGAGGAGGAGGAGGAGGAGGAGGAGGAGGAGGAGGAGGAGGAGGAGGAGGAGGAGGAGGAGAGGGAGGAGGAGGAGGAGGAGGAGGATAGAAGGAGGGGGGAGGAGGAGACGCCGCCCGCGCGCGTGCGGCTTACAGGCCGCGCGGGGAGCGCGCCCTCCCTTTTCCCTTTGCTTCGCGGCTCGGGATCGCCATCGAAAAACATATCAAGACATGTTTTTCGATGGCGACCCCGAGCCATGGGGCATGTCTCCTCTCGGAGGACCCCTCGGGGATGTCGGGGATCCTCCTCGACATCCCCGAGGGGTGGGACGGGCTCGGCAGCCATCGGCCCGTCGCACGTCGTCGTCACCCAACCCTCTGGGTTGTGGACGACGGCTACGTGCGGTGGGCCGCTCTGGCTGCCGAGCGGCGCGCGGGGCCCCCCCCGCCGCCCGCGCCAGCGGCAATGCCGCTGGAGATGGCGGCGCAGAGCGCGGCGCAGGCGAACTTCGCCTGCGCCGCGCTCAGCCGCGCCAGGCTGCCGCTCGACGCGGCGGCCCTGCAGGGCCGCCGCGTCGAGCGGCCGTCTTGGGCTGAGGCGCGCCCGTCGCCGCCTCCGCCGCCGCCTCCCCCTTTCCTCCTCCTCCTCATCCTCCTCCCCGTCCTCCTCCTACTCCTCCTCCTCCTCGACATCTCCTCCTCCTTCTCCTCCTCCTCCTCCTCCTTCTCCTCCTCCTCCTCTCTCCCCCTCCTCTTCCTCCTCCTCCTCCTCCTCCTCCTCCTCCTCCTCCTTCTCCTTCTCAGAGTCCGCTAACCACTTAGTAAGTCCGCTAACCACTTAGTAAGTAAGCTAGCTAGCGGACTTACTATGTGGTTACTAAGTGGTTAGTAAGTGGTTACTGGGTGGCTACTAAGTGGCAGCTAAGTGGTTACTAAGTGGTTAGCAAGTGGTAGCTAGAGTGGGGACTTAGCGAGCTAACCTCTACTAGAGACTTAGCAAGGTTAGCCTCCAGCTATAAGTGGTTAGTATCTCCTACTAACCAGTTGTAGCTGGTTATACAACTTACATCCGACTTACAACACTTATAACCTACTTACAACTCACTTGTACGTACATACTAAATCCTCTAACCCCTTTGTATCCGCGCTAACCACCTAGCAGCCGCCGCGGCCATCCAAGCAGAGGAGCCCAGAGCAGCCTCCGGCACCGTTTCCGGACAGATCCGGTGGATCCGCCGACGAATCACAAACCGGCGCCCTCGCTTGAGACATCCTCACAAAACCAGCCCCGGGGGAGGTGCCCAGAGGAACCCAGAGCGGCCTCCGGCACCGTTTCCGGACAGATCCGGTGGATCCGCCGACGAATCCGAAACCGGCGCCCTCGCTTGAGACATCTTCACAAAACCGGCCCTGGGGGGGGGGCCCAGAGGAGCCCAGAGCGGCCTCCGGCACCGTTTCCGGACAGATCCGCTGGATCCGCCGACGAATCCCAAACGGGCGCCCTCGCTTGAGACATCCTCACAAAACCGGCCCCGGGGGAGGTGCCCAGAGGAGCCCAGAGCGGCCTCCGGCACCGTTTCCGTACAGATCCGCTGGATCCGGTGGATCCGCCGACGAATCCCAAACCGGCGCCCTCGCTTGAGACATCCTCACAAAACCGGCCCCGGGGGAGGTGCCCAGAGGAGCCCAGAGCGGCCTCCGGCACCGGTTCCGGAAAGATCCGCTGGATCCGCGACGAATCTCAAACCCAGACCCCGTCGCTTGAGACAATACACTTCCTCACAAAAACCGGCCGCCGGTGGGAGGGTGCCCAGAGGAGCCCAGGGCTCTGGGCACCTCCCCCGGGGCCGGTTTTGTGAGGATGTCTCAAGCGAGGGCGCCGGTTTGGGATTCGTCGGCGGATCCACTGGATCCAGCGGATCTGTCCGGAAACGGTGCCGGAGGCCGCTCTGGGCTTCCTCTGGGCACCTCCCCCGGGGCCGGTTTTGTGAGGATGTCTCAAGCGAGGGCGCCGGTTTGGGATTCGTCGGCGGATCCACCGGATCTGTCCGGAAACGGTGCCGGAGGCCGCTCTGGGCTCCTCTGGGCACCTCCCCCGGGGCCGGTTTTGTGAGGATGTCTCAAGCGAGGGCGCCGGTTTGGGATTCGTCGGCGGATCACCCAGGATCTGTCCGGAAACGGTGCCGGAGGCCGCTCTGGGCTCCTCTGGGCACCTCCCCCGGGGCCGGTTTTGTGAGGATGTCTCAAGCGAGGGCGCCGGTTTGGGATTCGTCGGCGGATCCACCGGATCTGTCCGGAAACGGCCCGGAGGCCGCTCTGGGCTCCTCTGGGCACCGCCCGCCGGGGCCGGTTTTGTGAGGATGTCTCAAGCGAGGGCGCCGGTTTGGGATTCGTCGGCGGATCCACCGGATCTGTCCGGAAACGGTGCCGGAGGCCGCTCTGGGCTCCTCTGCTCCCCGCGCCGGGGGTGAGGATGACGGTAGTTCCACAGAAACTCCCTCAAATTATTTTTATTAAGAAGAAGAATAATACAAAGAAGAAGAAGAGGAGGGGGAAGAGCAGGATGGGTCAGGGGGAGGGGGGAAGGCTTCTTGGAAGCGCCCCCGCACCTCAGAGGCCGCGGGCTTTTTTTGTCTGGAGGCTGGACGGGGCCCGCGCCATCTGAGAAGCAGCCTCCCTCCAGGAAGCCCTCCCCCCTTCTCCAGGAGGGGAAAAACACACAGACACAAGTGATCGTCGATGCCCAGGCAAATATCGGAAAATATGGGAAGTGGGGGGGGGAAGACGAAAACCCAGAAAACATTGGAAAACATGGGGAACCCTGCCATTCGTGTCTATTTATTTGTGTGTCCCAGGGCCCCTTCAATGTAACATGGATTAAGGGGGCGTGGATTAGCGACGGGTCCCGTTTCCACGAGGGAATCGCGACTGCCGCCGCCGAGCGAGGCGGCACCCGATGCGCATTTTGGGCAGGGGGCCTCCCCCGATCCGTGGATTTGGCGACCGCGCGCCAGATCCATGGATCGTTAATCCATGTTTGCGCGCTCCCCGCGTGTGGGAACACGTGGGGAGTGGAGGGGAAGGCGAGCATCGAGAAAGCATGGGGAACGATGGGGGTGTCCTGGGGTCTGTCTCTACCTCTTTTTGTTGTCTGGGCCCCTCTGAAAGAATGACTGGGGATGGGAAGCCGGTCCTGGGGAAGGGCTCGAGAGGTCTGGGGACCCACGCACCGACAAGGACGCTGAGGCTGCTGACGGATGTCTGGGGCCCCAAACCCTCTCGAGTCGTGAGCAAAATCACGACGGAAGGTTCTTCGCGATTGTCTCCCCCCTCTCTCTCTCTCTCCTTTCTCTGAGGCCGCCTCTTTTCTTTCTTTTCCCTCCCCCGCTTGCGTGCGGGACAGACAGTTCGCAACGCCGTAATTATAGCCCGGGTTGCGCGGGCCGCGTTGGCGTCTCCGCGACCGGAAGAAAAGTTCTTCGCTATGTTCGGCCTCGAGCCTCTGGGTGCCCTCACCGACGGGCAAGAACGACTCGGGATGAAACACCAGTCCTGGGGAGTGGGTCGAGACCTCTGGGGGGCGAGTGGGTTGAGACCTCTGGGCGTCCTCGTCCTCGTCCGCGTCGTCGTCGCCGCCGAGGGGGGCAGAGGCAGAGGACGGACCAAGCAGGGGGAGCCGCTGGTGGGTGCTGAGGAGGTGCGGCGACTGCTGTCCTACACTGGTCCCGGCCAAGCCAACTCTTGGGCCCAAGGATCGATGCGCAAGCAGACAGGGCTTTGAGAATGAATTTGTGAGGCAAGGAAGCCGTGGCACCCCCTCGCTGCTACGCGGGCATCATTGGCATGGCTTCTGCCTCATCCTCCCCCATCTTGGCGCGGTGTGGGTGCCCTCCTTGTGCTTCTCCGCTGCGGCTGAAGTTGCATGGAGTGTGCCTCCTTGGCGAGGCCACGCAAGCGCGTGCCCCAATCCTGTATCGGGGCAGATGTACGGCAGGTTCATGCCGCGATGGCGCGCTGGCGACGTTGGCGAAGCCGATCCATGCGGAACTCCGCATGATAGAACGACGCGGAAGCACAGAGGGGCACGGGTACGCCAAAGGACCCGACGGAACTCAGCCTTGAACGATCGGGGCCGCGATCGGTTCAAGGTTGAAAGATCGACGCGGTGACAAACACCTTGGCGCGCGCCGACGCCGCACGAACCTGCCGTACAGCTGTCGCCAGCCCGCCACGACATCCGACGGCCCTTCTTATATTGTTCTAGCTGCTGGCCCCCTGGAGCCCATCGGCCCCTTCCCTGGGGCTGGCTCTTCACCCAGACGTCGTTCCGACGGCCTCGGAGCCTGGAAGCCAAGGGGCACCCTCGAGGGCGCGAAGTTGTTCGCGCTTCGCGGTTTGGCTCCGAGTCCTCTTCGTTCTCCTTTTCTCCCCCCGGGGGCGGCGCGAGAGCGCGAAGTGATTCGCGCCTCGCGCAGCGCGAAGCGCGAAGTTATACAGGCGCCCTTGTGGAGCCCATCGGCCCCTTCCCTGGGGCTGGCCATTCACCCAGGCGTCGTTCCTTCTGATGGAGCCTGGAAGCGACCTCCAGACGGTGTAGAGTTGGGAAAGGCGCCCAGCTCGATTCTGCTAGAGTCGCCGGAGGTCATGGGTCCCCCGTCCTCCCCGCAGGCATCATCCCCTTGGACCTCTTCTGGGGCGCGATCTGACCAGAATTTCGAGGCGGATCCAGCCGTGGTCGGACGGAGCTAGGACGAGGATAAATCCGTTCCAGAGCGCTCCAGAACGCTCTCAGAGCGTTCCGGAACGCTCCGAGAAGGCCGCGGCGCCCGTCACCTTCTCCACAGCCGCCGGACTTCAGAGATTCTCGATGTATCCTCACCCGACGTCATCCTCGTCCTGGCTTCGTTCTGCGTGGCGTCTCTGTTCCCGCCCCCTCCTGCCTCCCGAGTGGTCTGTCCTTCGTCCTCCTCCTTGCCTGTGGGGCCGGGCGACAAGCTGCAGCCCGGCTGCTGCAGCTCGTGTGTCAGGCATTGCTCGGCAGGAGGCGGGCCGGACGAAAGGGGGGGATAGGGAAAGGGGGGTTACGAAATCTGCTGCATGCAGCTGGTTTCGGCCCCACCGAGGGGCCCATTCCTCGATACATGGCCGCCTCCGACGCCGGGAGGCGCCAGGAACCTCAGCTACGTGAGCTGATTCCCCCCCCCCCCATTTTGCTATCCCCGCCCTTTTCGCCCGACCCGAAGGAGGAGGAGCCGCAAGAACCCTGAGGTGTCTCTTGAACCTTCCTGCCTGCCAGAGGGGGCGTTCGAGGAAGGGGGTCGGCGTCGCCTGCCTCTTCGGGATCGGGTGGTGAGCGTTCCCGGCGGAGGCCTGCGGCAGTGAAGTGCAGATCGGCGGAAGGAAACGATGTTCCTCCACGCTCAGGGGCCGAGTCAGGGGGGGGGGTAGGCTCAGGGGGGGATGTGTTTTCGGACGTTCTCGTCGGTTCTTGGATGTTTTCCTGCTTCGGGATGTGTTCCAGCAGCTGCGCCTCACCAAAAGCGGTACGGGACTTCCTTCCAGGATCGTCCCGAACGGCCGTCGGGGAGCCGAGTTATGACCCGAGAACCAGGGGCAACGAAAGTGGGGGGGGATAGGCTCTGGGTGGGATGCGTCGTCCCCCAATCGCCCACTGATTGCCCATAGGGGCCCAACAGCCCCTCCCCCCCCCGGCCCAGGATCTGTCCGGAGTTGCTATCGGGGGGGCCTGCCGCCGATCTGTGGGCGTTTTCTTGCCGATTCCAGGCCGATGCTTCCCCCCGCTGGGCTGGTCCCGCCCCAGCGCTCCCCTCCCGAGGAGGCGCCGCCGAGAGACGCCCGAGTCGTCAGGCACGCAGTCGGGGGCCGGGCGCGCGGGCGTGGCACCCCTCAAGCAGTGGCGAAGCGTCCCAGCTTGCTTATAGGCCTACTAAAGAATATTGTAAGAACTTTTGGAGGTCTGCACGAAGTGTTCTTAGAACAGTTCTGGCTGGGACGGTCTTATTTCAGCACATCGGGTTTATGTTCTCAGAACATGATTCGAACACTTCTGAGTTCTAAGAACATGTCGTGGTAGGCCTATAGAAATGCCGGGACGGTCGGTCCCTGCTCAAACCCCGCGCTGGGTGGTGGGCAGTCCGACTACGCGGTGCTGGTGGCCAACACGAACGCCGTCATCCAGGCCGCCCAGGACGCCCCCGTCGAGGGGCAGAGGAGGCGTGGCAGACGTGTCGGGTCGGGGTTCTTCCGAACAGGCAGGGAAGCGGAGACCGGGTAACGAACGGCCAGTTCGAGGCAACACGCGCGCACCTTGTTGCAGTGCAGTTGTTTCGGCTTTCGCGTGCCATGCAGCACTTGCGACATGATGTCTGCGCTGGGAATGTTCGGCTGCTGCACTTCAATTTTTTTCCCAACCAACCTGTGTTGTTGGGTCCTCGTTTTGAAGAGAAGGTCCCAGCGTTCCTCTCCTCTCCTCCTCCCCATCCTCCCTCCCCCTTCCTCCGTTTCCTCCTTGCGTTTCGCCCACCCAGGCCACCGTTTCGTGGCCAGCTCCACCGAAGGTTCCAGGTCTACCGTCCGCATGCGTCCCCCCCACCCAGTACAGCGTTTCGTGGCCCTCCTCCCCCTCCTCCCTGCGTTTCACCCGCCCAGTACAGCGCTTCGTGGCCCCATAAGGAGCTCCACCGAAGGTTCCAGGTCTACCGTCCGCATGCGTCCCCCCCACCCAGTACAGCGTTTCGTGGCCTTCCTCCCCCTCCTCCTTGCGTTTCACCCACCCAGTACAGCGTTTCGTGGCCCCATAGGGAGCTCCACCGAAGGTTCCAGGTCTACCGTCCGCATGCGTCCCCCCCACCCAGTACAGCGTTTCGTGGCCCTCCCCCCTTCCTCCCCGCGTGTCACCCACCCGGCATAGCGCTTCGTGGCCCCATAGGGAACCCCACCGAAGGTTCCAGGTCTACCGTCCGCATGCGTCCCCCCACCCATTACAGCGTTTCGTGGCATTCTTCCCCCTCCTCCTTGCGTTTCACCCACCGAGTACAGCGCTTCGTGGCCCCATAGGGAACTCCACCGAAAGTTCCGGGTCTACCGTCCGCATGCGTCCCCGCCTCCCAGTACCGCGTTTCGTGGCCCTCCTCCCCCTCCTCCCTGCGTTTCACCCACCCAGTACAGCGCTTCGTGGCCCCATAAGGAGCTCCACCGAAGGTTCCAGGTCTACCGTCCGCATGCGTCCCCCCCCCACCCAGTACAGCGCTTCGTGGCCCCATAGGGAGCTCAAGCGAAGGTCCCACTTGCACCGCCCGCATGCGCTGGCCACCGCCCAGCACAGCCCTTGCTCCCTGCGTTTCACCCACCCAGTACAACGTTTCGCGGCCCCATAGGGAGGCTCACCGAAGGTCGCAGTGGCACCGCCCGCATGAGTCAGCCACCACCCAGCACAGCCTTTGCTCCCTGCGTTTCACCCACCCAGTACCGCGCTTCGTGGCCCCATAAGGAGCTCAAGCGAAGGTCCCAGTGGCACCGCCCGCATGCGTCCGCCACCACCCAGCACAGCCCTTGCTCCCTGCGTTTCACCCGCCCAGTGCAGCGCTCCGTGGCCCCATAGGGAGCTCCACCGAAGGTCTCAGTGGCACCGCCCGAATGCGTCAGTCGCCACCCAGCAAAGCCCTTGCTCCCTGCGTTTCACCCACCCAGTGCCGCGTTGCGTGGCCCCATAGGGAGTTCAAGCGAAGGTCCCACTTGCACCGCCCGCGTGCGTCAGCCACCACCCAGCACAGCCCTTGCTCCCTGCGTTTCACCCACCCAGTACAACGCTTCGTGGCCTCACCATCGAAGAAGATATTCATAATTGCGGTATTTACAACTGCGTATGGTTGGGTCTTTCGCCAGGCTAATTCCCAACCGTCCTGTTGTGTTGGGTCCTCGTTTTGAAGAGACGGTCCCCGCGTTCCTTCCTTCCTTCGTTCAAATTTTCATCCCCCCCTCCTCCCTCCTCCCATCCCTGCCTCTGCCCTGCGCATGCCCTCGTCGTCGTCATCATCATCAGCAGCATCGCCATGCCATCATCATCATCATCATCATCATCATCATCATCATCATCATCATCGACGTCATGATCACCACCGTTATCGCCACCAATTCCGCCACACCAATTATACGTTTCGTGGCCCCACATCGAGCCCCGCCTGAGGTTTCGGCGGCGGTGTTCGCATGCGTTTCCCCACCCAGCACAGGGTTTCGAAACCCCATAGGGAACCCCACCTAAGGTGGCGGTGTTCGCATGCGTCACCCCCTTCCAACACAGCGTTTCATTGGCCCCATAGGGAACTCCACCTAAGGCCCCTGTGGCGGTGATCGCATGCGCCCCCCCCACCCGGGACAGCGTTTCGTGGCCCCACAGGGAACTCCACCTAGGGCCTCGGTGGCGGTGTTCGCATGCGTTTTCCCTACCCAGGACAGCGTTTCGTCGCCCCACAGAAAGCTCCACTTGAAGCCCGAATGGTGGTGTTCGCATGCGTTTCCCCCCCCCCCAGGACAGCGTTTCGTGGTCCCACAAGCAAGTCAACCTGGGTGGAACGACCTGCGGGGCTGCGGAACGCTGCGTGGCGTACTGCAAAGCAGGCGCCGCCTCGTGGCCCACAGAAGGGGGGCACCCTCACACATTTCGCGCCCCCCCCCTCTGTAAGAAACCCCGCCGAAGATAACACACGCGATCGCGGTACCTACAGCTGAATATGGCTGGGTTTTTCGCCTGGCTGATGTTTCGGGTCTTCTGTTGCCCGGATTGTCGGGTTTGTTTCCAGTTGGTCCGCAATTAGTTGAAGAAATAGTGTAGTGCAGGCCGTGCAGTGTTTTGTTATGGCTGTTGCAGTCCCTCCCACCCAGGACAGCGTTTCGCGGCCCCACATCGAACGCCCCGCCTAAGGCCCTGGCGGTGTTCGCATGCGCCCCCTTCGCCCAGGACAGCGCTTCGTGGCCCTACAGGGAACGCCACCTACGGCCCCAGTGGCGGTGTTCGCATGCGTTTACCCCACCCAACACAGCGCTTCGTCGCCCCACAGGGAGCTCCACTTAAGGTCCCACTGGCGGTGTTCGCATGCGTTTCCCACACCCAGGACAACGTTTCGTGGCCCCACATCGAGCTCCACCCAAGGCCCGTGAGGTGGTGTTCGCACGTGTCTGCCCCCCCCGCCAGGACAGCGGTCAATGGCCCTACAAACAGCTCCATTTAAGGCCCCCACTGGCGGTGTTCGCATGCGCCTCCCCCGCCAAACACAGCGTTTCGTCGCCCCACACGAAGCTCCACTTAGGGTCCCAGTGGCGGTGTTCGCATGCGTTTCCCCCGCCCAGGACAACGTTTCGTGGCCCCACATCGAGCTCCAATTAAAGCCTTTGTGGCGATGCTCGCATGCGTCTCCCCCCCCCCAAGGACAGCGGTTCGTGGCCCCACGAAGAGCTCCACCTACAGCTTTTGTGGCGGTGATCACATGCGTCCCCCCCGCCCAGGACAACGCTCCGTGGCCCCATGGGGAGCTCCACCTAAGGCCTCGGTGGCGGTGTTCACATGCGTTTCCCCCACCCAAGACAACGTTTCGTGGCCCCACATGGAGCCACCCGAGCCCCCTGTGGCAGTGTTCGCATGCGTCTCCCCCACCCACGACCGCAGTTCGTGGCCCCACATCGAGCTCCACCTGCGGCATTTGTGGCGGTGATCACATGCGTCACCCCCGCCCAGGACAACGTTTCGTGGCCCCCTAAGGAGCCCCACCTACGGCCTCGGTGGCGGTGTTCGCATGCGCTTCCCCACCCAGGACGGCGTTTCGTCGCCCCACAGGGAGCTCCACTTGAGGCCCGGCTGGCGGTGTTCGCATGCGCCCCCCCCGCCCAAGACAGCGTTTCGTGGCCCCGCATCGAGCTTTACGTAAAGCCCCGGTGGCGGTGTTCGCATGCGTCTCCCCCGCCCAGGACCGCGTTTCGTGGCCCCACATCGAGCTCCACCTACGGCTTTCGTGGCGGTGATCACATGCGTCGCCCCCGCCCAGGACAACGTTCCGTGGGCCCACAGGGAGCTCCACTTGAGGCCCGGCTGGCGGTGTTCGCATGCGTTTCCCCCACCCAGGACAGCGTTTCGTGGCCCCGCATCGAGCTTTACGTAAGGCCCCGGTGGCGGTGTTCGCATGCGTCTCCCCCGCCCAGGACCGCGTTTCGTGGCCCCACATCGAGCTCCACCTACGGCTTTCGTGGCGGTGATCACATGCGTCGCCCCCGCCCAGGACAACGTTCCGTGGGCCCACAGGGAGCTCCACCTAAGGCCTCGGTGGCGGTGTTCGCCTGCGTTTCCCCCACCCAGGACAGCGTTTCGTCGCCCCACAGAAAGCTCCACTTGAGGCCCGAGTGGCGATGTTCGCATGCGTCTCCCCCACCCACGACAGCGTTTCGTGGCCCCACAAGGAACTCAACCTGGGTGGAGCGACCTGCGGAGCTGCGGAGCGGTGCATGGCGTATTGCAAAGCAGGCACCACCTCGTGGCCCACAGAGGGAGGCACCCTCACACAGTTGCGCCCCCCCCGATAAGAAACCCCGCCGAAGAATATACACGCGATCGCGGTACCTACAGCTGAATATGGCTGGGTTTTTCGCCAGGCTGAGATTCCGGGCCCTCTGTTACCCGGACTGTCGGGTTTGGTTGCAGTTTGTCCGCAGTTACTTAAAGAAATAATGCAGTGCAGTTCACTCGCGTTGCAGAAAATGGCCGTGCAGTTTTTTGTTGTGGCATTTGCAGTCCCTCCGTATGAATCACATAATGGGTCTGCTACTCCTTTGGGTGTTACTTGGTGTAGTCTTCCGCACAAGCGTAGATTTTCTATATGCGATTGGGAATTGCGGGGAATCAAGGAGGTGAGTAAAGGCCAGGGAGCAGGACATCCTGGAATTTCTGTCGGTCCCTTTGTCTCTCTGGGCCCCCTCCAGCTCTGCCCGTTCTCAGACCTGCAGCGATTTCCAAGCACGCGCCAGTCGGGGGTGTGTCACCAGTTGTCACCGATCGCGCCGCACTACTCTACTCGCAGACGTCCGAACAAAGAAGCACGCGTTCGCGTCGACATCACGGATCGTCCATCCCCCGCCGCGAATCCGTGCCACCTGCGATTAGTCACGTTGCGAGTCGTGGAACGCGCTCGTCCGTGGGCGGGAAGTCCTGGAAGTCCAGGAAGTCCACCGGAACCCCTCCAAACCTGGCATCATGATCGCCTGGAGGAGGAGGAGGAGGAGGAGGAGGAGGAGGAGGAGGAGGGGAAAGGTGACTCGTTGGAGTCGGTCTCTGGAGTTCAGGGCAGGCCCGTCGGGGGCGTATCACCAGCATCGGCCTCTGGGGAGGCCCGCGCTCGGGCCGCGCGCGCCGCGGACAGGGAGGGCTCCGGGTGAGCTACTGGCCCCCCTCGGGGAGGGGGCAGGACCTCCTGCCTGGTATCGCTCGGGCGTGCGTCTTTCCCTCCCGGCGAGGGCCATCGAGGAGCATATTGGATCGTCGTGCGAAAAAGTCGTGCGTGCAAGAGTTGTATCCATGTCCAGAGCGTCTTGGAACTTCTTGGAAGGGCCGCCACGAGGCCGAGGCGCACGGTATGGAGAAAGGCCGAGCCTTTGTGGGGCCGAATTTCTATCCGTATCCAATGCGCCTCGGGTTTCTGGGAAGGGAGCCCGCAACTCCACGTTGAAGTGATGTGGACACACGTCTTGCCCGCACATCGAGGAGCGTGTTGGATTGTCGTGCGACAGAGTGCCCGCACGAAGCCGACACATGCACGCGGAATGGACATCCGAGCGATGGCAAGGAAGGGGCCAGACCTTCCCATGAGTCCATGCATGACGTAAATGACCACGTCGGATGTCGGAGGATCGATTTCTGTTTCGCCGATCGAGCAATCGAGTTGTTGTAGGTTGATGATTTGTGTGTGTGTGTGTGTGTGTGTCGGCCTCCAGTAGTCTCCTGGTGCCCACCGCTGGATCCGCCTCGAACTCTTGGCCATAATATTCTCAAAAGAGAAACAGAGGACCGATTTTTGGTGGCTGAGTTCACGCCCCCAAACGGCGTAAATCGCGTATGCTTATTTCCTGGCGTGTTCAGAGTCAGGAAGCCCGTCTCGGGATAAAAGCACCGCCCTGCCAGGGATGAACAGTTGGTCCGCGGTGAAGGGGTCGAGAGCTCCCGAGGTATTCAACAACAAGTAACACAAACCGCATCCCCTTCCGGACAGAGGAGGAAGGCTCGCTCCAGGGAGGCAGGGGAGAGAGGGGAAAGTGTTGCGGGTGGGAGGAAGGGGGAGAAATGGAGAGGGATGGTGAGATAAAGGAAGGTGGGAGGGGCGATGGAAGTAGGAGGAGGATCAGCAGACTGAGGAGCAGCATACATCTTGGATCCTGCTTGTTCTTTTGATTTGGGCTGTGGATCAGGACGCAGGGATCGCGGATCTCCCTGTGCAGCCCACGAGGAGGATCAGCAGGGAGGAGGAGCGGAGGAGGAGGAGGAGGAAGTGGACGAGGAGGAGGAGGAGGAGGAGGAGGATCGAAGCTTTCCATGTGATCTTGCCCCTCTGGGGGCGCAGGGGGCTTCCGAAGGCTTCCGGCTACCTCTGTGCAAGGAGGTGGGGAGGCGGACCCCCCCCTTCGCCCTCCCTGTTCTCCTGGCATCGCTCGGATGTGTGCATGTTTTCTCGGCGAGGGCCATCGAGGAGCATACCGGGCCATGTTGCAAACAAAAAAAAAAAACACGCGCGAAACCGAGAAATGGACGCCTAGCGATGGCAGGTTCTCCTTCCACGACGGGGGTGCCTGCCGAGAGCTGCGGAGCATCCCGCCAGGGGGGGGTTGTGCAGCGGCGGTCGGCCATTGTTCCCGCATGCCCCACTGGGGACCCCGCGGGGCCACGGGAGCCCAGGCACGGGAACGACCAAACAGACGTTCTGGATGCCGAGCGACGACGACGACGACGACGGCCGCAACCATGAGGACGAGGAGGAGAGGAGGAGAGGAGGACAAGGAGGAGGAGGAGGAGGATGGAAGTTTTTCATGTGATTTTGCCCCTTCTGAGGGCGCAAGGAGGAGGACGAGGAGGATGAGGAGGAGGAGCAGAAGGAGTTTTTGAGCATCAGCGCTGACCTTCTCGCATATATACGCCAGTACGACCGACGGCCCGAGGAAGGGAGTCGGTCATACGATCCGCTGCGCGCCCTGCCAGCTCCGTGTGGCCAGGGACGGAAGGCCCGGCGATGCTGTATTGTTAAGTCGGGCTTGTCCCTCTACTGGAGGAATATCCAAAAATAGTGAAAACTAGTCTGGCGCAGATTTTTTGAGGATATTTGTTTGTCTAGGTTTGCTTTGTAAAAATAATACTTTGAATTTGTTGCCCCAAATCCGCCTGTAGGGGGACATGCCCGACCTAACTGTATTGTTTCTTCGCCGAGAAGGCGTGTTACCCGCCGGTCGTTGAAAGCAGGTGTTCTTGTGCTCCCAGACCCCAATCTATTTCAAGCGCTGTCCTACCTCAATCATTTGCATGCCCTTCCTGTGGTTTGCTATTCTCTGGGAGGGCTTGAACCTAACCTCTACTTTACCCGCTTTCCTACCTCATGTTTTGCTTGTTTTTTCTTCCCTCCCCTCCTCCCCTCCTCCTCTGCCCTCATCCCCTCCCCATGCTCCCGCGTGGCGCCGATATGTTTCAAGGTGATTTCGTATCGTTATAGCTGCCCGCATTTCCGCCCTAGTGCACTTTTCCTTTCCTGCCCGAGTCCGAGGCTATTGCTGCCGTTTCCGGTCACGTTCATAACTTTTAGTTTGCCAATGCGCCATCTCTGCGCCAGGCTTGACTGACTGACTGTGTGCAGCGCCAGCCGCAGAGCCTGCAGTGTTTTCCCCGCCTGTGCCCGACGTGGCCGCCCCTTGTGGGCATACCGGCTTGACCTTGACCTTGACCTCTCCCAGCGGACGTGTATTTTAGATAAGAAATCATTGGATCTGATGATGCTCAAGGGCGATGGGATATGATCCGTTTCATTGCCGTTTTGGCTCTAGATTCTTTCCGTTCCGCTTTTTCACACGCCGACCGTTTCGAAGGCTCACGAGATATCGCGCGCCATACAAACCTAAGCTATCTTGTCCACACTTCAGCGGAGAGCTGTCTTGAGGCCTTACGGACGCGTGCAGTTCGGCGACGGAGGGCGGCCTTCAACGGAAGGCCCGTGGGCATCTCAGAGGGCGAAAGATTCGTGTGTTCTTTATCGGGGCCACTTCCCTCGAAGGGGCGCCTGGTGTCCTTGTAGGGCAATCCACCCTGCTCTCCCCCTTGATTGCGGACCCATCGTAATTTTTCCATGCCTCTCCTCCTAAATTGCCTCGTGCGTTCCCCACGCCCCTGGCCGTCTATGCTCTCCCGCGTCCCTGCTTTCCCTTCTCCCCAGCTCTCCCCTGTCGTTCCCTGAAAGAGCTTTTCGAAATGGGTCCAGGAGGTCCTCCAGAGGAATCTACGCGGCCTGCCAGAGTGGCCGTTTTGGCTCGAGCCCTTCTAACATCGAGGCATTATCGCTCTCACAGTGCCTCTGCCTCCACCGCACACTTCAGAGCGATGAGCTTCAACGATCAGATCTTTGAGCACCAGGGACAAGACTTGCAGGCAGCCTGGACGACGCCACCCTGCACACCGCGCGCTGGCCCCAAAACAAGAACGACGCCGCCCAGCACGCCGCGTCTGAGGCGCACGAACCTGGAGCCCCTGTTGTTGGGCCTGGAGCGCAACTGCTTGACGCAGGTGCACCTTGCCCTCGAGGCAGACCCAGAGGCGGCCAGCATGCCGTTCATGGAAGGCCGGTTCGAGTGGCCGCTCTGCGCCGCGATCCGCCTCGGGTGCAGCGAGGAGGTCATCGGTCTGCTGCTCAAGCACGGCGCAAAGGTCGACGTGACGGACGCCAAGGGCCAGACTCCGCTCCAGTTCCTCAGCTCAGGCGTGGAGAGGAGGTTCCTCCGCATCCCTCCCGAGGACCTGCGAGGACCTCCCGGCTCCCCTGAGTGGTCGGAGCGCGTGCGCGAGCTCACCGCGCGCTTCGAGCTCGGGGTGGCCACGGCCCTGCTGATGGCCGGCGCGGACCCCGACGCGTGCGACGGCGGCCTTGGCAGAGGGCATCACTCGAGTATGGAGCTCGCCCGGCGCTCTGGAAAAGACCACTTGGTCGGTCTTTACGAGGCCCACGGCCTTCGGTGTGCCGTCTGACGCAATCTTGTGCGCGAGTGCGGGATTTGACCTGCGCGCTTATCGGACTTGATTTGAAGCAGCGCCCGAGGTGCGATGAGGACAGGCTAGCACACACGCACCCACTCACACGTGACATTTGAATATGTGTATACGTATGCCTATCTGATTGCGAAGACGCAGATGCGCAATCAGCGTGCATGTGCACATAACTACATATTCATGTAGCGTTTAATTTAGATGCCTGTCAAGTCCGTGTGCATAAACATGTAAACCGAAAACGCTCACTGCGAGCCGCCACCGCTCCTTGCTTTTGTTTGGGAGAGCAGGTAATGTGTTTCCAAACGTTAGGCCAAAGTGATGCCAGTACACTGGACCATGTTCCACGACCCGATGTGGGAAATCTTGGGCGATACTTGGGGGATACAGTCAGGTGAAGGAGGAGGGGGAGGAGGAGGACAGGAAGAACTCCAGCTCGCGCGAAGCGCGCGTGATGGACTTTATCAAATACCTGAATCTGCAGATATGCATGTATGCACATGCATGTGTATATATATATATATATATATATGCACACGCATGCATGCAGATGTCTGTCTGTCTGTCGGTCTGTGTGTCTGTCTGTCTGTCTGTCTGTCTGTCTGTCTGTCGTTCTGTCTGTCTGTCTGTCTGTCTGTCTGTCTGTCTGTCTGTCTGTATGTGCGTATGTACGTTTGTATGTTTGTATGCATCCATGTATGTATGTATGTATGGACACGTGTCTGTATGTATGTATGTATGTATGTATGTATGTATGCATAGATACATGCATTAATGTATATTGACATGTATATAGGTAGACATGTAGGTATGTATGTACGTAGGTATGAGTGTATACGTGCATGCACGCATGTATGTATGTATGCATGCACGGGTTTATGTGTGTATGTATTGTCGTGTTTGTGTATGTATGCCTGCATGCATGCATACATGCAGCGATGGATGTATGGATGTATGTATGCATTGATGCGTGTGAGTGCATGCACGTACGTATGCTTATGTGCACTAAGGCCTGCACGTATGTATGTCATTGTGTATACATGTAGTTACGTTTGCACGTATACATTCATGTGTGGATGGACGTATGTATGTATGAATGAACGTATGTCTGTATGCATGCGTACCTGTGTGTATTTATGTGTGTTTGTTTGTATGTATGTACATATGCATGCATGTATGTATGTGTATATGTATGTATGTTTGTGTGCTTGTCTGAATGTGTGTGTATGTCTGTATGTATGTTTGTATGCATGCATGTAGGTGTGTATGTATGTCTGAATGTCTCAATGTCTGCCTGCCTGTCTGTCCGTCTGTATGTATATATATGGATGTTTTGTGAGAATGAATGTATGTTTGCATGTATGCATTATGTATGTATGCATGATTGTACGCATGTATGTATGTACACGCATGTCTGTATGTACATGCGCATGTATGTATGCATGCATGCATGTATGTATGTATATATGGTCCAGGGCTTGGGCCCCCCCCCAAATGCTGATGCCATTGGCCCCCCCCCCGCGCGATGGTCCCCCCCGCCCCCCCCTGTGGGCGTGGCGTGGTGCTGCGCTGCGGTGCCCCCCCCCCCTGAGGATGTGGTGTGGTGCTGTGGTGGTTCAGAAGTGGGTGTGGCGTGGTGCTGCGCTGCGGTGCCCCCCTCCCTCCACCTGTGGATGTGGTGTGGTGCTGTGGTGGTTCAGAGGTCGTCGTCGTCGTCGTCCTCGTCGTCCTCGTCGTCCTCGTCGTCCTCGTCGTCCTCGTCGTCGTCGTCATCGTCGTCGTCGTCATCGTCGTCGCCGTCGTCATCGTCGTCATCGTCGTCGTCGCCGCCGCCGCCGCCGGCGTCGTCGCCGCCGCAGCCGTCGTCGTCGTCGTCGTGGTCGTCGTCGTGGTCGTCGTCGTCGTCGCCGTCGTCGTAGTCGTCGCCGTCGCCGTCGTCGCCGTCGTCGTCGTCGTCGTCGTCTCTGGGACCATACCATCTGGGGGGGGGGGGGCCGAGGAATCCTGGGACCATACCATCTGGGGGGGGGGGCGGCCGTGAACCCTCGACCCTGGATCATGTATGCATTTACGTATGACTGTATCCATGTATGTATGTACGCATGCATGTATGTAGGTAGCTGTGTATATATATATGTATATATATATATGTGTGTGTATGCATGCATGCATGCATGCATGCATGTGTGTATGTGTGTATGTATGTATGTATGTATGTGTGTATGTATGTATGTATGTATGCATGTATGCATGTATGCATGTATGCATGTATGCATGTATGCATGTATGCATGTATGCATGTATGCATGTATGCACGTATGCATGTATGCATGTATGCATGTATGCATGTATGCAGGTATGCATGTATGCAGGTATGCATGCATGCATGTATGCATGTATGCATGTATGCATGTATGCATGTTGGTACGGTGGGGTCTTCGGGATCTTAAGTTTTTCTGGGAGATTGTGACCAGAGTCAAACGGAGGGTAGTTGCAGCAGAGCGTTGAGAAAACAGATGAGAGAGCAGAAATCATAGTTGAGCAGAGGGGATGGAGAATAGAGTTAAGCAGAGGGGATGAAGAACAGAGGTTAAATAATTTTGGGTAGCTCGACCCTGAAGGATGTACATAGTAGGCATGGTAGTAAAGCATCACAGAGAGGCGGAAATAGAGAGATAGAGAGAGCGAAGGAGAGACGGAGTAGAGATCGATACACGTGGAGAGATAGACATGTCTAGTTATTATGACCAGTGTTAAATATAATGTTGGAAGATGGATGGGGAGGTCAGAATGAGAGGGCACATCGCGTATATGGAGAGCACATTTCAGACGAACATATATATATATATATATATATATATCTGTACATGTTCCCCAATCAGTGCTTGCCCTGAAGGGGTCCTAGCGGAAGCTGAAAGATTTGGCGAAAATTTACCGACGATTTTGGTAGCAGGCTGGGTTCCCGAGTTTCCGGTTCCGGGTTCCCGGGTTCCTGGTTATTGGTTCCGGGCCGATTTCGGTGGGTTTTGGGTTCCCGGGCTCCCAGGTTCCCGGTCGATCTTCTCAGCGAAAACCATTCTCTGATCGGGGCTCTTCTCTGGTGTAATATACGTGGAGAGAGAGAGAGAGAGAGAGAGAGAGGGGAGAGAGAGAGAGATGAAATAACGAGAGAGAGAGAGACGCATACACCCAATCACAAACTCAATTTTAACATACTCACATGTGTATACATATAAAAAATGAATTTGTACATACCAAAGCACGTGTATGTGGTTCCGAGTAGCTCTGGGACAATACAGTGCAGAGAGTGGCATGAGGGCAGATGCGTAAACAGAGAGTTTACGTACACAACAGTTGCGCAACAGGGAGGGATCGAGAAGCACACCAACACATGAGACGGCAGGTGTGGAGTGCACGCGAACAATCTGGCAATCCACTGAGAGTTATTCTCTGGTGGAAACTGTTGGCATATCTATATGTACACCCGCATGCATGCGTGCATTGGCATCTGTATACTCGTGTATACGGGTACGAACTTCGTTCACTATTGCGTGCATGACTCGTCCGCGCAGCAGGCCCACGGCACGAATGCGGCGGGCGTTCGGAAACCGCCAGGGCCCCATTGTTCGCAGCCCTGGTTCTCACCGTCAGCGATCGATCGATGTGCCCCTCCCTGAGCCTTCTTCCCCGTCACGTTTTACCCCTCCCAGAGTCTCAGTGTTTGTTTTTGATTGGTCGCGGCGGGCCGCCACCGTTCAACACGAACGATCCACGCGACCACAACGCCGACGTCCCCGAAAAACAATTACCCTGTGACGTACCCAACCCTTTCTTTACATGTGGCGATGATAGTCTGGACCACTCAATGCTGACTGGCATTCTGGAGGACCCGCAGTGCGCAAGAATAGCACCCAGCAGTGATTTCAGAAGAGCGAAGAAGATGAACGGCAAATATACAAGATGAAAACACAGGGGTGTTGAAAGAAACGCGTATGACGTACCTCCGAGTGATCTACGTGGGACGTACTTCCGCTGGGCCTCCCGGGAGCCCACGAAAGTGGCGACAGTTGCGCAGATCACAAGCCCCCCAGGGGGCGGTGAGATCCCGAGGTGATCCGCGTGGGACCCACCTCCGCTGGGCCTCCCAGGAGCCCACGACAGTGGCGACAGTTGCGCAGATCGCAAGCCCCCCAGGGGCGGCGCGAGGTCCCGAGGTGATACGCGTGGGACGTGCCTCCGCTGGGCCTCCCGGGAGCCCACGAAAGTGGCGACAGTTGCGCAGATCGCAAGCCCCCCAGGACACCGCGAGGTCCCGAGGTGATCCGCGTGGGACGTACCTCCGCTGGGCCTCCCAGGAGCACACGAAAGTGGCGACAGTTGCGCAGATCGCAAGCCCACCAGGGGGCGGCGAGGACCCGAAGTGATCCGCGTTGGACCCACCTCCGATGGGCCTCCCAGGAGCCCACGAAAGTGGCGACAGTTGCGCAGATCGCAAGCCCCCCAGGGCACCGCGAGGTCCCGAGGTGATCCGCGTGGGACGTACCTCCACTGGGCCTCCCAGGAGCCCACGAAAGTGGCGACAGCGCAGATCGCAGCCCCCAGGGCACCGCGAGGTCTCGAGGTGATCCGCGTGGGACGTACCTCCACTGGGCCTCCCAGGAGCACACGAACGTGGCGACAGTTGCGCAGATCGCAGCCCCCAGGGCACCGCGAGGTCCCGAGATGATCCGCGTGGGACGTACCTCCGCTGGGCCTCCCAGGAGCCCACGACAGTGCCGACAGCGCAGATCGCAGCCCCCAGGGCACCGCGAGGCCCCGAGGTGATCCGCGTGGGACGTACCTCCACTGGGCCTCCCAGGAGCACACGAACGTGGCGACAGTTTCGCAGTTCGCAGCCCCCCAGGGCACCGCGAGGTCCCGAGGTGATCCGCGTGGGACGTACCTCCGCTGGGCCTCCCAGGAGCCCACGCAAGTGGCGACAGTTGGGAAAATCGCAGCCCCCAGGGCACCGCGAGGTCTCAAGGTGATCCGCGTGGGTCGTACCTCCGCTGGGCCTCCCAGGAGCCGACGAGCAGCCCCCAGGGCACCGCGAGGTCCCGAGGTGAGCCGCGTGGGACGTACCTCCGCTGGGCCTCCCAGGAGCCCACGACACTGGCGACAGTTGCGCAGATCGCAGCCCCCAGGGCACCGCGAGGTCCCGAGGTGATCCGCGTGGGACGTACCTCCACTGGGCCTCCCAGGAGCCCACGACAGTGGCGACAGTTGCGCAGATCGCAAGCCCACCAGGGCACCGTGAGGTCCCGAGGTGATCCGCGTGGGACCCACATCCGCTGGGCCTCCCAGGAGCCCACGCAAGTGGCGACAGTTGCGCAGATCGCAGCCCCCCGGGCATCGCGAGGTCCCAAGGTGATCCGCGTGGGACGTACCTCCGCTGGGCCTCCCAGGAGCCCACGAAAGTGGCGACAGTTGCGCAGATCGCAGCCCCCAGGACACCGCGAGGTCCCGAGGTGATCCGCGTGGGACGTACCTCCACTGGGCCTCCCAGGAGCCCACGAAAGTGGCGACAGTTGCGCAGATCACAGCCCTCAGGCCACCGCGAGGTCCCGAGGTGATCCGCGTGGGACGTACCTCCGCTGGGCCTCCCAGGAGCCCACGAAAGTAGCGACAGTTGCGCAGATCGCAGCCTCCAGGGCACCGCGAGGTCTCGAGGTGATCCGCGTGGGACGTACCTCCGCTGGGCCTCCCAGGAGCCCACGAAAGTGGCGACAGTTGCGCAGTTCGCAGCCCCCCAGGGCACCGCGAGGTCCCGAGGTGATCCCCGTGAGACATACCTACGCTGGGCCTCCCAGGAGCCCACGAAAGTGGCGACAATTGCACAGATCGCAAGCCCCCCAGGGCACCGCGAGGTCCCGAGGTGATCCGCGTGGGACGTACCTGTGAATAGAACCCGTGTAATACCCTCATATATACTCCTTATCCTCACCTCTCCTGCGCCTGGCCGTTTGGGCTCAGGTATTGGGACAGATCGATCAGACCTTTGATCGTGCAGGAGGGAAAGACATCCATCTATCCCTCCTTCCCTCTACCAACGGATCAGGGGTTCTGTACCCTTGTACTTCAACCCCATACACAGGTTATCAGCCCTTTAAATCTCACCGTTCATCGAGCCGCACGTCGCGACCTCGCACGCGGCCTCGATGGAACCCAAGCGGCGCATGCGCCGCAAGGGGTCCATCGGGGCCTCGCGTGCGAGCTCTCCGACGGCGCGGCGGCTCGGTGATGAGTTGGAGAGCCTTAGTGCGGACTGTGTTGGTGTCCCAGGTACCCCCCCCCAGCTCCGACGGGCCCGAGGCGCGGCTGGCTGCTGAACTTCACCGCAGCGCCGCCCGCGGGGGGACAGGAGAAGGAGGAGGAACGGGAAGGAAGGAGTTTCACACGCCTACCTTCGATCCTCCATCTCCTCCTCAGTCGGGAGCAATCCCAACTGCGTCAGGCGAAAGCCTCACTGGTCCTAATACTCCAGGGCGCTTTCGCGCTAACCGCCGATGGACCTCAGGTGCTGGTACCCCCAGCCCTGCGACCGTTCCTGTTGCGGAGCACGTAGCCACCTTTGAGGAACTCAGTAGACCAGTGGCGGCACAGCCGCAAACGCAGTACCCCAAGGTATCACCGGATGAGACACCACACACGCGCAACCGTCGTGGAGCCCCAGGCCCACGCGGCGAGAGTAGGTCGAGCCCGCGCACTGCCTCTCAGAGGCCATGCACCCCCCGTGACAGGGGACACAGGGAAGCTGACGCTCCCCACCTCTCCATCTCAGACGACCAGCTGGCGGAAACGTCCGCCGCAGGTGAAATAGCTGAGCTCAGAGACCAGGTTGAAACCTTCGTGTCCAGGCAATACTCTGGACTACTGCAGAGCGTTCAGACGAACGCCGCCGATACTGCAGCCATACGCCACGATCTGGACGGCGCCTTAGGGATCATTGATTCCAGGATCGCCGAAGATCGACGCATCATAGGTGAACTGCAGTACCAGGTTGATCGTGAGGTGTCACACTCAGGTGAACGAACGGCGATGGTCGAGAACCTGCGCAACTACCTCGCGCAGATGGAGCAACAGCTTGTGCTCGTACGCGACACAGGCGTTTCAGCAGTCAGGATTTTACATGATGAGATCCACGACCAGCTCCGCAACCGACCAACACCAGCCGAGGCCACCGACCTTGGCGACGTTCAGTCTCAGATCAATGATCTTCGATCCTACCTAGACCACACTACGGCGACGCTTCGCAACGAAGCACACACTAACTCGTCGAACCTGATCGACATGTTGCAGCGCACTGAGAGGGTCATCACTCAAAGGCTTGATGCGACCAACGCTGTCGTGCAGCCACTCGCTAACCGGATCTCTGAAATCGAGCAGCGTTTTCCTGATGTACAGGACGCCCTGGCAGAGTTGCGTGTCGGACGAGCCCAGACTGGCCAGCTGGATTCTCCTCCCACGGTTTACGATTTCGCCCGCCTCGCTGACAGGTTGCAGGAGGTTGAGAAGGCGGCGGACCACACGCAGTTGGAGCTCTCCCAGGTTATTCGTGAGAGAGATACTGAGAAGGTACGTGTTGAGGGGCACCTCGCACGTCTGGAAAGCGAGCTGGAGGCGCAAAGCGCCCGTCTCCGAGCATACGGGCAACGACTTGATCGGTATTCACAACGTTCTCGGGATACTGATGAGTACACACGCCAAAAGGTGGCCCAAATACACGAAGACATGACGAGCTGGACGAATCAGCTGATCGACCACACCAACGACACCAATCTCCACCTTCGACCTGCAACCGACCTGCGCAGGCCGACGGCAGCGTCCGCCGAAGCACCACAAGCTTCTGCAGGACAACAACGACGTACGTCACCAGGAGCAGCCTCCACGACAGCATCTGCACAGACACGCCATGTGTCTCCTGTGCGCACAGAACCGACTACTGACGGTGCACCGATACCCTCACAACCACTGTCTGCGGTTTCGGTCCATACTACAATTCCTATCAAGGAGTCAGACACCGTCCGAGTCCCTGTCTTGCCTAAGATCACGCAGCTGCTCGAGTGGCAGCAAAAGGTACGGAAGATCTTTGGGGCCGCCTCAGGGCGACCATCCACAGCATATGCCTTCCTACGCATGGCTGAACAGCCCGAATGTACATTCGAGGACTTACAAGACAGTGGAGACTTTGAGAGCATCGATTGCAAACTCGCTACCGCTCTGAGCGACATCTTATCCTCAGACTTGCGCTACCAAATCAGTCTCATCGAAACCAGAGAGCACAAAGCAGGACGCATGCTCAAAGGACGCCAGATCTACTGGCACATCCTACAGTCCTACAAAGTGACAGAGGTTGATGACGACCTGCACGATTTCGAGCGCCTTAAAGAACTGAGGATGAGAGATGACGATTTGCAACGTCTTATTACTGACTGGGGCGCTTTACTCTTGGAGTGCCGAGAAGCACCCGATCCGAAGATCTTGGAATCTCTGTTTCGTACACAGATTCGGAGACATGCCTGGATGAAACAAGACATGTACGAGTACCAGCGCATGAAGATCAGCGACCCGAATCGTACCTATGATTGGCTCCGACAGCGTGTCCTGGACATATTGCAGCATAAACAATTGGAGAATAATCAAAATAAGCTACGGTACGAACATGAGACACGTTCTCACGTCAACGTGTGCGCTGCCTGGAAGAAAGGCCATTGTCGCAATGGTGAACGGTGCAAGGCTTTGCATGCACATTCCAGGGATTGGAAGAACAACAAATCTTCCAGAGCATCGACGGCTGGTGGCAACTCCCGCCGCAGCATGTCCACTCCTGCGAATCACAGGAAGCCAGCATCGAAACCATTTTGCTTCGAGTTCGCCAAGCGCAACGCATGTACCAGAGGCGACAAGTGCAACTTTCCACACGTCGCACAGTGTAAAGATTTCGCACAGAATAAGTGCCCCAGAGGCGACAAATGCAAATACGCTCATCTTACACCTGGTGCGAAGACTCCCGAGCGAAGCCCGAGTCGACCACGGACCTCCAGTCAGGATAGCCGTGGCCGATCACCATCCCGCGGATCAGGAAGCCAGCGTTCTTCACAACGCGGGGGGTTCCGCTGCGCAAGCGACTCACGCCATGGACGTGACAACCGACGCCAATACGACCGATCTCGTTCAACATCCAGGAGGTCCCCAGACTCTCGCAGTCAATCGAGAAGTCGATATGACAGATCTCCGAGATCTACCTCCCGAGGACGAGACAACCGTGGCGGCGGACGCGGTAGTCCACGCGGGCGTGATAGATCATATGGTAGTGACAAAGGACGTGGCAGACGTTCCCCGAGCCATGGTTCGTCCCGTGGCTCCCCCCACGCCAGAGCACGTTCCCCTGCCCACTTTCGACGTTCACGCCGTTCCGACCGCAGTTACGTCATCCGTGACAAGACCCTCATGGCCAACACTAAGGCCACTACGACATCTACCAACACACGCCGTCGGATACGCTTCGACACACGTAACGTGGAACACTACTTACATACCGTATCCGGCAGGGCCAGATTGGACAAATGGAAGGAGATGCCGAATGAGGGTGACATCGTCAATGTACCAGACCCGTTACCACAACGATGGTGGGATCAAAGTGCGGACGCCCTACGAGAATGTCAAAAAGAGGCACAGCTATGGTACGACGACCTATATGACTACCGACACAATAAAGAGTCGGTGGCCACACCAACTGCGATCCGAAAATATGACGACACCGTTAAGCAGTCATCAAAGACAGCCCAGACGAAGACAACGACGATGCAAGTCGACCCACCACGCTCGACTGCTGCATTGAGTCGATCTTGGGTTCTCGACAGTGGTTCTGCTCATCATATTCAGGGAAAACATGAACTGACGCAGACCGAATCGGATCGCATATCTATTCGCGAAGAGCATATTCTGCAAACCGCCAATGGTGATCGTACTGTCAACGAGCACTACGACATACGGCTACCCGAGGTTGGCTTACACAGTTCAGCCCTTGCCTTGCCAGACTGTCCATCTCTGCTATCAGTTGGGAAATTGATCGAGGTTGATGGCTTTCGGCAGCTTTGGGATCCTGAGCTGGGCTACTTGCTTCAGGATCCGGGGGGCCAATGGTATAAGATTCCAGTCATCAATAGAGTTCCAGATGTACGACTCGACGACCTGACACTGATACCACCACCACGTCTATGCATTTCGTCAGCACCCCGACGTCGTCAGCGCAAGCGTTCATCCGCCCGCTGCAACGACATTTGTTGGTGCTGCAAAACTACAGAGCAGTCAACAACTGCAGATGAGCTACGGCCCCACATAGGGACCTGCCCCAAGAGACCACATGTCGGAGAGGGAGGAGGAGCACGGACCACCACGGTCGAAGAACCTCCCGACACAAACAAAGACGAGCCTAACGTGGACACACCCACCGACTCGCCTACGTCTCAGACGCAGTATTCTCCTCCAAAATGCGGGGGGCTAGCAGATATAGCTCAAGCAGATAACGACATACCGACAGAGACGCTCACACGAATGCATCACGACAATGATCGCGTTCTTCCCAACAGACAGAAGAAACCGATCGACCCAATGCATTACATGACCCACAGCCCAAAACACCCTGACTGTGAGATTTGTTCTCGCACGATGGCGCAGAATGCCCCGTGTCGACGACAGCGCAAGCCACATCCACCGGCAGATCCCACCGACGAGGATAACGCCTACGAGGCTTTTGTCCCGAAGAAGTTTGGTGAGGCCATAACTGCCGACCATGTCGTCCTGGCCAAAGACGATGCCGCAGACAAGCACGGCGACAAGTATGCACTTGTTGTCCTAGACAGATACACAGGCATCTTCATGGCCTACCCAGCACTACACAAAGACGCAGCTACCACAAAGGCATCCTTTCAACAATTCATCGCCGCGAACGATGAGGTGAAGCATATCTATACAGACAACTCTGGAGAGCTTCAGAAGGCTTGCCGCCAACTGGGATGGAGACACGACACGAGTGCGCCGCATCGTCCGCAAACGAATGGATTGATCGAGTGCGTCGTCAAGATTGTCATTCTCTGTACAAGAGCTGTGTTACATATGTCTGGTCTGGGACACGAATGGTGGAAAGAGGCCATGCAAGCCTTTTGCTGCGGACACAATTTTGCGCATGCATCCACGGGCGTTGCTGCCCTCAATGAGGAGCATGCAGATAAGACAGCTCATGAAATACGATTTGGCGAAAGCTTTCCCGGGCACTGCATACCATTCGGTGCTCGGATCTTCTGGAAATGCCTCAACCCCGAGATTAACAAGGAGACTGCAAAGTTTAAAGAAAACGCTCGGGAAGGGTTATTCATGGGTTACCACTTACATTCTGGTGGTCGATGGTCAGGTGACTACCTTGTCTTGGACACGGCTACATACGCCAAGAATCTTGATGGTGAACTGTATCACGTGCACAGAGTCAAAGACATCATCATCCCTGATGGCAAGTTCACCTACCCGGTGAAAGGAGGTACTCTACGACATCATAACCCTGAGGCGCACGACGAGGTCAAGGCATCCACTTCTCGCCCCTTGGGTGATAAACCAATGCCCGATCCTCCACTTTCCTACCCTAAAGAATGGGATGACCCATCTATGATGACAACGGAAGACAACGCCGCTGATATCCACGCAGCGGCCGCTGAAGTTGCTGCACCAGCGCCGGAGCCCGACTACTGGGAACAGCGCGGATATTGCGTCATCAGACATATTCGTACTCCACGCAAGAAATTGTTCATCCCGACGGACGACGTCATGAACATACCTGTACCTGTTGATCAACTCGACGTGACACGAGATTTCAAGACGACTTCCACTTTTGAAGGAGAAAGTGACTTTCGCGATGTTTGGGATGGTGTCAGCGCCAACGACCACAGGGAGTTAAGCGAGCCGTGGACAGGCACGATTCGATTCTATGAGCTTCCAAAAATAACGCCAGACGGCAAAATGGTGGTCCGCGGACGCGAGACACGTATACAGACTACTACGCGTCCTGATCACATTCTTCCCGAGCATTGGGAAACACTATCTCGTGGACAACAAAAGAAGGAAATCGAATACGCCGACGACGTTAAACGAGCTCGTGAAATTCGTGACCGAGCTGCACTACGAGTGTGGACAAGACAGGACAAACAGGGCAACAATTTCCGTATCACTGCATCCGGTGGACCCACATGGAATACTGTGGAACGACGGATTACATACGACACTGACAATGGCGCCGTCATCCGCGACGAAAACGTCAAAGGCGTGACGAACAAAGAAATACTGTATGCCAAAGTACCTGGTGGGCCACGTGACATTACTACGGTACTGTACTACCGCCAATCACCACAACAGCACGATGGAGAAGAACGTGCTTTGGTAATTGTGGATAGTGAAGGAACCGACTTTGTGACCATGAACCCGCTCATACGCCAGTTCACCCAGTCGGTAGCAATGCCAACTATGCCACGTGAGACCACCTACACACCGGCACACGGAGACAAAATACCCGATTCCTCATGGTAACGCCCGGCCCTAGTTACCAGGAGCCTGAGTAAAAAAGAAGTTGCCGCAGAACCACGTGCACAAGAAGCCCTGCGAAAAGAATGCGAGAGATTGGAAAAGAAACAAACATGGATGTTGGAGACTGTTGCAGAAAAAGCTGATATTGAGTCACAAGCTATTCGCACTGGGACGAAAGTTCATTTCTTCAATATCTTGGAGCTATCTTCAGTCAAACACGAGGAACTTCCACCTGATCTACGTACATTCAAGGGCAGAGTGGTGGTTCAGGGCAATACAGGCAGAGCTGAAACTGGTTTGGCCGCCATATTCGCCGACGCCGCTGCCAGCGCTTCGCATATTGAGGCTTCCAGACTTTGTGATGCTACTGCATTATTGCCACAATATGCGGGATAACAAAGTGATGCACCTGGAGCCTACACGCAGGCATTATTATACGGCGACGGACGAATCGATCCAGTTGATACTTGGATTACCATACCTAAATGGCGACAACCGACATCCTGGTCAAAATACAAGAATCCAGTGTGCCGGTTGCGATTGGCACTATGCGGACACCCTCTAGCAGGTGTCTTTTGGGAACGAAAATGTCGTACATGCTTAGAAAGCGTTGGTTTCGAGCCTATTTCAGGATGGGGATGTGTATGGAGGCACAACAAACTGGGACTGATACTTTCAGTATATGTGGGCGACTTTAAATTAGCCGGCCCAGCTCACAATCTACAGGCTGGCTGGGATTATATCCGCAAAAGCGGTACTGACTTGGATCCACCTACTCCATACTCACAATATCTTGGTTGTGGACAACAGGCATACGAGGTACCGCAGACTATCTTCGACAAAAGAATGTCTACCATACGCCCTATGTTGCCCGTACGCAATGAGAAAGATTACAATACGGCCAAACAAGTTCGTGGAATTCGACATGATATGCTTGGTTTTACCGATCAGTGCATTGAGCGGTACCTGGAATGCGCTTCTAAGCGCGCCCAGGGACCAGGGTCACGTCGGAAACGATCCGACTCGCCGAGGACTTCGCGATCCAAATCGCCTGCATTTCCCGGGTCGGTCGCCAGACCTACTAGTGTGCTCAATGCGCGGCCGCGATCATCCAGCCCAGCAAAACCGGTCGACACGACATCTACCACGACAGATCCCATACCAGTCACATACGATGACCTACCTGACGCCGAAACTCCTGGCATTGAGGACACCTCCTTTACCGATTCCGATTATTCCGACGAGGGCATCCTTGGCCAGGACGCGGCGAGTGTGCTGATGAAGATTCTCTACCTGGCACGTTGCTGTCGTTTCGATCTTCTACATCCAGTATGTATGCTGGCCAGAGAAATTACCAAATGGAATACCACGTGTGATAAACGTCTACATCGGTTGATATGCTACATCAAAACGACGCGTACACATTGTTTACACGGATGGATAGGTGATTCGTCAAACAAGTTATCCATCATGCTCTTCACTGACGCCTCGTTCGCCGATTGCATTACATCATCCAAAGCCACTACCGGCGTTTTCGCCGCGCTTGTTGGACCCAATACGTTCTTTCCGGTCAACGCTGTATGTAAGAAACAAACGGTTGTGTCGCATTCATCTACAGAATCCGAGGTCGTTGCTCTTGACTCAGCTTTCCGACTGGAAGGATTACCACTACTCTCGTTCTGGGAAGCCGTGGTGGGAGTTGCCAACACATGCAAAGAAAATAATACATGCCTGAGCTGCCATGGACGCGCCGACACGGCGGTGCGTCCGACGTTGGTCGCCAAAAAGACGCGTAAGCCATCGCCTTGCAAGGCGCCCCCCACACGGGGATCTTCTCCGAGCCGTAGGCAACTACCGCTAAATACGGAGTTACCTACGCCTCCAAAGAGACGTACAATATCCCATGAGGGTACAGTATTGCACGTGGATCCAGAGCCGACTCAGGAGATTAGTTCTCCCAAAGTGCGTCTTATCGTCCTCGAGGATAACCAGGCCGTGATCAAAATTGTCCAAAAGGGACGTACACCAGCATTTCGTCATCTTCATCGTACTCATCGTATCAACCTGGATTGGATATGCGAGACATGCCAACTCGAACACATCGAGCTCAAATACGTAGGTACAAAGGAGCAGATCGCTGATATGATGACCAAACATTTCGAGCCGAAGAAAGCAGACCTCCGGAGGGATCTCTTGGAACACTCGCTCATCTTTCCCGCTACTCCGGTACAATGTCCTCCAAAGAAACCCTGGAAACCACTACGAGGGCCTCGGAGGCCCGATGGTTTACCTCATGTTGCGGAACTTCCAAAACTGGATGGATGCCCGGAAGTATGCAACATATTACTTACAGAAAAAGAAAGATGGGGCGAGGTAGGATCAGAATGTGGATCCCGATGCGTTGGACAAGCCAATCACGAGGGAATATGCGCATGCATGTACCACATTGGCGCACCAGCTGCAGCTATTGCTTCGCGCACGCCTCGTTCAAGAGCACGTTCCCCGCACGGTAGACATCCCCGCCATCCTCCCTCGCCTCCACAGGATGCAGAGAGGTTTAGGACATTATACGTTCATGCCGCAGCAATTTTACGACTCGAGCTACAAAGCTCACAGGCATCCTGTTCGCCGCGTGCGAGGCGAAAATAAGCGAGATCGGTTCTAATCCCGATACCCCCATCCACGAGATGGATCAGGCACAGCCGCTCAACCTCATCGGCTGGCCCATCGGCTGCGACGCTGAGTACGACCCGAACTCCAAGGACGACGATCGCGTGGGCTTCACGTACCACGCTCAAACTGGTCGTCCTCGTGATCCTGATGATGGTTACATATACATACATCAACGGCGTGCTGATCGCAGTGCAGATTTTGATCTCCGCGTGCCCGACGAATCCACTATTCGAAATTGCCCGCTCTGCGTCCGCCGACGTCAAGAGTTGGATCAACGACACTAGTGGATCAGTCGGCGGCAACGCCAACTATGAATACAGCACGTTTACGGCTACACCATGGCTGTCATTCATGCGGGCTGTGTGTATGCTTTCCAGTCTCTTCAATCGTAACCCGTCTGTACAAGAAAGTGCTCGTGGTTTACATGATCATTTGAACGCAGTGATCCCAGGAGCGCACCGCAAGTGCCCACCAGAGAACCTTACGACGATGATATTGAAAACGGAGTGGATGATGATTCACAATGATTGGTCCAAGATTGGCAGTGCAGTACTGGGACAGTATGCCGAGGACAGCGTTCAGGATACAACACACTACTATGGAAATGGTCTTTGTGCACCCTCTGATGTATACAGCAATGGATTGACAACTCCATGCTATGCTCCTAAACTTGAGCGTACAACGGCCAAGCTACCCACACGCCCACCTGGCTTAGCCAGGACATCAGATACATCTGGACACATCGGCCACATTGTTGAGGATAATTTGGCCACCAACATGCGAGCATTTTCCGACATTAGCCAGACAAGCAAATTTCGCCGCAAGCTCAGCACATGGCTGACGGCGCGCGGAGGCTTCGGAGGTATCGGATCATACTCCAAGACGGTGGCAACACCATCCGATCATCCAGAAGGCTGGGTGGCAATATCAGAGCACGACGAGAATATGACAAGTACCTATCGTTGGCAACCATGCAACGAGGGCAGCGACTTCTTTGGCGAGGCCGCCGACCAGATCGACCCTGGTCTTACTCCTGGTCCTGATATTGACCCACTCGAGCTGGACCAAGCAAAGTACAGCGCTTTCTGTGGTGGTCGTTTGGTTTCTATTCTTATTTCAGATAATGGGTGGTGTTCCCTCGTACAAGAAGACTTGGGACTACTCTTGCACCACGCCTTCGGTCCATCAGGGCACGCATACAAATGGACCAACTTGTACACCGATTCAACATGGATTATGCAGCCCAAGAAAGGGGCCAAGAGTGCAAAGCACAAGAAGTACCCAACCCACGGCATCGACGAGCTCAACAATGCACAGAAGCGAGAAGATCCCGCCAAGGTATCACATGTTGCTCTTGTACCGCTATTTATGCCGTGCCTCAATCGCGCGGAATACATGGGCGGCGCTACCCTCGAGCATTTGCCGACCATGATCCGCGACGACATCATGATGTGGGCATTCTCTTCTGGCAATTATAAAGAATGGTTCAGACAGAACGACACGCCGATCGGCCAATATTGCGTTCAATTGCCAGAGGTTGGTGGAGACGCCCGCTATGGCATGGAAGAACTGCGTAACCAGCGTACGCAGACACAGGAGAGCCGTACCACAGCTATTCTCAACAACCAGTTTGAGTGCACCCTCGAGCAGCGCAACATGATCAAGATGATCCGCGATGCCAGAGGCCTCATGTTACACAGCGACAATGCCTCCATCAAAAAGTGGCGCGAGTTAAACGAGACTATCTGGAGCTACTGGGCCAATGATTTTCTTGCATATGTGAAACAAAGACAATATTGCAGGGGCCTCAATGCCATGGTGGCATGGAGCGCGAATGACATCGCATGCGCCAGCCACGGACAGAACACCGTGGACATGCGTCGACACCAAGATCGTGCACCTACTGCCGTGTATGAGCTCCAGAAAATGGAATGTGAGGGTGGCGCCCCGACGCTCATGCCAGTACACGTACAAGTGGACGTATCACGTTTTGTCGACGTGATGCAGTATTTCCGCTGTCCCACGGTCATGGGGCCTGGCAAAGCAGCACAGTGGGGCGTACACCCGAATTTTGATTACCACACGGACGATCTGATCAGGATTATGCAAAATCGTGGTATTACTGTTCTTCCATCAGACCACTGGGTTGAAGCGTACGATAGAACTACCCCACAGGCTTGGCATGCAAAACAGAACAATCATAATATGGCGATGTTTACGACACAGTTCTGCGACGCAGTATGCTATGGTAACTTCTGCGCTTTGATTCAGTCACTGCCCTCTCAGCCGTATCCATTCAGGCCGCCCAGACTGACTCCCGTCACGGATGAGCAGGCCCACACACAGGCCAAAGAGATCATGGCGGCTCTCGACTTCAGAGAGAAGATGACAAACGAATGGAAGAGAGACCTCAGCCTCACGACGCTGATGACACAGACGGCAAGCGAGATGGCTCATTGTGCGTGGATGGCATCATGTGCCGATGGTACGCTGCCGGCATCACTGCCTGCTAACGCAGGCGACACAATGGAACCTATTCCTGGAATTCCGATACGGACACCAGCACTTGATCCTCGCGAGCCGAACAAGGCTATTCCTCAGAATGATCCATTTAGTCTTGCATACGACGACTTATTCCAGTACCTCTTACTGTTGATCAATGACTACCCTGGGGCATGGGCATCCTGGGATTCAGTCGAAAAACAAGATCTCGTCCACCCCAAGATCATTAAAACGGCTGAAGATGCACATGCTGTTACTTGGGTTGTGTTTGAGCAATTTCTACAACGGATTACCGACTTGGACGGTGACGATAACGCGACCAGATCACGACTCATTGCAGAAAACAACAGGTTGACATCTCACCGTATCGGCCCTGCTGCCGAGAACGAACAGATCATCGAAGCATGCAAAACATTCTTCAGACAGAATGCACTAGATCGCGTGGCATTGGGATACGATCCGGATGTTCCGACTTCCCCGCGTGGCGCGCGGCGGCCGATGCGGAACAGCCAGCACCACCAGGCCCATTGCTTGAGCCACTGCAACCTGGCCCGCATTCGATAGCCGTGCCAAAGTCATCGACTCCTGGACCACCCCTACACCATACGCCAGCAGACCAGCAGCCAGCAGTCCAGCTCCCGAAAGCCGAGGCAGTACCGATCCCTGACGACGGCACTGACCTAGAAGCCATGGAGCTGGAGGCAACTCCGGCCGAAGAAGAATCTTCTCCACACGAGATGAATTCATTATCATGGCAGGACAGCTGCGAGCGTTCCATGTATGAGGACATCAGCCAGGTCGGGATGTTCGATAACGCATGCACTATTCGAGAGTGGAAGCTGCAAGCAGGCATCAAGGACGACCATCCATACGTTTGTCCAGCATTGCGGGGTACATCCGCGATCAATGGATTCGCCTGCCTGGAAAACGAAGAATGGTACGACCAATTGCAACACGACGATTGTGTGATTGCTCATGCGCCTGATATTGCACAGTCTGGTTGCTTTCCAGAATGGAAGTGGATATCGTTACCAAATTACGACGATGTACGTGATGGTCCCGAGTTACTTGATGACGAGTGGCTGGGAGAACCCAAATACATGAGCAAAGACATCGCGACGATGTTACGCCACGAGATCCACTACAAAAAGTTCTATACCAATCAATTGCACGATAGACGTATCAACAGTTGGACAAAAAAAACATATCATGAATGGAATATTCCAAGTAATTGGAAACCCTTTTCAGGAAATGGTCCGATGGAAATTCAGTGAACGCAACAACCACAACGGACCATCCATGGAAGCGGCCGTGTCGCACTTCAAGAAAGGTGGTGAAAATGATGGGTATGCCGATTGGAACGATTATTACCCGATCTTCATCATTCGTGCGTTCCAGAAACATATTGACCCGCAGAAAAATAGGATCGAGATATACGCCAAACCAATCCCCGAGGGAGGTGATCCCAGCTGTTCCGATTGGAACAGCGTTATTGCCATTCGATGTGTTGGAGGCCACAGTTGCGTCAACCCACTTTCCAAACCATGCAATGTGGGCTGGGAGAGCCTACAATGGACAGGCGTGAAATTCCTCCACCACGGCACGACACTCCGCGCTTGGCGCAACATCCTCAAGACAGGGATCATTCCAGGCTACGTCGATCCATCTTCTCAGAGAGACAAGCATCATAAACCATCACAACGCACGGAGGCATTCTTCAGTTCCAGCACATATCTAGACAATGCCCAGAAGAATCCCCACACCTCGGTAGAGTCATATAAGTTCAATCACTACAAGAACGAGGTCGAGCTGGTGATCAACATGGAGATCGCCACAAAAGCTGGTTGCAGATTTTGGTTGGGCGCTCAATGCGCTATTATGACAGAGGACGTGGTTCCAGCAGCGGCAGTCATTGCAATTCGCCGCCTCCAACCACGCCACATTCACGGCCAGCAGATATGGCCGGAGGGCCCCGCCTGGGACTACCCGCCATTGGCCGCGAGACAGCCATTGAGCAAGTACGAAATTTGCGCCTATCTTCCTGGAGAGTTCATCGACAACCCCCCTGGGATTACACCTGCTAACACGGATCAGGACATGGAGCAGCAGCCAAGGACGCCGTCAGCATCAGCATCTTCGGCTCAGCGACCGATTGCCCCTCAGCTGGGGGCAACCCCTGCTGGCCGCATATCTGGAGCCGACGCCTTGGATGAGCAAATGGTCCGTGCTATGATTGATGACACCAATCACAAAGCAGATGATAAAGAATGGTTAATTGCTCTGTCATACTGCCGAGAGGCTCTTCGACCCATTACATCAAAGATTACACAAAAAGATTGGGACCGTCGGCCTACATTTAATGATGTTCGCATGGGGGACTTCATTATCATCAAGAATTGGGGATCTATCAATTGTTATCATTACGACAATCACTACCCCAAGGGCAATCACAAAACCAAGGTCCTCATGAAAAAGGGCCACATATACGGCCCAATCATTCATTTCGGAGTATTTGACAAGTTCTTTGCGGTACAGATACCTATCCTCAACTACGGTTGACGATGGGTAAACATATGGTACAATGACAAAAGCATGCCTCTCAAGGGCGTTGTCTTTGCATTACCAATTCGTGCCGACGAATATGCCATTGACTCGACACATATGAATACTGTCCTGGAAGGACCATCATCATGCCGTGACAAAATACTTCAGCACAAAACAGAAGGCAATCTGCCATATCTCGGTATGCCGAGCACTTATAGGCCACGCATTCGGGCGGGATTCGGGACGGGGTGTGTGACTAGAACCCGTGTAATATCCTCATATATACTCCTTATCCTCACCTCTCCTGCGCCTGGCCGTTTGGGCTCAGGTATTGGGACATCGATCAGACCTTTTGATCGTGCAGGAGGGAAAGACATCCATCTATCCCTCCTTCCCTCTACCAACGGATCAGGGGTTCTGTACACTTGTACTTCAACCCCATACACAGTACCTCCGCTGGGCCTCCCGGGGGCCCACGACAGGGGCGACAGTTGCGCAGATCGCAGCCCGACACAGGAGAGGGGGAGGGGAGGAGGGGGGAGGAGAAGAAGGAGGCTGGGGCGACCACACTGCTCCATTCAAAACGAGAACCCAACCATAGGAGGGTTGTGAAAAACGTCACGTTTGCCCCTGGCCTCCAGGTCGTAGCCTGGCTCCCAGGCGCCCGTCCTGGACGAGCGGGGCATCCCCCTGGAGAAAGCTCTCGGCGAGGCGCAGTTGCTGGAGAGCGCCCCGAGGCTGGAGCACCGACGACGACCTGCGAGAGCGCCCAGGAGCCTCGCGCCTCGCGTCCCGAAGCATCGTCGCCCCGTCGAGTTCGCGTGAGCTGGCTCACCTCCCGGGCCCACCGCAGGAGGAGGAGGAGGAGGAGGAGGAGGAGGAGGAGGAGGAGGAGGGGGAGGGGGAGGAGGGGGAGGAGCGGGAGGAGGAGGAGGAAGAGGAGGAGGAGGAGGAGGAGGAGGAGGAGGAGGAGGAGGAGGGGGAGGAGGGAGGAGGAGGAGGATGAGGAGGAGGTCAGGGCGGGGAGCGCACGCGGCGCTGTGCAGAGGCTCTTGCGGGCTCGCGGGGCGAAGAGCTTCCGGGTGCGGTCGCAGCGGTCGGCTCAGGCACGCCGTCGCCCCGAGGTCCCCCCTCGGCATCGCTCGGCCGCGTGCACTCCAGCTCGGCGAGGGCCACCGAGGAGCATGGTGGATCACCGTGCGAGAAAACAGACGCACGAAACCAGCAGACGCACGAGGAACGGACGTCTGGGCGATGGAAAGAGGAACCAGCGGCGAGCGAGGGAGGGAAGTGAGAAGGAGTCGGCCCTCTCAGAAGGCGGGACTTCTCAGAAGTTCTCGCGCCTTCTGAGAAGTTTTCTCTTGGGAAAACTTAGAAAACTTCTCAAAAGGCCGGCCGGGGGGCTTCCGAACCTTCTGAGAAGGCCCGCCCCTTCTCACTTCCCCCCCTCGCTCGCCGCCTAAGGAAGGGGCCAGACCTTCTTGGGAGTCCACGCATTACGTAGATGACCGCGTCGGATGTCGGGGGACCGATTCTTGTTTCGGTTTCGCCGATCGAGCGTCCGAGCTGTCTGCAAGCGGATTTGTGTGTATGTCGGCCTCTGGGGGTCTCCTGGTGGCCACCGGTGGATCCGCCTCGAATTCCTGGCCAGAGTGCTCCCAGGAGAGATCCGAGAGCCGATTTTGATGGAGTGGCCGTCGGAACGATTGCAGGTCCCAGTTCGATCCGATCGATCCGATTCGATGCCGATGTTGGCATACCCCATACCAGATTCGATTCCTATGCTCCGGCGATCCGATGCGGCCCGATACCCGCATGGCGCCGCTGTGCATCCTGGCGTGGCCGATCTGGTTCGACTTTTCATGCGTGCCGATGCGGCCCGATTCGACATTCGATCCGATGTCCCGATCCGATGCTGACTCATCCTGCCATCTTGCCCTCCCTCACTCTCTCCTGGGCCATTGGCTGACACGCTTTGCTTCCCGCCGGACCTGGCATCGATGCCCGTCCGGTTCGCAAGGGCGACTAGCGCGATGCGCGTATCGTTGAGCAGCGCTTTGTGAGGTTTCGGTGCTTCTCTTGGCGCAGCCCCGTTCAATTCGGACGTGAGAGCCCCTGCTGCACTTCGCTGCGCCTCCGCGGCGGCTGAGAGCAGGACCCGGCTTGATGTAGTGTGGTTAGGAGTGTTTTTTGGTAATGTGATTTTTATTCAAGACGCTTCTCGCTGACCGCCCGATCAGTCGAATTGTCGCTGGGAGAGACGGAGACAGCTCCGAGACGGGATGAATATCTGAAGCCATCGAGGATCAGAGAGACCCCTTACCCTAATAACACAGCGGAGACGTGCCCTCGCTTAGGTCCCCTTTTTGGTATTATGGGTAATACATCTGGGCGGCTTGGTTCGAAACATCTTCAGGACGAACCTATCCCTAATGTGTGTTGGCCCTCCTAACTCAGGTCCGCTGCCAAAGTGTTAGGCGTCCTGCCTTAGCTGCTAACTCAGCGGGCGGGCGCGGGGCGGGGACGGGGAGGAGGAGGAGGAGGAGGAGGAGGAGGAGGAGGAGGAGGAGGAGCAGGAGGATTCGAGCTGGATTAGAGGTGGTCAAACGGTTAGCACAGCCCCGTGGATGTATTACCGCGGGAGCGGGGCCGCTTCGGGCCGTCCCCGAGCCACACCCCACTCCTCGCACGCCTTGGCAGCCCAGCTGCCACTGCCTGCGTTCTATTCTCGCGCGAGTCGGGTCCAGCACTGTAGCCACATGTGGCTCGCTCGAGACGAAACTAGGGCTCCAGCCTTGCCCCCCGCTTCTCGCAGAAGGTTTGCCCAGAGCTCTCGACGACATGGGCTCCAGCTTCCCCCTGCCATGGCGCGCCGACGCCCTCGGGGTGCACCGACTCACTGCCCCGACTGTTCGCCCCAGCGCTCGTTCCGTTCTCACACGAGCTGATTCTGGCGCTGTAGCAACATCAATGTCGGGATTTGCGCTCTAACGCCTCGGCAAAGCTGCGACGGTGAACCCGATTCGAGGAGCATCGGGATTTGCGTTCTAACGCCTGATGGGCTCGCTGAGGGGTCCCCTGGTGACGCCAAGGAAGACGAGGCCCACGTGGAAATTGGAGTGGCCGTGGAAGCTGGAGCGCAGGTGGACATGGAAGAAGACGGGTCCGTCCACGTGTGCCGCGGCTCGCTCCTTTGCTCTTCCCACTCCAAGCTCCCGACTCCCCCCCTGGGGCGCACGGGGGTTGAGGGCATGGGGTGAATTTGGGGGGCGGCGGCCACGGCCGTGCCAGCGGCCGCCGCCGCGCTGGCCGTAGCCGAACTCCTGGGCGATGCCGTAGGGGACGGAGATCTGCCCTTACCCTCTTCGATGGCCGCAGCCGAGGGCGGGCCTGCGCGGTCGGCCTGATCGCCATGCCCGAGCCGAAGACTGTTGGTGGCCGACCGCGTTGGGGAAGTCGAACTACAGGTACCAGCATCGCCTGCCGCTGCGCTTCGCAGGAAAGGCCGCCCGCAGAAGGGGAGCTCGACAACGACCTCGATGCTTACCTCAGCCTCCCTCCTGGGTGTAGGTGGCCCGCGCTCGTCGAAGATCTCAATGGCGGTAGCCATAGACTTCCCTTGGCGTGCGAGCTCCTCCTCCCACGCCTCGCGGTCCGCTTGCTGGAGCCGTTGCAGGTTGCCGCGGTAGTTGGCGCGCGTGCGCCCCCGCGCCCTCCAAGCGGAGGTGCAATTGTCCCTGGCGATGTCCAGCTGTGCGATCGCTGCGTTGTCATGAACCGTCGCCTGGAGCGCGTCGTCAGTGAAGTGATGGGTAAGCTGGGTGAGCCAACCACGCTGCGACGATCTCGACACACAACGCCGTGCAGTGCGCCTCGTCGCTTTCCTCGTCCAGGACCGTGGGGTCTTGCAGCCAAGTCTGGGTGTAGGCCCTCAGTCGGCGCTCCAGCAGCTGTCGGTGGTGCACCGCACGCCGCCGTGCTGGGTCCTGGTCTTTTGACTGCCTCGGCTGAAAACTCTGGTCAAAGAGGCTTCTGGCCTGCGGGCCCAGCGGCCTTGGAGGCGGCCTTGGCCTTGGCCTCGGCGGCCTGGGCAGCTTTGGCTCGAGCGGCCGCCCGCAAGGCCTCGGGGCCGCCGAGGTCGCGCACCGCCACCCCAGTACCATCTGGCACAGCAGGAGGGGCAGCAGCAGCAGCAGCAGCAGCAGGGGCAGCCACGCTGCCACTGGCCGCGGCCGCTGAAACGTCGGCTGCCGTGGCCTCGCCGTCGGGGCCGCGGCGCCGCTTGGACTGCAGCCTGGCGTGCAGCTTCTTGGCCTCCTCGCGGAGCTTGACGATATGCTCTGCGGCTGGGCCGAGGGCTTGCTGCACCTTCTCCTGGACGCTGGCCGCGAGCTCGGCCTTGATGCGGTTCCACTCTTTCTTGTCGCTGCCTTCGATCTCGAGCCCTTCCAAGTCGAAGAGCGGCCCATCGACGATCTGCAACGCGCCCTCGTCAACGAGGGTGGAGAGGTTGATGGCCGAAGCAGCGGGTGCCTTGACTTGGTCCTCCTCGCCCTCCAACGGAGGCGGCGGCAGCTGCTTCTTGCAGGCCGCCTCCCAGTCAAGCTGGGCCTGGTGCGCCGCTGCCGTGGCGGTGTCCTCCTCAGCTTTAGCAGCGGCCAGCCATGCCTCGGCCTCCAGCACCCGCGCGGCGCAGGTCTCGAGCCATGCCTGCGCGCGCCTGCGCGCATTGCCCTTGGTGGAGACCTCCTCTTCCAAGAGCGGCGCCCAACGAGGTGCAGGTACGGGCTGCTGCGCCTTGGCCTCCACTCTCTTGGCAATGAGGGCCGCAAGCTCGGCGCAGTCCCCCAGCCCGGCTCGCAGTAGCTCGAGGGGGTCCGCCGCGGGAACCTCCTGTTCCTCTGCTGCTGCAGGCGAGCCGCCGCCGTAGGGGTACCAGCCAGGCCCTTTCCAGACCCAAGGCCGACGGGCGACGTGGCCGCCCTTGGCAGCTCGCGGCGGCACAGGCGGGCCTTTGCGCCCAGCCGTGGGCGCCACGGCCGCGTCGGCAGCCTCCTCGAAGGGGTTCGTCGCGAGGGCGGGCGGGCCGAACGACCACTGGCCAGCAGGCTTCTTGTCGGGCGACGGGTTCGGCACCAGCGGCGAGGAGCATTGGTAGCACCAGTGGTTGGACTTCAAGTTCCAGCGATAACGGCATTGCGTACACGAGACGAAGGAACCCGACTTGTCCTTGCCTTTGCCGCGCGCGCCGCCATTGCCGCCCTTGGCGCCACTGCGGCCCATGGGCTGACGGCTCTGCTGACTGAGGCAGAGCTCCGCACCTGGGGCAAACCAGGCGGAGAAACTGAAAGCAGCCGCGCTGACAGCGGTATCCGTTGGAAGCCAGTGGGCTCCGCCCACCAAAGCATGAAACCTTGAGCCAAAATGGCTAAGGAGGAGGAGGAAGGAGGAGGAGGAGGAGGAGGAGGAGGAGGCGGGGGAGGAGGAGGAGGAGGAGAAGAAGACGGAGGCTGAGGAGGATTGGGACCCTGACTTCCACGCGACGTTCATGAAACGATTTCGAAGTATGTGTTCGTCCTTCGTTGGATCGCGGCATGAGGCAGCCGGGGGGAGCGAGGGGCCGTCGGGCAGGATGGCGCGGGGGGCGTGCTTGTTATTCAGTTTGGAGTGATCCTCTGCCGTGCTGGAGTGGGTACATCAGGCCAGCTCGCTCGCTGGAGCAGCCACGGTGGTCGACTCACCGGGGGTGCTGGCGGGCGTGTCGTTGACAATTGCGGCAAGGTTGCAAGGCTGCCAGGATCCAGGGCACGGAAGCCCGATAATTAGAGACTTCTTTAAGGTCGCGGCTGGGGGACTCGCGGTGAGGCTGACCGTTTCGAGGCTACTGTCTTGTGTTTCTGTTGTGCTTCACTCGAGTGTGGGCTCTAAGTGATCTCGCCGCATTGGCTAAAGCCTTCGCGAGCGCATCTCGGGCGTACTGCTCTGCCAGTACGAGGGTCCTCGCATTTTGGAGGACTACCTCCCTCAGTTTCGCCACTATTCCTCTTCCCTTGTGCATGAACGTTCCATCTCGGCTCATCTCATCGCCATCTTTCTTCTCTTCGTTGCAGTCCTCTTCTCGGATCATCTCTGTGTCATCTGCTTTCTCAGGTGTGATTTCGCTTCTGCTCAGCTGTCCTGTGCTAGGGCTGCTTCTGAGCAGGTTCGCGCAAATAAGCGTACGAGTCCGGGAGGATGCGGTCTGCCAGGAATGGCAGATGCGCAGACTTCTCCAGTTGTCTATAAGACGCTGCAGGGGCTGAAACAATTAGCAAGAATAATATGATGAGGCGGAGGCGGAGGACGGCGAGGAGCAGAACGCAGACAGCACAAGGGTCGGGGAAACGCAGGACTCGAGTACGCCAGAACTCGGGTTCTCCGACGATGTTTGACGAACGCGTGCTAGATTTGGACGGCCCAGTTTTCGTGGGATGTCGGCAGTAAGAGCTCGCCTCAAGTTTCAGGCTGGGTCTCGTTGCTTCCATGCGTAAAGGCTGTCTCAGCATGTACAGCTGCGGTGCCCCTTGGGCCCGCCCTTCGCCTCCTCCCCGCCCCTCGTCCTTCCTTGTGCCGCTTTCCGTCTATTTCGTGTTTGAAGAGTTGCCAAAACGCGCACGTTTCTGCCCACGCGCCCCTCCGGACGCTCGGCTCTCTGGTGGGGGTGTGGTTTCGTCGATTCCGTGCGGGTTCCGTCAGGCAATTCCGGGTCCCCCGAGCCCGAGTCGTGCGCCTCCCCGAACGGGGACCTCCCACCGTCGCTTGGCGACATCCCAAGGCTTCCAGGGTGCTGACCACGGGCCTCCCGCGCCAGCAGGGCTAAGGGGTGGGGCGGCCCTCGAGCCTCGAACCTCCTCCATCCCTCCTCCTCCTGCTCCTCCTCCTCCTCCTCTTCCTCCTCCTCCTCTTCCTCCTCCTCCTCCTCCTCCTCCTCCTTCTCCTCCTCCTCCTCAAGATTAGGAGTTTCGCGGACCGGAAGTTGAAAGTGCTCGTTTCCAGCGTGGGAGGAGGAGGAGGAGGAGGAGGAGGAGGAGGAGGAGGAGGAGGAGGCGGAGGCAGAGGCGGAGGCGGAGGAGGAGGAGGAGGAGGAAGAGGAGGAGGAGGAGAAGGAGGAGGGTGAGGGACGGGGGGCGCGAGGTGGCGCGGCCTTCCAAGAGAGTGCCAGCGACCCCGGCCCCTTCGAAGAGGCCCTCTGCCCTCCGAAAGCCACCGCACCGCCCCGCCCGACGAATCGGGAGCCTTGAGACGGGGGTCAATGCAAACGGGGTCAGACAGAGCGCCCGATCTTGCAGGATCCTACAGGGCCAGGGTCGCATTGACCCAGGTTTGGGTGCAGGGTACTGCAGGATCCTGGAGGATCCTTCGCATTGACTTGGGTTTGGGTGCAACATCTTGAAGGGTCTTGCAGGATCCTGCAATGCCCGATTGACCCGGGCCTGGATTGACCCAGGTCACCAGATTCCCGAAAGAAGCGAGGAGGTGCAGGAAGTGAGTGAAGAAGGACAGGGTGCCCATGCCGCTGCTCTTAAGTCGGGCCTGTCCCTCTACAGGAGGAATATTCAAAATAGTCAACAATTAGCCTGGGGACGATTTGTCGACTATTTTTGACCACTTTGGGATATCTTTCAAATATTTTTAATGTTTCGCCCAGAATCCGCCTGTAGGGGGACACGCCCGACTTCATGTTACCCTTCCCCTGTTTTCCTCTTCTTGGGCCTCCTGGGAGGCCCTCGTCGCCACCGCTGGATTCGCCTCGAAATTCTGGTCAGAGCGCACCCCGGGGGAGGTCTGGAGAGTAGCAGTGTGGGGACCATTGGTTCCCCCAGAAGTGAGTGAGGAAGCGAAGAAGATGGGAAGAGGTATAAGAATCGGCGGCGAGCGAGGGGGGGAAGTTAGAAGGAGACAGCCTTCTCGGAAGGCGGCGGGGCATCTTGGAAGCCCTCGTGCCTTCTGAGAGGTTTTCAGCTCCTTCAGGGAAGGCTTAAAAACTGCTCAGAAGGCCAGGGGACTTCCAGGCTTTCTGAGAAGGCCCGCCCCTTCTCGCTCCCCCTTCCTGGGCTCGGAGCCGAGAGGTGAGGAAGCTCGGAAAGGAACACGGATTCCATCGATGAGGAGGAGGGAGGAGGAGGGAGGAGGAGGAGGAGGAGGAGGAGGAGGAGGAGGAGGAGGGAGGAGGAGGAGGAGGAGGAGGAGGAGGAGAGGAGGAGGAGGAGGAGGAGGAGGAGGAAGGAGAGGAGAGGAGGAGGGGAGGAGGAGGGAGGAGGAGGGAGGAGGAGGGAGGAGGAGGAGGGAGGAGGAGGACTCGAAGGTATTTGTCGCTTCTTGGAACCATCGGAAGATCGGTTTTTCGTCGCTCTGGCGCCCCTGCCGTGCCCCTCGCGAGCCGCCCTCTGGGACTGCTTCGGCGCCCGCCCACCAGCGGTAAGTCGGGCCTGTCCTCCTACAGGGGGATCTTCGACGAAAAATAAAAAATCCTCCAACAATAATTGGAAAAATAATCAAAAAATAGTCTGGGGACTTTTTTTTTTTAGTATTTTTTACCTCTTTGGTGTATGTTTGGCGTATGTTTATTTTTCGTCGAAAATCCCCCTCTAGGGGGACACGCCCGACATAACACCAGCGTCCGCCCAAAGCGCGGACCTTGGCATGGTTCAGAGACGTCGAGATCAACGATCACTGCTACGCAATTGGTTTGGGATTGAAGCTGCGTGGCAACCCAAAAGCCGAAGTTTGAGTCAACGCTTTCGAGTGTGATAGTTCGTGGTTGGCATCTGCTCGAATGATTGTTGTTAGTTATTGGTCATGTGCTCATTTACTCATTGGAGTGAAGTCGCTGTTTTTATGTAGAAGTTGTTGTTTAACAGGCACTCGTCATGGTCCATGTTTTGCAGCACTCGTTCCAACTTCCCTGTGGTGCGGGGTCCTCGCTTGGAGTTCGCAGGGCCGGCGCGCACAGCCGACAGCGGCGGCCGCGCCTGGGTAATGGTTGGTCCGTACCCGTGGGGGAGAGCCCCGGGGCCCCAGGCAACGGTAACGTTTGGGGCGGCGTGGGGCGCGTCGGGGCGGTCTGTGTTGCGATCGCCATCGTTTGCGCGCGAGCGCCACCAGGTGCGTGCGCACGCAACAGCGGTGTGCGCTTAGAGCACATGTGCAAAGCTCGGCAGCACCGGCCTGGCGCCAGCGAGCACCGCAGCGGCCTGCGACCGGCCACAGAGCGCTTCCCGATTGCGAAGACAACGATGACGACCGAAACGACAGCACGACAACGAGAACGAGGAGGAGAAGGAGGAAAAGTAGGAGGAGGCGCAGGAGGAGGAAAATGAGAAGGAGGAGCGAGGGGGAAGAGGACGACGAAAACGGCCTGCACCGCAGCGCCTCGCTTCTGTCGTCGTCGTCTTGGGCCCGGGGGCTTTGTCGGAGCCAAGAGTCAAATGTGAGAAGGGCGTTCGAAGTCTATTGAGTTCGGACTGAACCCTTCGAGTCGTGGTTGCGACAACGACCGCGATGATAAGGAGGACGACGACGACGACGACGACGACGACGACGACCACGGCGGCGGCGGCGACGACAACGACGACGACGACGAGGACGAACGACGGCGAGCGACGAGGACGACGACTGCGGCGGCGGCGACGGCCGCAGCGGCGACTGGCGAAGGGGCGCCACGCAGCCCGGCCGAACTCTGTTCGACCTCGGGTCCTGGTGTCCTGCGGAAGTCCAGACCGACCAGCTTTCCGACCCGCGCTGATCCGCGGCGACGGGGGCGCCCCACGAAGGGCAGAACGCCGCGGATGTCTCAGCCGGCCTTCCGCCGACCAGAGCACGCGGGGCGGAGTGCAGTTCCCGCCGCCGTCCGAGCCTCCGAGCAGTTCGTTCAGCAGTGAGTGGTCCTCTTCCTCCTCGCCAGCACCATCATCACTATCGACATAATGTTATCCCCACGTCCGCCTGACCCCACGCGCGCCGCAATGGGGCGCGAACGCCACAGCACGCGTGTGAGCACCGAAGCATGCCTTTCAGCACCTTGCCCTACCTGTGAGCTCGGCGCCGCAACAGGCGGGGAGCCTGCGAACGCCGCAGCACGTTTGCGAGCACCAGCGCGTGCCTCTCAGCACCTGACCGTGCCTGTGAGCACGGTGCCATACTTGCGGGGGGCGCGCCCCCCAGCACGACGATCGGGGAGGGCCCAGGGATCCCCTCCCTCGAGTACGATTGCTACCGTTACCTGGGGGTTGGCCTGGGAAACGCGCGTCATCTCCCCCAGGGAGAAAAACAATAACAACCATTTGCCGGCGTGCGAAGCCGACTGCGGGTGAATCCGGGCGCCGCGGCTGGCGCTGGCCATCCCCTACCAAACGGCTCCGGTCCAGAAGCGACGTGCGGCTCTGGTGCTGGCGTTCCGTCCGGGGTCGCTTCCAGGCGGGGCCGGGGTTTCTGTGGGGGCCCGGGGGCTGAGGCAGGCCTGCATGGGGAAGGGGGTTCCGGGGGCGGGCCCCGCATCCAGGGGGGACTTGGGCTGGTTTCGGAAGAGCCAGGGGCCTTGGGCCAGTTTCAGAGGGGCGGGGGGCGTGGGGGCTTCAACGCAAACGTTGCGAGCTTAAATTTACTACAACATATATCATCAATCTCTGTTTCGAACCAAACTTCGAACTGCCGTAATTAATCCGTGCATGTATACACGTACACGCACATATATATATATATATATATATATATGTGTATACATATATATAGATATGTATACAAATATGTTTATAACTATATATATATAGTTATGTACATACTATAGCCTGCGAACGCAGCTTTCTGGTTCGTGAACACATAATTTGGTTATTTGATCGCAAACCAGGTCTCGTGTTGATTTTCTGCGGTTTCCACGGGATTGTTGAATTCGTTGTTGCATTCATGTTCAGATTGCTCTTTTTTCAAAATTGCCGAGACCCCCCTGTGGCCCCCCCGTCGGAAATGCGGCGGGGCGGCCCCGACAAAAACCTGTCCGGGGCCACATGGGCCGCCCCGGAACGGGCCTGGGCCTCCAGAATCCATCTTGCCCCCCATTGGCCCCGCGGGGTGGCCCCCCGCGAGGCGCTCGGCGTTCAGAGTGCCGAGCGCCCTGGCGGCTGCGCCCCCGTAGTTGCACCAAGCGCCCCGGCGGCGCGAAACGTTTCTCCTCCTGCCTCCTCGCTCCCCCCTTCGCTCGCCCGCCCCCCTTCCCATCCGCCTCCCTACCTCCTTCCGTCCTCCGCTCACTTTTGTTCCCTCCTCTCCCCTTGCCCCCCCACCCCCTGCGTTGACATGTTTGCTCGGGCCCGGGTCCCTAAGCGTTTTTGTTGCCCTTCCTCTGACGGGCTATGTTCGTCAGCCGGGCCAACCCCGCTCCCAGGGTAAGGGTGGCGATCGTGCCCAGGCGGGCGGCCTGGACTCCCCGCGAAACGCCTGGGGTCGCTCCCCACCCTCGCCCGCAGGTGTGGCGCCGTGCTCACAGCCGTGGCGTGGTTTTGAATTCTTTTGGTGCTCGCGAACGTGCTGCGGCGTGCGCGGGCTCCCCGGCACTTGCGGCGCCGCGCTCGCAGCAGGCGCGGTGTTGAAAGGCATGTTTTAGTGCCCTTGTGCGTGCTGTGTTGTTTGCAGGCTATTGCGTTGCGCATGGGCCAGGTGGAAGCGGGGATAATATTACGCTGATAATGATGATTGCGATTGCGGGGAGGGGGATGAGGATTACTTTGCGCGAAGGCGCCCTACTATTCGGAGGACGGCGGGAATTGCTCTCCCCCCCGCGTGCGTTGGTCGGTGGAGGGCCAGCTGAGACATCGGCGGTTTTCTGGCCTTCGCGCAGGTCGGAAAACGGGTCGGTCTGGATTTCCGCAAGGGTCCGGGGACCGATGTCGGACGGATTTCGCCCGGACGGTTGGGCCGCCGTTGTCTCTGGGGGATCGTCATCGCCGCAGCCGCCCCTTCGCCGCTCGCCGCCGCGGCCGTCGCCGCCGCAGTCGTCCTCGTCGTTGGCCGTCGTTTGTCGTTGTCGTCGTCGTCGGCGACGACGACGTCGTCGTCGTTGCCGTCTTCGTCGCCGCCGCCGCCGTCGTCGTCGTCGTCGTCGTCCTCGTTATCGTCGTCGTCGTCGTCGTTGCCGCCGCAGCGCATCAATAGGGCTGTTATTTCAGAACCAGTAGGTTTCGAACAGCGTTTTCACATTCGACCTTTGGCTCCGGAGAACCCCTTGGGCCAAAGACGGCGACGACGAGGATGGAGGTGAGGAGTTGTGGAGCACGCAGGCGCCGTGGTGCACGCAGACGATGTGGTGCACGTTGTCGTCGTCGTCCTCCCTCCCCCTCGTCGTCGCCGTCATCGTCGTCATCCTCCTCTTCCTCCCCGTTGTCGTCGCCGTCGCGTTGTCTCGGTCGGTCGTGGTCGTCGTCGTCGTCGTCGTCGTCGTCGCAGTGGTGAAGCGCAGTGCGGTCGATCGCAGGCCGCCGCAGTGTCCGAAGGCGCCCTGCCGGCGCTCCCACGTTCTGCGCACGCGGTCGACTCGCGCACCGCTTGTTGCGTTCGCGGGGACGCCGCGGTTCTCGCGCGCACCTCTCACGGCGATCGCAACGCATCAGGAGGGGAACAACAACACACAGACACAACGACGAATCATCGGTTCCCCAGAGGATACAGGAAGATGTGGGAAGTGCGGGGGGAAGACAAAAACCCAGAGAAGATGGGAAGCGACGGGGAATCCTGTTGTCCGTGTTGATGTATTTGTGTGTCCCAGGGCCCCTTCAGCGCAGCCCGCCCCGACGCGCCCCGCCCCGCCCAAGAGGTGCCGTCACCAGGGGCCCGAAGCCCCTTGGGTGATCCTCCTCCTTCTCCTCCTCCTCCTCCTCCTCCTCCTCCTCCTCCTCCTCGACGACCATTGTGTGGAATAGTGCAAATTTGTTTCCAGGCGCGCCCGCCGCTGTCGACTTCGCGCGGCGGCCCCGCGAACTCGAATCGGGGACCCCGCACCCTAAGACACTTGGGGGTGAGGGCATCGAGCGCTTTACAGTTATTACTCGAGTGAGAATATGAAAAGTAACAACGCTGATACGTCAATGTGATGCAGATAGGAACAGGAAGCTTGAGAATTAATACTTTGAGTCGGTGTTGGGAAAAAAGGGGAAGTGGGAAATCATTGAAAACATTGCATGCTTAACAAAACCGCGTCCGGGATCGATGTCGAAACAGTATGTGGATGCTTGGATCATCCTAGCGCGGTCCCTTCCTGGCATCCACGCCATTGCCAGCGGTCCGAACTGCGCCACAGCCGTGGCCACGAGGCGTCCCCGAGGGCCCAGCACATGTCGGACACACACACACATCTATATATATATATGTATATATATATATATATATATGTATCGAGGGCGGTGCCTCGATCTCTGGCCCCTGCCATATGAGGTGGCCGTCCCTTTGGCGACGATTGGATACACATTGCGAGGACAGAAGTACCGTCGGACCGAGGTATAAGATCGAGGTCGGTTCGGGGAGGGTGCCCGAATGTGCTTGTCCGTGCTTGTTGGATGTTCTGATGTTCTTGTGCCTCCTGGAGGGGGTACCCTTGGATGTTGTGTTCGTTTTGGCTGGCTGGGGGTCTAGTGTTCTTGCGGGCTGTTCTCCTGGCTTAGGTCCGGCTGTGTGGGACCCTCTGACGGGCTGTTACGTCAACGCGTGAGCGGGCCTCGGCCTTCCTGGCAGCCCCCTCGCGGAGCGTTGCGCCGTCTTCCGCTCGGCTCCGTCTGGGCGCCGCCCGCTTCGAGCGCAGGCGAGGACGGTGGAGGGGCCGGGGCGGCAACGGACGGGGGAAGTGCTCCGACCCGCAAAGGCCCCCATCTGTCCCTCGGGCCACGAGGAGGAAAGATGACTACTTATGCACGTTCCGCGCAAATCTTGGCGCAGCTATTGCACGAGGGCCGCGGCCCCCGACGGCCCCCCGCACGGGGCGGAAGGAGAAGGCCTTCCCAGAAGGCTCGGAAGCCCCCGGCCTTCTGAGAGTTTGTCCGCGCCCTCGCAGAAGGCGCGAAGGGGTTCTGAGAGTTCCCGCCGCCTCCTGAGAAGGCCTGCTCCTTCTCCCTTCCCCCGCGCTCGCCGCCGAAAATCATTTGGGCTGATGCCACGACATCGCCAGCCCCAGACACCCAGCGGCGCGAAGAGATCGAGAAGGCAGTCGTTCACTGCCTTTGGCCCGTGCGGGCCGGAAAGGGGTCGAGAGGTGCAGGGGACGATTGCCGTGGCGACGCATTGGTGGGTCCTCGAAGGCGACGACGTCCTCGACGTCGACGACGTCGACGATTTTCAGGGTTACCCTTGGGCCTGTCCCGTTCGGCCCATCCTTGGCCGCTTTCGCTGGCCGCACAGCGTCGACATGGCTTTCAAGGCCTTGTATCGTTATCGTCCGTCTCCATTTTACGGGTTGAGTGTGCCCTCGTCATGTGCAGGCCGGAAAGGGGTCGAGAGGTGTAGGGGACGGTCGCCGTGGCGCCGCGCTGGGTGGTCCTCGACGACGACGACGATGGCGTCCTCGACGACGGCGACGACGACACATTCTCTCAGGAGGTTGCTGAGCGTGTCTCGAAGAACAAGCAATTTCTTAAACATGAGCTTGTGGCGGTCCGCGCGGATTTCCTGGATCTGCGCTGAGACCCCCTGGCGGCGCCTCCGCCCCTTCGGGATGCTCTCCCCTCGGTGGTGACAACCGCCGATGTTGGTGTTGGTGCCAGCCTTGGAGCCTTCCTTCGACGGCGTCAAAAGAAAACACGAGCCCTTGACGACGACGACGACGACGACGACGACGACGACGACGACGACGACAACCACGACGACGACGACGACAGCCACGACAACCACGACGACGACGACAACCACGACGACGACGACGACGACGACGACGACGACGACGACGACGGCGACGACGGCGCCCCTGCGCAGGACTCCACCGCGCAGAAGTCCGCCGCCCGCAGCCGCGCGGAGGCGGAGGCCCTGGAGGCCAAGACCGCGCTGGGCGCGGTGCAGGGGGCGCTGCTCGAAATCGGCGACCAGGCCTCGGGCTTCTCTTTCTCCTCCTCTTCCTCCTTCCTTTCTCCTACTCCTCCTCCCCCATCCCTCCTCCCTCTCCCCCTCCTCCTTGTTCCTCCAGTCCCTCCCCCTCCCCGTGTCATGGCCCCATAGGGAGCTCCACCGAAGGTCACAGTGGCGCAGCTCGCATGGCGGCCCCGCCCCATTTTGGCACACCCCTCGCACGTTTTGTGGCCCCATTAGGCCATAGGGAGCTCCACCTAAGGTCGCAGTGGCGCAGTTCGCATGGCGGACCAGTGGCGGAGTCCGCATGGCGGCGAATTTCGATCTTTGGAGGTTTTTCGTCCGCATGCGCCCCGCACCCCCAATTTGGCATTTTCACCCACCCAGTACAGCGCTTCGTGGCCTCATAGGGAGATCCACCGAAGCCCCCAGTGGGACCGCCCGCATGCGTCACGCACACGCAATTGAACATTTTCACCCACCCAGTACTGTGTTTCGTGGCCCCAACAGGGAGCTCCACCGAAGCCCCCAGTGGGACCGCCCACATGCGTCCCACACGCCCAACTCGGCAGTTTCACCCACCCAGTACAGCATGGCCTCACTGGGAGCTCCACCGAAGCTCCCAGTGTGACCGTCCGCGCGCGTCCCGCACACCCCAATTTAGCATTTTCACCCACCCAGTATACCGCTTCGTGGCCCCATTTAGGAGCTCCACCGAAGCCCCCAGTGGGACCGTCCGCATGCGCCCCGGACGCCCAATTTTGCATTTTCAACCACCCAGTACATTGTTTCGTGGCCCCATAGGGAGCTCCACCGAAGCCCCAAGTGGGACCGTCCGCGTGATTCCTGGAAGCCCAATGTGGCATTTTCACCCACCCAGTACAGCGTTTCGTGGCCGCATAGGGAGCTCCACCGAAGCCCCCAGTTGGACCGTCCGGATGTGTCCTGGAAGCCCCATTTGGCATTTTCGCCTACCCAGTAAAGCGTTGCGTGGCCCCATCGGGCGATCCACCGACGGCCCCAGTGCTACCGCCCGCATGCGTTCCCCCCCACCCAGCGCAGCGCTTCGTGGCCCCATAGGGAGCTCCACCGGAGAAGAGATTCACACTTGCGGTGCCCACAGCTGCATATGGTTGGGTCCTTCGCCAGGATAACTCTCAGGAGGGAAAGAAACACAGACACAATTAATCGTCGATTCCCAGAACATATGGGAAAATATGGGAAGTGGGGTGGAAGACGAGAACCTCAAACATATGGAAAATATGGGGATATTTTAATTTGTGTGTATTTATTGGTGTGTCCCAGGGCCCCTTCAAATTCCTTTGCACGCGGTGCACGTCGTACTCTAGCAGTGCTTGGGGTGCGAGGCCTCGGGGCCGAGTGACAATCGCCGCCATCTCGAGCCGGGGGATGTCGCTGGCGCGCGCTGTGCAGAAAGCGTCGCCCGCATGACACGCTGCGCGCAGCGGGCGCCACTGTTGACACTCACAATGTGTTTGTAGTGCTTCAACACACGCCTGATTTTGTTTCGGGCCCCCCGCTCCTCCTCATGGCGGGGGGCGCATGTTCCTCGCTTAGAGGACTTCGATGCGGGCGTGGAGCTCAGAACGCTCTCTGGCCCGGGCCTGGATTCCAGGCCGTGGGTCTTTTTCCGAAGCCAGCGTTGAAGATATCCGCAGAGCGATTCGGTCATTTCCTGAGGGCACGGCTAGATCTCGATCAATTGCACCCTCGCCAGTTTCTGTTGTTAGACGATGTCGGTTTGAGCGAGCTTGTGAGACTTCGGCACCGTTGTGAAGCTGCCGGCCTCCTGCCTAGGCAATTGCTCAAGGTGTGAATGCCAATGTTGCCAGCATTATACGCTCATTGCTTCATATTCAAGTATGTACCGTGTATGGCAAAGGCTCCGTTGCCCCATGCTAAAGGGAGCGATGGGCGTTTTGGACCCCGGGTATTGGGAGGCTTCTCGGGGTCGGAGCGCGGTGGATTGTGCTTGGGCGCAAGCGGCGAGGAGCGAAACCGATGGTGTGAACCGTCGCTTGTCTGTGCTGATAGTGGCTGGCTATAGGACGTATTACGAGACGATTGATCTCACTCGTATGCGCGATAAGTGCCTCTCCTTTCGTGCGCCCACACCGCTGCTGAATCTAGTGATCGGTGTTTTGGCAAGCCCCGGGCACTCCGATGCCGCGTCAGCACCATTCCGTCGCCCGCACGCATGCGCAGCTAGGCTTGCCAGCAGGTGACTGCTACAGCGCTTCTTGTTTATATGCATATAAATCAAAATCCATGCGATTCGTGATTTTGATGGGTTCGTTGCCCGTCAGCCGTCGCTCGTCAGTTTCATTCCGTACATCGACGACCCAGGATTTCAGAGCTCTGCGGCTGAAAGGCAGAGAGCTCTGGATTTGGCCGTGGCGGCGGGGAAAGATTTTCAAGATGCCAGTGGAAATCTAGGTGCTCCGATCAATTATAAGGTAGTGGTTGTCGCGTCATGTGACGATTTAGCTAAGGACGCTGTTGCGGGCTGGCGGTGCAGGCCAGGGCGGTGACGCCAGCTGCTTAGGAGTTGACAGTGAAGCAGGTGCCCGGCGCGCCTCCAGCGGTGCACGTCCCAAGCTGCGTAGTAGTCTGAATGCCATGCGTAGGAGGGCCAAGAAGATGGGCCAGCTCCGCAAGATGATCAAAAGGAAGACAACACAAGTCCTCCAAGGAGCCCCGCGTGCCGGCCCGGCCCCCGAGTGGCGGGCTGCACGCAGAGCCCCAGCGAGGCGACAGGCGCCCGTGCACGGAGGCACTTCAGCAAGTGAGAGGCTCGTTCTTTTTGGAGAGTGGGATGTTTGTGCGGCTTTCGGCCCTGCCTTGCAGTGGAGTGGGATGATATGGATCTCCAAAAGTAGAGCCCGAGAGAGGCCTTCTACGTTCCCTTGCCTTCTTTTCGTTACGAGAACAGGCAACTGCGAGCAGTGTCGTTGACTGGCGTATAAGTCGAGGCCCGCTCAGCAGAGTCGTGCTGTGCCTGAGGAGGGCAGAACGGGCGGCTCCTGGGTCCTGCTCTTGGATGGATCATCCTCAGAACCGCATCGGAATCAGCTTGGTTTCTCTTAGAATGCTGCAAGAGCTGCTTGAGGCTGGCCTCCAGGGGCAAGCTGATTTGGCGTTGGGCAAAACACTTGGTTTCCCTCCTGGGCATCGTGCCACCCTGGACTTCGTCAGGGACCAGCTTAGACGTGCAGCTTGTGAAGCGAATTGCACCGAGAAGAGGGCTCAGGCTGCGGAGTACCTTACCTCTGGTCGTTGTGAGTGCGGCCAAATTCGTACCCCGCACCATCGTGTTTTCACTTGCAATCGGCCAGATGCGCAGACCGCTCGTGCTTTAACTCGTGAAGATAAACCGCCTGAGTCCCTGCGCTTTGCCATCGAAGGCGATGATGCGTTGCGTGCGCGTGGTACCTTTGCGCGCGATGACACTGAGCTCGTTCCCCCTTCGTCCAGCTGTGCCTGTGAAGTGTTCGATGGACATGGTAATGATGTCGACCGCTGGAGATCGCGGCCGACGGTTCGGCCACCAAACAGAAGCCTAGGCCGTTCCGTCGCGCTGCCTGAGCTGTCGGTTTCCTCCCGCCGGACTCGGCGGACATGGAGGCCGTCGCGAGGGGCGACGCCCCAGGCCATGTTCCCCAGAGCCCAGCTGCTGCAGAGCATGTCGCGGCAGCCATTTGCGGTCAGGTGGTTGGCCGTCCAACCGTGCTAGGTCTCGATTTTCTTGGCGTGATCCGGTGTATTCAGAGACCGAATTCCAGACATCGTCAGGCTCAGGGCAAGCTTTCTGGAATTTGGAAATTTGCCATTTTTGCATTCGATGGTTTCAAGTATTCAAATGTTCCCCATGCCAAGGCCCATCGTTCAGATGAGGAGCTGAATCAGCTCCATGGCGATGGGTTTTGTTGCGACCATGCCAGCACTATTGTGGATGACGGTGCTAAGTTGGCCCTGGCTTCGCACCCTTCCCCCACTCCTGCCTTCTTGCAGTCTGTTGAACAGGCGGATATGCTTGCTGGGATGTTTGTTTTGCTAGCCAGTGTGACACTGCCACTCTTCCGGAATGAGACGAGGTTGCGTTGACCAGCAGCCCTGACCCATCAGAGATCCCGAGCTAAGCAGAGTTGCCACTTGTGGCATAGGGCCGTGCCCGGGTTCCATGTTCTGACTGTTCGATAATTAGTGTGTCTTCTGATCGCCCAGCCGATGGCCGTCAGGGTACGCCGTTGGCCATGGCCAAGTTGCTCGCGGATCCCACTGGGCGGTCCCTCGTCCCCGTGCCGGGTGCGACTCTTAAGACTGCCTCGGGTGTTTCATCGGGGCCTCTTGGGAGTTCTGGGCGCACCGAGGCTAAGGAGCAACATTTTGTATGCCTCAAGTGTGGTGGCTGGATTCAGGGGCGGATGATTCAACTGGCGAAGCACTGTCAGGCTCCCACCCCTAAGGGCTTGGAGATTTTGAACGCGTTTCGTCGGTGTATCGGGCCGAATCCCAAGATGCGGGAAAAAAGGTTGGATAGAGCCATGCCCCTGTATCGACTTGGCGCGACCCTCGCAGGCCCCAGGGATGCGCAGAGCGTGTCGTCCGTCCCCAGAGGCTTCTCTTCGAGTGATACCGTCCCACAGCATGAGCAGAGAATTGCTGCCCCACCCGAGAGAGTGATAACCAAAGAAACCAATTCTCATATGACATAGCTTTAGTAGCTTTGCCCGACCTTGGTGCGATCACCGTCCGACCTTTTTTCTCAAAGCGCTGTCTTATACTGTCTCATCTAATATTAGGTTATATTATATTGTCATATTTGTTCCTCCTCCTCCTCCTCCTCCTCCTCCGCGCGCGGTGCGCAGCTCGTTGCCGGGTGCTTTCTGGCCATGCCCCCCTCGGTATTTGCAGCGTGTTTGCGCCATCTTGGCATCGCTCGGCCGTGCGCTTTCTCTTTCCTCGGCAGGGCTCATCGGGGGGCGTTTTGGGCCATCGTGCGGCAACAAAAATACGCACGAAACCGACGATTGCACGGGGAATGGACGTCCGAGCGATACCGAGCTATGTGTTTGTCTCGAACGTGCTCATCCAAGGAGGGCTCGGCTCACACTGCTGGCGTGTCCTTCTGCGTCCCACGGATCACTCTTTCGCGCAACTGGCGATGGACGGGGCCCCAGAGCCCTGGAGTCAATCAGTGACGAAGTGTCTTGGTTTTCCTGTAAGCCCACCAATGATGTTTTGAGCGTTGATTGTGTTTTGCATGCAGACGGGCCGAGGTATAAGATCGAGGTCGGCTCGGGGAGGGTACCCGAATGTTCTCAGTGACTTTTGGATGTGATTGTGCATCTTGGAGACGGCACCCTGGGATGTTCTGTGTGGTTTGGCCCGCGGATGGTGTCAGGTGTTTGAGAAATGTTCTTCTGTACCAGGTCCTTTGGTTCGAAGGTTCTGTCGTGGTAGGCCTACGGGAATGCTGGGACGGACGGTCCCTGCTCAACCAGAGAGTCGTTTTGGCTCAATTCGCCCTCCACTCAGGGGTAACGATAGGGGGTGGGGTACGCGTCAGTAGGGGCCGGTTTCGCCATCGGGGGTTTATCGCCGATCGATTTGCGATGTATCGCCGATTGCAGGTCCACATTTCCCCCCCTCAGTTGGCCCCCTGGTGGATTTCGGGGCAAAACTCGGGCTTCCGGCGGCCGTTCTGGACGATTTGGGCACCTTTGGACTGGTGAGGCGCAGCCGCTGGAAAACCTTTGAGAACCGACGGGGCCCCACGAAAGGGTAGGATAGGGAAGGGGGGGGTACGGAACCTGCTGCATGCAGCTGGTTTCCGCCCCGCCGCCAGGCCCATTCCTCGATACATGGGCGCTTCCCGGCGCCAGGAGGCTCCAGGAAACCAGCTGCGTGAGCACATTGTCTGCCCTGCCCTTTGCCATTCTACCCTTCCGTCCCCCCCGACAGATCCGATGATCCCCAGGACACGTGCGTAGCCCGAGCGTGTGTTGGTCCCGTTCGGTTCCGCCGACCACGCGCAGCCTGTGTGTCGGCCCTCGCTGCGCCGCCTGCGTCGTATCGAAGAGCCTCGGTGGACAGAAACACGCGATGGCGCTGACGCACGTTCTGAAGACCATCGACAGAACCAGCCCCAGAAATACGCGATGGCGCTGACGCACGTTCTGAAGATCATCGACAGAACCAGTCCCCCCTTCCGATGCAACTCCCGGGAGGTCAACTTCTGACTGTGCCCCGGTCCAAAACCCGGCCTCCGGCTCGATCCCGCTGCATCCGGCCTGCTCCCCGCTTCGTCCGCGGCCTGATCCGGCGCAGCTTAGCCCCCCCAACGGAGCCTCGGGCTGAAGCCTCCCCGTAGCCCTTCCGGCGAAGACCTCCCAGCAGCTGCCTCCTCTCAGTATCGTTTAACCGATCCCCATCCCCGTCCCCATCCCTTTCAAGAGCCCCACCAAATTACCACCCCAGTTGGGATGCACCCCTCGAAACCTGCAGGGAACGACCCAGATCCCCATCTAGGGGGAGGGTAAATCGGCCACCAGTGGGGCCCAGGCCACGCCACTGGGGCTGGGCATCTGTGAAACGATACTCATCCTCCGGACCCCCGCCCGATCGTTGCCCTCCTCCGCGATGGGCGGCGCGGCCGCCCGTCCTCGCGCCAGCTCGGGCGAGCTGCCGGCCTCGGCGCCGCTCGCCCCCTCGCGCTGCCCCCGCGCGGGCCGCGCGCGCCCCGCCGCGCGGGCGGGCGTCGTGCCTCGGCGGCCCGCTGCAGCCCCGCGCGGCGCGCCGCGGCCCCATGGCGCCGCCGGAGGCCCGAGGAGGAAGAACTCTCGGGGCATCGCTCGGACGTGTGCGCTGTGTCCGCGGCGAGCGGGGGGGGGGGAATGTCGGGCTCGAGGTTCTCGAGGTTTTCTTTCAGGCGCTATCGGCCCTTCTCCGTGGTTTTCGGGCCTCGGGAGGCTTGCCAGCAAGTGCGCCTCGCCGCGGGCGTTCCGGGGTGCCCGGATCGTCCCGAGCGCGAGCGCCCTCCCGAGAAAGCAAATTCGGCGACGAGCGAGGGGGGGAAGGTGAGAAGGAGGAGGCCCTCTCAGAAGGCGGCGGGTCTTCTCAGAAGCCCTCGCGCCGTCTGAGAAGTTTGCTGTGTTTTCGGGGAAGGGTCAGAAAACTTTTCAGAAGGCCAGAGGACTTCCGAGCCTTCTGAGAAGGCCTTCTCCTTCTCATTTCCACCGCTCGCTCGCCGCCGATTCGAAGAACAAACGGCGTAAACATAAACTTTGGGCGCTCCGCGCGGATTTCTTGGATCTGCGCTGCGCTAGGCCCCCGCGGCGGCGCCTTTGGCGCCGCCCCTGGCGCGCTCCGCGCTCCGGGGAGGGGGGTCCGGCGCGGATCGAGGAAATCCGCACGGAGCTCCACAAGCTTATGTTTATGTGTTTTTTTGTTCCTCTAACCCTGCATGGTTCAAGGTCTTCTAGGTGTGCTCGGAGCAGAAGGGGTCGGAGGATCGCGCCGCATCGGCGATGCATCGGCGATGCAGCTCGATGTGGAGCCCGATTTTCTCCATGCTGGCGTCGGCGGTGCATCGCCGACGTCGCCGATGCATTTCCCATGCATCGCCGGTGCATCGCCGATGTATCGGCGATGCGACGCTATCCTCTGACACCATCTACTCCGACCCCATCTTGGAGACTTCGAATTTTGTCTCGGCGAAGACTATCAAGGAGCATCCTGGATAATCTCAAGGAGCATCCTTGATAATCTTGCGAAGAATAAGCGCGCGGAGCCAACAAAAGCACGGGGAATGAGGTCCGAGCGATGACAAGGGAACGTCAGCCGCGCGCAGAGGGGGGTAGTCAGGAGCGAGAGAAAGACGTACACGTACATGAATCCTCGTTGGTTTCGAGAGTACGCATTGCGCCAATGTTCGTATCACGCGGCCGGTCTCGCGGATTGGGGGGGCCGTGTCCATGTACGTCGTTCGGCGCGTACGTCTATTCTGGGCTCCTTTAATAGGGGGGAGGAAATCGGAGAAGAGAAATCGGCATACGCATAAATTGTCGAAACTCCGCGAGGATTCTTTGGATCGGCGCGGGAGCCCCCTGGCGGCGCCTCCGGCACCGCCCCTGGCGCGCTCCACGCGCCAAGGAGGGGGTTCCAGCGCAGATCCAAGAAATCCGCGCGGACCGACAAAAGTTCTGAAAGATTTCTCTATTGAAGCACCTCTGCTTCCTTCTAAGAAGCCGTCCCCCCTCCCCCATCCCCATTGTGCGCGCCGCCAAGAAATGGTATCGATACTGCTGCGAGACAGTTTTTGGGTTCCCCCTGGCGATCTGGGGAGCAGCGGTATTTATCAGACTGCAGCGCATCCCCATCCCCATGATTGGCACCATTTAGTCTTCGATGCCGATCTCGAGGATTCCCTCAGTTTATGAGGACGCATCCCGAAGATTGTCATCGCCTTTCGGCTTGTCAGTCTTAGGGATAGAGATCAGCTCGAGAGAGGTCTGGCATTGGTAGCTCGAGATATCTCTGCGAGAGGCGGATGTGGCGTTGCCGCACCCCCTCGCCTGGTTCGATTAACCTGGAATCGACTGGGAGATGGTATCAGAGAGGGCGACCATCCCACCCGACCCTCGTCAATCAGCGGGCGAAGAACGGTCTAACATAAATTTATCCGTCACGGGGGCTGCCTGTCCCAGGGCGGCTGGAAAGTTTGTACCCTGAAGTGCCGCCAGAGGGGTACAGACCTTCCGGCCGCCCTGGGACGGAACAGTTTATTTTGTCCAGTTGTTTCCCCTTCAAATAGTGATCGTTTCTTTTTATTCCTTGTTTTGCCGATCGGCGCGGGGCCCCCCCCCCCAGAGTAGATCTTGGCTTTTTTGGCGCATGTTTCGAGCCAGTGGAGCCTCCCCCACAATGGACGCCCTGGTGCAAGCAGTCGCACCAGGCAGAGGCCTGGAGCTTGCCAGACCCCCCCCTCCACCCCCCCTTTCGCCCGCTGCCGCACCGCCGAATAAGAAAACGCTCACCAAAGAAGGCAATCTTCCTGGCTTGGAAGAGGCAGAGGAGGAGGAGCAGGAGGAGGAGGAGGGAAAACAGGAGGAGGAGGAGGAGGAGGAACAGGAGGAGCAGGAGGAGGAGGAGGAAAAACAGGAGGAGGAGGAGGAACAGGAGGAGGAGGAGGAGGAGGAGGAACAGGAGGAGGAGGAGAAGGAAAAACGGGAGGAGGAGGAGCAAGAGGAGGAGGAGGAGGAGGAGGAGGAGTAGGAGGCAGCCCTCCATGGTATATCGGCATTTTCCTCGGCTTCCTCAGGAGGGGCGCCCCGCGCGGGGCCTCTGCCCCGCCGCCCTGCCGCGGCTCCGGCCCTCGCCGCTCCTCGGGCGCCTCCTCCCGCGGGCGGCGAAGGGCCGGGGCCCGTGTGCCGTTTTTCGGAGCGTGAATTGCCTACCCCGCTTTCGCTTCCAGGCAAAACCAAGTCATATCACGCGCCTCCTCGTCAAGCGGCCTGACCAGTACAGGCCGTAGTTTGGCATCGTTTGGTATCTTTTGGAGGCGAGGGTGGTCAACAGCGAGGTAGGTTTGTTTTCACCCTAGTGTTCGTTCGGGGCGCAAGAGGACAGATCCTCGGCGAGAGGCTCGGGCCGGACGAGAGGGGGGGGGATTGGGAGAGCGGGGGTTACGAAGTCTGCTGCATGCAGCTGGTTTCGGCCTCGCCGCCGGGCCCATTCCTCGATACATGGGCGCCGGGAGGCGCCGGGAAAATCAGCCGTGTACCGTTTCCGTTCGGGGCGCAAAAGGAAAAATCCTCGCTGAGAGACTTGGGCCGGACGAAAGGGGCGCGATGCGATGCGACCACCGTTGCGGACAGCGTCCGGGCCCACTCAAGGCGGGGTGGGCGAGGCCGTGGTCTCGGGAATCTGGCGTGTCTGGACAACATGCAATGCGAGACACATTGGAAAAGCAATCAGGAGGAGGGACGGGGGGAGGATGGTCCTTGGGGTCGGTCGTGTCAGCCTGTGTGGGAAGAAAGGAAGGGGGGAGGAAGAGGAGGAAGGCCCAGGAAGGCCTTGGTGTCGGTGTCGGCGTGGGATGTCTCGCTGGGCCTTCGCGTCAGTGGCTTCTGTTCTGGGTGTCTACTACTGTGGGGTCGACGTAGTGGTGCTCGAGCGCCGTCCATGTTTCGGTGTCCTTGTTGTCGGAGTCGTTGTGTGTGCGTGTCGTGGATAGTGATGCCGTCGTTGATGCTTCACGGCTTCACACTCGTACGGTCCATGGCAATCGCAAGTGCGGGAGCTGGAGTCTCATGCAGCTGGTTTCGGCCTCGCCGCCGGGCCCATTCTTCGATTCATGGGCGCCTCCCGGCGCCCGAAGGCGCTGGGAAAATCAGCTACGTGAGCTGATTCTCACCCCCCCCCTTTGCTATCCCCCCCTTTCGCCCGGCCCGAGAGACCTCGCGTGCCCCCTGCGAGGCCTCTGGAGGCCAGAGCAGCCACCGTGGCAGCGCTCTCCCGACAAACAAAAGTCCGAAGCGTGACTCCCAGTTCGCCGTCTGATGGCCCCTGGGCTCGAATCAGAAGGCCCCCAGACTGGAGGGTTCCAAAGGGGATCGGGTCGGGGCTCAAGAGGCGGCGGTCAATGCAAACGGGGGTCAGCCAGAGCGCCCGATCTTGCAGGATCCTGCAGGGCCAGGGTCGCACTGACCTGGGTTTGGATGCAGGATCCTGCAGGATCTTGCAGGATCCGTCGCATTGACCCGGGCTTGGGTGCAAGACCTTGCAGGATTCTGCAAGGTCTGACTGACCCGGGTCTGGGTTGACCCGGGTCAGAAGATCCCCGATTTGTTTCGTCGTTCCCCTTTGGCGACAACTGACGTGTCCGGAGGGGAGGGGCCCCGGGAATCGACCAGCCGTATTCAGAGGAGGAAGAGGTACCCATATTGCTGCCCTTCCTTCGTTGTCCCCCTCTTGGGCCTCCTTGGCGCCCCTCGTCGCCACCGCTGAAGTCGCCTCGAAATTCTGGTCAAAACGCACCCCAGGAGAGGTCCGGGGAGTAGCGGATTTGGAGCCCTTTGGTTTCCCCAGACTGGACGGAAGAGTGCCCGTTCGCCAGAGCGTTTTGTTGATGCGGGCCCAGCGGGGTCCCCCGACGGCCGAGCGCGAAGCGGTGGCAGCGGCTTGCGCGCCCAGGCTTGGCCACCCTGCGCCCCCCGGTAGTGCGAGCCACGCACCAGAGGTCACTCTCGCACAGGGTCGCTCTCTGCGTGCAGTCGCGGGAAGCTCTGGTTGGCGTTGGAGGGACGGCGCGCGCCGTGGAGCCGCGGGCCCGCTCGAGGCCTTTTTGTTTCCCCCCCGGGCGGCAGCGGGCGTCGGGGGAGGGCGCGGGCCTGTCACGCCACGGTTCGCGGCGGCGCCGTCTGAGAGTGTTTAAGGATGGCTAATTTCCAGACGGCGCCAGGCACGAATTGTCACGTGACCGGGGGCGGCATTGGGGGGGGGGGGGCGGTCGCGGGCGAGATCTCGGATCATAACAAGTGGCGTCTTCTTGCTCGCTATCCCTAATTTTGGTGGATAGCGTTCACCCAAGAAGCCCTGGCGAGGGGATGGTGTGCACAGACGGGCCCTCGCAGGGGGGTCGCCTCACAGGGATGGCATTCTTCGGAGATCGATGCTGCACGCTACCTTCCAACGCCAAGCGTGAGTCATGGGCGCGATTCTTTCACGCCAGGCGTGTTCGCCCGTTTTCGGGCCCGTGGGCCACCGCAGGTCGGTTTGGCTGGAAAGTCAACCAGAACGATGGGGTCGAGGGCTCCTGCCGTGATCCTTCGGGACAGGCCTCCGACGCCCGTTTGAGACTGAGCATCGAGGCCAGGGTTGTCCTGGAGGGAAGAACACACAAACACAATTAATCCTCGATTCCCCAGAAAACATGGGAAAACATGGGAAGTGGGGGGGAAGACAAAAACCCAGAAATTATAAGAAAATATGGGAAATCTTTTTATTTGTGTGTATTTGTTTGTGTGTCCTGGGGCCCCTTCGGTTGTCCTGGAGGCCAGTCTTGGGCGGCTTCAGGGCCGTCGATTAACGCACTGGAGTGATCTTGTCGGGATGAAGTGCCGGCCTCGGGGGAACGGGCCGGCACGTCTGGGCATCCCGGATTGAGCAGATATCGAGACATCGGACCTCGGATAATGTTATCCGTTTCCGTGTCCTCGCGGTGCGGACAGCACCGAGGCGCGATCCCTTGGGTGATTGTGCGGTGTTGCCGATGCGTTCCGCGCGGGGCATCCGCGCAAAGCCGCCCGACAGTGCACACGGGGTCGCGGCCGAGGAGAATGGACTGGACCGCGAAACCAATGGACATGAACGTTCTCATCGCCCACGAGTAGGGGGACGGGTGCCCCCCTCCTCGAAACGGGTCTGCTCGGTCAGAGCTGATCCCCCAAACCACCTGGCCACCTGCGTTTGGAGGGCTGGTGGGATTTAGGAATGCAGCGTACAACGACCCGTGGGCGGCTCCCTTCTTCCTCATTCCTGAGCTGTCACCCTGTCCTCAACTCTTGCTTTACCCGCTCCCCTCCCAGTGCTGACAAGGCCAGCCCCTTTGGCCGTCCGGTTTCTACGCCCGCCCGCTGCATCATCTGCCCGAGAGGCTCGCGTGGGTAGTTGCGACTGCCTACAGTCGGGCTGTTGACTAAGGAACGCTCACTCACTTTTCAGAGGGGGCTCGGCCTTTCCTCGGAGGAGGACTAGGTACCCATACCGCTACCCATCCCTAGTTGCCCCTTTTTGGGACCTCCTTGGCGGCCCTCGTCGCCACCGCCGGATTCGCCTCGAAACTCTGGTCAGAACGCACCCTGGGAGAGGTCCGGGGAGTAACGGTATGGGTACCTTTTGGTTTCCCCAGCTCGGCCGTTCTTTCGGACTTCATGGTTTTCTTTTGAACAAAAGGGGCTTCGTTCCTTATCTATCGTTCCTTAGAACAGCAGCCTGACCGCATGTTTGTAGCGTTCTCGGCTCCTCAAGGACCGCGGCCTCGCACGCAATGGGAAACCGTCTACGTCGTCGGAGACGTCTTAGAGAAAGCTTCTCAGAAGGCTGGAGACCTCGTGAGCCTTCCGAGAAGCCCCGCCCCCATCTGCCTTCCTCCCTGGGCTCGCCTCCGAGCGAGGTGCTCCGCGATCCTCGTGGACTTCATCGGCCTCAGCATGATCGCCCCGATCCTGCCGAGCATCGTGGGCAGCCAGGCGGTCGGCAACATCCTCACGGCGCAGTACCTGTCCGTGGTCGCCGGGCAGCTCGCCGTCGCGGCGCTGGCGGACCGCTTCGGGCGCCGGCTCATGATCTTCCTCGTGATGATCTTTGACGCCATCCTCCGCAGAGGCCACCCGCGCACAGCCACCACGCCTTGCCGGGGCCCTCCTCAGACATGCATGCTCGCGACCGACGGAAGCTATTTGGCCGATTGCGGCCTCCGATGGGGCCCTTGCCTTGTCTCTGCGACAGGCAGGAACGGCTCGGCATATGAGAAGCCAGTTTTGGGGGAAGGGTCGGGACCTCCCAGGGATCTCGTGTTGAAGAAGTGAGCCTGACGAGGTAGCCAACCATATGCAATTGCGAGTGCCGCAGGTGTGAGGGTCGTCTTCGGTGAAACACCCTATGGGGCCACAAATCGTGCGAGGGGCGTGCCGGTTTGGCCAGGGGGTGTCGCATGGAAGTCCTCCCGCTGGGACCTTCGGTGGAGCTCCCTATATGGCCACGAAACTTGTGAGGGGTGTGCCGAACCAGGCGTGACGCCCACATGCGAACTGCGCCATTGGGACCTTCGGTGAAGCTCCCGACGGGGCCACGAAAGGTGCGAGGGGTGTGCCGAAACGGGCGTGACGCCCACATGTGAATTGCAGCACTGGGATCTTCGGTGGAGCTCCCTATGGGGCCACGAAGCGTGTGAGGGGTGTGCCGAAACGGGCGTGACGCCCACCTGCGAGCTGCAGCTCTGGGACCTTCGCTGGAGCTCCCTATGGGGCCACGAAAGGTGTGAGTAGTGCGCCAAAACGGGCGTGACGCCCACATGCGAACTGCGCCATTGGGACCTTCGGTGAAGTTCCCTATGGAACCACGAAGCGTGTGAGGGGTGTGCCGAAACGTTTAGACTGATGCGAAGAGCAGAGGTAAGGATGGGAGCAGGGAGGAGGAGGAGGAGGAGGGGGAGGAGGAAGAAAGGACTGATTGATTGGTGCGGACAGCAGAAGCAGGGATTGGAGGAGGGAGGAGGGGGAGGAGGAAAGAAGGAGTGAACGCGGGGCGCTGTCTTTTCAAAACGAGGGCCCAACACCTCAGGATGGTGGGGAAAAACAAGACGTCGGATGTCTGCTTCTTGAGCCCTGGCATGCTGGCCCAGGTGAGAAGGGTCTATTCACCGTCCTGGTGCCCAGGGTGGCCGCTACCTGCCAGGCCTGGTGGTGGTGTGTGTGAGCGACTTCTGCGGACATCCTGTTTGCGGCGACTGGCCTCACCAAAGACGTGAGCGCGTTGATCGCCCTTCGGGTGCTGGCGGGCTTCGCGGCCCCAGTGGCACTCGGCATCTCCTACGTGGCGGAGGTGTCCGCACACATCGAGCCCGCCCGGCGGAACTTCAACTTCGCGCTCGTGGGCGTCTCCTTCAACCTCGGCTCGCTCGTCGGCGCCGCCACTGGGGGGCTGCTGGGCGGGAGCATGTGGCTGCCGGCGAACCTGGTGACCGGCGCGGTGCCGCTGTTCGTGGCGGCCTTCGGGGAGAGGGGAAAGCAGACAGTCGCAAGCACTTTCCTTGTTCTTCTAGCACCTGGTCGCTCACGAGGCACAGGAAGGGGCAGGACAGGCGCACACACAAGTACTGATGTCTCTGGAGATCCCCAGATGCCTCCAGAATCCCCCGGATGTCCACAGCGGCTTCTGGAGGCCCCCGCATTTGTGATTTTGGTCGATGCGTGGGCCACCTAAACTCTCGACCCCTTCTTGGGAATTGTCTTTCTGTCCTGGGTCATTTGGGGCGCTCTAGAAAGGGCCTCGCCTGCGAGAGTCCAAGGAGTGGGCATCTCGTCTCGGCGTAAGGCGGCAGAAGGTCGCCAGAAGCCGGCGGGCATAAAAACGGGGACGGCTCCGCTGGCAGAAGCAGGCGGAAGGCCTGTTGAAGGCGGCGGAAGCAAAAGATGCGTGCCCAAAAATGACAACTTGTTGGGGTTCAGGGTTTGTGGAACCCTCCATTTGTTGCGAAGTCCCAGGGTCAGAAAGCCAGGCGTTTTGACGTCGAACATGAGAAAAAGCTGGCCAGCACTAGGCGCAGGAGGCTTGGGTGCGATTCGTCAAACATCATCTCCCAGATCCCGTACCCATGTTGGCCCAAGCAAAAGGGCTGGAGATATAACGCCCTTGGTCCACGAACCTGAACTCTCCTTGCTGGCCTCGTAGGCCCCGTGCATCCGACGCTGCGTTCTTCTCAGCATGGGGCTCCTGGAAAATCCTAACCTTCAGGAGGGGAAAAAACAGACGGACAGAATGAATCGTCGGTTCTCGGGAAAATAGTGGGAGATTATGGCAGGTGGGGGGGGAGACGAAAAAACAAGAAAACATTAGGACATGTGGGGGATTCTGGGATCTGTGTCTATTTACTTGTGTGTCCCTGGGCCCCTTCCAGCCTTTCCCCCCGAGGGCAGAGGTGCCTCCCCCCGAGCGCTGTCTGCCGCGCTCTGGGGGGCCAGGAGGCGGCCTCCAGAGGCCGAGAAAACGCGGAACACCCAGCCGCCGCGTCTTGCTGGACGCTCGGAGGGCGCGCCACTCGGGGGTGGCCAAATGGGCGGGGGATGTCTCAAGAAGAGACGCGCTGTGTCGGAGACCAGTGCCGAAGTTATCGAATGGCCTTCGGCCCATCCCGCCACCGTGCCTGGGTTGTGGATCGCAGTTCTCAGGGATGCTTCTTGGGGTTCTCTTCGGAGCGCTGTCAGGGCGGGGGCCACGATGCCTCCCCTGATGTCGTGGCGCATCTTCTGGTCTCATTCTCTCCCTGGCTCCCCCCTCCCCTCCTTTGGGTCCCCCCCTCACTCCCCCTCCCCCTGGGCCTACCCTCCCCTGGCCCCCCCCCTCCCTGTGCCTGCCCCCCCCCCCTCCCCTGGGGCCCCGCGCACATGCCGCCGGCCATGGCGGCTTGCGCCCCACCCCCCACCCCTCGTGCACGCCCCCCTCTTGTGGCCAACCCGAGAGCAACGGGGGGGGCGACCCGCTCAGGCACACCCGCACGAGCCGTGGCAGAACTCGCGACGGGGAGGAGGAGGAGGAGGAGGAGGAGGAGGAGGAGGAGGAGGAGGAGGAGGAGGAGGAGGAGGAGGGGAGGGGGAGGAGGGGGAGGAGGAGGAGGAGGAGGAGGAGGAGCGGGGGGGGAGGAGGAGGAGGAGGAGGAGGAGGAGGAGGAGGAGGAGGAGGAGGAGGAGGAGGAGGAGGAGGAGGAGGAGGGAGGAGGAGGAGGAGGGAGGGGATGGAGGAGGAGAGGAGGAGGAGAGGAGGTAGGAGGAGGAGGAGAGGAGGAGGAGGAGGGAGGAGGAGGAGGAGGAGGGGAGGAGGAGGAGGAGGAGGTGGAGGAGGAGGAGGAGGAGGAGGAGGGAGGAGGAGGGGGGGGGAGGGGGAGGGGGAGGAGGAGGAGGAGGAGGAGGAGGAGGGAGGGGAGGAGGAGGAGGAGGAGGAGGAGGAAGGGGAGGAGGGGGAGGGAAGAAGGAAGGAGGAGGAGGAGGAGGAGGCGGAGGAGGAGTGGGAGGAGGAGGAGGAGAGGGGGGAGGAGGAGGAGGAGGGAGGAGGAGGAGGAGGAGGAGGAGGCGGAGGAGGAGGAGGAGGAGGAACTCGCGACGGGAAGGCTTTTGCTTCCTTTCCGGCCTCGGCTTTCTGCGGGTCGGCTGCGGTGCTCGGGCCCCCCTCGAGGTCTGGGCCCTGGCCACCGACGGCGAGGCTCCCGCGGGGCGCGGCGCGGCCGCGGCCGCGCCCGCGGCCCCGGGGGCGCCCGCGGGCGCGCCGGGGTCGTCGCCAGCGGCTTCGGCGGGGAAGGCGGATTTCCAGGGCTCCGCTTCGACGGCGAGCGAGGGCCTTCGTTTCCCCCTTGGTGGGCCGCCTGGGAGGACCTCGTCACCACCGCTGGATTCGCCTCGAAACGCTGGTCAGGACGCAACCCGGGAGAGGTCCAGTCAGCAGTTGTGTCGGTACTTCTTGGTCCCCCTAGGAGTGAGTGAGGAAGTGAGGAGTAGTTGTGTCTTCGGGGAAGACTCAGAACACTTCTCAGAAGGGCCATGGATTTCCGAGCCGTCTGAGAAGGCTGTCTCCTTCTCACTTCCCCCCTGGGCTCGCTGCCGACCCTGTGTCGGGGGGACGTTCGACTCAAGTATACGCTTGAACTCTGCTTTTTCTGCGCTTCTTGTCGAGCACGTCCTGGATTTTTCGGTCTGGTCTTCGTGGGATGCCAACCGCGGGAGCTCGCGGCAGATTTCAGGTTGGGTCTCATCATTTTCGCGATGGCCCCGTCAGGCCAACCCGAGGTCCCCGAAACCGAGTCTTACAGGGTCTTGCTTTTCAAAAGGGGCTCGGCCGTTCCCCCTGGTGTTCCCTCGGACTTCGTATACTTGCTTGGAACTATCCCGGCAAAGCAACCTAACAGCGATGTGTAGGAGCATATCCGGAAGCATTCCCCTTGAATATTCAGATGAGAATCCAGTTGTAGAATTCCGCTGTTCTCGCAGTCGCAGTCGCATTCGCGATGACAGTCGCAGTGGCAACGGCAGTCGCAGTCACAGCCTCAGCCTCAGCCTGCCTCAGCCTCAGCCTCAGCCTGCCTCAGCCTCAGCCTGCCTCAGCCTCAGCCTCAGCCTGCTTCAGCCTCAGCCTCAGCCTCAGCCTGCCTGCCTCAGCCTCAGCCTGCTTCAGCCTCAGCCTCAGCCCTTCAGCCTCGGCCTCAGCCTCAGCCTGCAGCCTCAGCTGCATCAGCCTCGGCCTCAGCCTCAGCCTGCCTCAGCAGCCTGCAGCCTCAGCCTCAGCCTCAGCCTGCCCAGCCTCAGCCTCAGCCTCTGCCTCAGCCTCAGCCTCAGCCTCAGCCTCAGCCTCAGTCTGCCTTCAGCCTCGGCCTCAGCCTCAGCCTGCCTCAGCCTCAGCCTGCATCAGCCTCAGCCTCAGCCTCAGCCTGCCTCAGCATCAGCCTGCCTCAGCCTCAGCCTCAGCCTGCCTCAGCCTCAGCCAGCCTGCTTCAGCCTCAGCCTCAGTCTGCCTTCAGCCTCGGCCTCAGCCTCAGCCTGCCTCAGCCTCAGCCTGCATCAGCCTCAGCCTCAGCCTCAGCCTCAGCCTCAGCATCAGCCTGCCTCAGCCTCAGCCTCAGCCTGCCCTCAGCCTCAGTGTGCCTTCAGCCTCGGCCTCAGCCTCAGCCTGCATCAGCGTCAGCCTGCCTCAGCCTCAGCGTCAGCCTGCCTCAGCATTCAAAATGTGGCCCGGGAATGACGTTCTGGGAACTCGAAGAACACGAAGTGGCCTACAGTTGGCTCCGGGCATTCAACATCATGCCCAGGAGTGGAGTTCTGGGAACTCGAAGACCACGAAGTGGCCTACGGTTGGCTCCGGGCATTCAAAATCATGCCCAGAAGTGGAGTTCTGGGAACTCGAAGACCACGAAGTGGCCTACAGTTGGCTCCGGGCATTCAAAATCATGCCCAGGAATGGAGTTCTGGTCGACGACCCGAAATCCTTCACATCAGTAGTTTTGGGTCTCGGAGCCCACAGGGCGGTTTTTCATGTTTTCCATTCGACGTTCCATGAAGCCCGATGTCATTCCGAGGCGCGCGTCGAACGTTTTCGATGGCGCGTCGCGTTATGCGACGTCACGTGCGTTGTGGTCGTCAAAGGCTTGCGTGCTTACTGCGGATCGGTTGACGTGGGCTGAGGTTTCTCAGGATTGTACATTTGCTTTGCGCTGGGGCGGTTTCGCCCCCCATCCCTGGCTGATCCACCCCGCGGGTAACGTCGCAGGAAGAGTTCGGAGATTTGGTTCGTAGTGCCAGCGATGCTGTCGCGGACATTGACCGCGCCACGGGGGGGGGTCGTCCAGAAATTTCCTACCATATTGCAGTGTTGGTTCTTCGTTTTGAAGATACACCGCCCCGCGTCATTCCTTCCGGCCCCCTCCCTCGTCCTCCCTCTTCGCGTATCTGCCCCTGCTCCCCGCGTGTCCCCGTCGTCATCGTCCATCGTCATCGTCGCCATCACCATCATCATCAGCATCATCATCATTCTCGTCGTCTCCATCATCAATACCACCACCATCCTCATCAACATCATCAAAACACCCCCCTTGTTCCCCCGCGTCTCTGCTTCGCCACATCCCCCGCAAGTCTCGTGGCCTTGTGAGGTGCTCCACCGAAGGCCCCATCGGCAGGGTCCTTAGTGCGCCGCCCAGCCCATGTCGGCACGCCCCTCAGACGCTTCGTGTCCCCATGAGGAGTTCATCGGAGGTCCCGGCGGCAAGGTCCACATGCCGTCGCCCAGGCCACATTGATGACACCCTCAAACATTTCGTGCCCCTATAGGCAGCTCCACCAAAAAAGGTCCCAGCGGCAGGTTTCCCAGGCCGCCGCCCAGCATATTTCGGCATACGTTTCACACGCTTCGTGGCCCCACGGGGAGCTACACCGACGGCCCCACAGGCAGGGCCCACAGGCCGCCGCCCAGCCCATTCCGTCATACGCTCACAAGCTTCGTGGCCCCATTGGGGAGCACCCCCGATGGCCCAAGCGACAGGGTCCACATGCCGTCGCCCAGCCCATGTCGTCCACGAGTGGCGCCCAGCACGGCTCCAAGAGCGCCCCAAGAGGCGCCGAGTAAGTTGCACCCTCATGCAAATAGTTTTTGTCACTTGTGGGGGTCCTCTTGGGGCCCTCTTGGAGCATTCTTGGGGCCCTCTGGGAGCGTTCTTGGGGCCTTCCCGGGGCCCCAGTGGGCCCTCGGAGGGCCCCAAGAACGTTCCCCGAGGGCCCCAAGAGGGACCCCCCAAAGTGGTACAAAGAATTCGCGCGAACGTGCAATCTGTTGTAGGCCTTTCGGGGCCCTCTGGGAGCTCTCTTGGGGCCCCCATTGGTGGCGCCTTGGGGCCTTGGGATGGCTCCAAGAGGCTTCGGGATTGCCCCAGACCGCCACAAGACAGCTCCGAGACGGCCGTCGAGCACCACGGGTGAAAGCAAGTGAGGCTAGGGAACAGGGCCTCTGGTAAGCCGACACTGCCCTGGACTACCCAGACAGCCGAAACGCCTCAGCGTGAAGTGAAGGTTTTTGCCATGCAAGCACCCCGAAATTCTTCACTTCACTAAGGACCCAGGACGAACTCGCTACGCTCCAGTCCCGCGGGAGATCCAAGACTCCCGCCGCCGCCCGGGGACGTTGCTGCATTGCGGTGCTCTGGTCACTGTTAATGGCTTCCGCGGGCTGCAGCGGCTCACTTCCATGACTACCCCGACTCACGAATCCAGTGGTTGGTCTGGCTCTATGGGTTGGTTTCGTTGTGTCGGTTGATTTTATGTTTGGTTGGCGGTCGGTGGATTTCGCGTTGTTCATTGGTGTCGTGAAGTGATTTGTCGTTTGGTTGGTCAGTGCCGTTTTGTTGATTCGTGCCGTTTTGTTGGTTGGTGTCGTTTCGTTGGTTGGTGTCGTTTTGTTGCTTGGTGTCGTTTTGTTGCTTGGTGTCCTTTTGTTGGTCGGTGTCGATTTGTTGGTTTGTTGGTTGGTGTCGTTTTGTTGGTTGGTGTCGTTTTGTTGCTTGGCGTCGTCCTGGCGGCGTGGCCGATAATCGTCGGCCTGCAATGGCGCCAGGATTTGTTTCGGGCCAGCCTTGATCGCCCTCATCATTCTCATATTCGTCAGCGTCAGCACTCGTCGCCCCCATCCGCGCACACATGCGGCCCTGGTACGGCTCTCACGCGGCCCTGCGAAGGCCTTCACTGTGCTCCCCAAAGCTTTCTGAGGGGCCCCCCAGAGGCCCCAAGAGGGCACTGGAAATTGTCGCTTCCAACTCCGCCAGGCGGAGGTCAACAAGGGTCTCACTGGTGCACTTCCAGGAATCGTTGTTCGATCCTCTTGGGGCCCTCCTGGGGCCTTCTGGAGCCGTCTTGGAAGCTCCGAGCGGCTCCATGAAGGCGCCGGTCGATATCGCTTCCAATTCCGCCAGGTGGAGTTAGACCAGGGGCTCACTGAGGCCCCTTTTTGCGCCCTCCTCTGCTTTTGAAAAAGCCCCGATGGGGTTCTTCAGTGCCGTCTTAGGGCCCCTAAGAGGCCTCCAGTAGGGTATTGAAGTTATCGCTTCCAACTCCGCCACGCGGAGTTGAACCCAGGGCGGCTCTCTGTGGCCCTTTCGGGGCCTTCTTAGAGCTTTTCTGAGGCCCTAAGTGGGCCCTGGGAGGTGTCATTTTCACGGGAGTTGAAAGTGACACCGCGGAGGGCCCTCTTGGGCCCTTCTTGGGGCCTCTCTTGGGTCCCTCTGGGAGCCCTCTTGGTGCCGCCCTGGGGCCTTCTCGGGGCCTTCTTGGAGCCTTTCTGGTGCTCTTTAAGTGGGCCCTGGGAGGTGTCACTTTCAGGGGCGCTGAAAGTGACACCTCGAAGGGCCCGCTTTCCCTCGTAGCGCTGCCCGTGGCCGGGGCATTGTGCAGCGCATCCCTCGTCGAACGCATTTTGTCGGACGCGTGGTCGAATTCCGCCAGTTCGGTCGAGATGGTGGTCAAGCGGTTCGGTTGCAATGTAGCCATGCGGATCTGAGCTTACCATTTCTTGCCATTTTGGCGGGGGCTCGCAGGAGCGTTTGTGTTGTGATCAACAGTGCTCGATATATCCAGCGGCAGGGTTTCATCCCAATCTATTATTTTGAAAAAGTCAGCAGGGGCCAAATTGGTAATGTGAAGCAACATAGGTCTCGTATCTGGGAACTCGAAGAACACGAAGTGGCCTACAGTTGGCTCCGGGCATTCCAAATCATGCCCAGGAATGGAGTTCTGGGAACTCGAAGACCACGAAGTGCGTTACTGTTGGCTAAAAGGAGTCCCCGGATTCCCGCGGGAGTCCCCGGATTCCCGCGGCACCCGTCCGGCATCTGCCCAGACCCCCCTGGGGAGTCATGATGCTCTCTTTTGAGACCACTATCAGTCTTCGTTGTTAGGTAACAAAATGGTCTTCGTTCCTGATCTGTCGTTCCGTAGGTCAGGCCGAATACTCTACGTCTCCCCGATGGCACGCTTATGATGCTCCAACCTACTTTTGCCTTGATCACCAGAAAGAATCTCGAGCGCCAGAAAAAGTACCGAATCTCAAGGGTTTTCACGCGTCGGGCCCTGGGAGACACTCGCCCGACACTGTTTCGACCCTGTCTCGACACTCTTCTGACACTTTTCCGGGTGCTCGAAATTATTTCTGGGACGTGGTCCTTATAAGTGGGATGGGAACAACGTAATGGTACGCCCCTCCCCAAGCTCGACCCCGCAGAGGCAGGGCTAGGGGGCCACCTGCGAACCCTACCCCTCCCCCCACGACTTCTGAGGGGGAGGGTGGGGTTCACCTCGTTCGGGAGCTCCCGAGCGAAGTGAACCCCACCCTCCCCGCAGAAATCGGGGGGGGGGGTAGGGGTAGGGTTCGCATGTGGCCCCCTAAGGGCTCTCCTTCCTCTGGGTCCGCTCCGCTCCGCCTGCCGGCTCTTGGCCGCCCCGACGTTGGGCGCCCCGACGCTGCTGGGCCTGTTTGCCACCACCACCACAAGTTGGAGGAGTGAAGGAGGAGGAGGAGGAGGAGGAGGAGGAGGAGGAGGAGGAGGAGGAGGGGGAGGAGGCGGAGGAGGGGGACGTTGAGGAGGAGGAGGACAAGGAGGAGGAGGAGGAGGACCCCCTACCCTCCAACTTATGGTGGTGGTGGTGGAAGACAGGCCTAACAGACTCAGTCGAGCAGTGGCGGAGCGTCCTGACCGGCCTTTAAGCCCACGCAGCAGCCTCCTGAGAGCTCCCTGTGGTCTGCACGAATTATTTCCAGAGCGTGTCTGTTTGAGGCAATCTTGCTTTGACCCGCGTGGTCTAAGAACAGTGTTCTCGCGATTCAAACACGTATTCTCGCGATTCAAACACTTATCCACAGATCTCGTGGTAGGCTCTATAGGGATGCCAGGACGGTTGGTCCCTGTTCAAATCAGGGCAGGGGGTGGTCAGGGATAATCTCTGACTCGGGCCTCCCGCTTTCGCGTTGGAGTTGCTTCAGATGGCACTCAGCTGGAGTTTCCCCTAATCGCTCTTCTGACCTTAGTGGGCCCTGGAAGGGCAGGGCCGTCTTTTCACCGTTTCCGAAAAGTGTTTCTTGAACATGGACACGGTACAAAAAAGGCAACAGTAAACGTCTAACAAAAACCGTTCCGGAATTGGCGAAGTTCCTGACGCAGGAGCTATTCCGGATTAATCGTTCCAGGGTAGTCCAAGATCGTTTTTTGGACCAGGTCTATCCTACATGTCTCGGATGCTTAATTCCTGGGTGACGATTTCGGCTTCAGAGGTGTAACAGATGCCCGTTTGTTACCCATGGGGCCACCCTACGGGTGATGAGGAGGTTGGGGGGGGGGAAGGGGGGGCGGTCGGTGTGCAATGACTCCCACCTGCCGCCACCAAAGAGAGCGCGGGCAAATAAATACCACCTACTTCCGTTTCCTTCTATCTAACTAAACAAGATGTGTGTCCATGTTGTATATATTCATCAATCTATCTATATATATATATATGTCTATCGAGTCGGCACATTAGAGAGTCGACTTATAGATCTACCAACTCATGAATATATCTATATGTATATATATAGAGAGAGAGATCTCTCGATCGGGTCAACCGTCGGGACAACCATCGGGACATCCGTGGGGACAACCGTCGGGATAACCATCGGGACGGGACTCTGGGCAACCATCGGGACAGCCATCGGGACAACCACCTGGACAACCATCGGGACAACCATCGGGACAACCCTCGGGACAAACATCGGGGCAACCATCGGGACAACCATCGGCACAACCATCGGAACAACCATCAGGACAACAATTCGGACAACCAGGGGACAACCCTCGGGACAACCATTGGGACAACCACGGGACGACAATCGGGGCAACTAATTATCGGGACAATCATCGGGACAACCGTCGGGACAACCATCGGGACAACCATGGGGACAACCATCGCCATCGGGACAACCATCGGGACAACCATCGGGACAACCATCGGGACAACCACCGGGACAACCATCGGGACAACCATCGGGACAACCATCGGGACAATCATCGGGACAACCATCGGGACAATCATCGGGACAACCATCGGGACAACCATTGGGACAACCACCGGGACAACCACGGGACACGCGCCCGCCCGGGGGGGGGCTTTTGGGCTCCATGTGGCCTCTACCAGTGCAGGTACTCGCGTAGCTTCGCATCGCCCGCACGACACGAACCGAAACCGAAACCGATTTCCCGGTTGGGGTCACTTCCGTTCACACCCCCCAACCTCCAACCTTTGCCCCGTTTCGGCTTTTGGGCATCTTGGGAGGCCTTCGTCGCCACCTCTGGGTTCGCCTCGAATTTTTGGTCTCACCGCACTTAAGGAGAGGTCTGACGAGTTGCGGTATCGGTGATTTTCTGTGTTTCCCTACGTTTCCAAGGGACGGCGTGCACTTCGGAGAGTGTGTGTTGAAACCTTTGGACCATAACGCTCATTATGATCCTCCTCCCGCCCCCCCCCCTCCCCCTCATAACGTAACGCCCCCCCCCACCCAGTGCGTCCGTCCGCGGCACTGCCGCAGTGCGTCCGGCACCACAGTTTGGTGCCAGACCCACATGGTTGGGGGGGTGTTTCGTTATGCACCCCTTCTCGCCTACCCCATAATTAACGCCCGGTATCGCCGCGGGTAAAAGGATCGGGTCGACTGATTTTGTGGTTCGGCCCCAATTCTGTTCACTCCTCGGCCTCACAGAGCCGCTCTCGGGGCCTAGGCCTATCACACATTGACCCGCCCGCAGGGGACGATGAACGACGACGACGACGACGACGACGACGACGGCGACGGCGACGACGATCGCGAGTCCTTGTTGGGGCCTTCCCGGGCCCTCTTGGATTCGAACTGGTGTCAAACTGGCGTTAGGGCTTATTTTGGTTTTGTAGTTTTTAGCCCTGCGCGCCAGGCGGGTGCAACGGGAGGCAGCAGGAACGGGAGAGAGCGGGAGTGTAGACGGCACGGATGATAAGGAGCACCTTTCGACACGAATTCAAGACACGCCAAGAAAAGATGAACCACAAGGACTGGCCTAAAAACGTTAAAATGCGAGTATAAACAACACTAAAACCGTGCAGTGTGTCTTTAGCGTTTTTAGGTTGTCAAGAGCCCATCGTACAAACTTGAAAAACATTATACATGTATATGTATATATATATATATGTATATATATGTATATATGCACATCTACATCTACATTTACACACACACACTATCTATAGACAAATAATGGGCGTTCTTAGGTCGAACCGAGACTGGCCGGAATCAACGTGTTTGCATGTTTTCTGCTTAGTTTTGTTTACCTCCTGGAGTGTTCTTCATCACCACGACCAGCTGGTGGCGTGGCCAACACGGCACGGCCACTGGTTCTTCAGTTTGGGCATCGGCCCTCTCCGGACCCCCCTCAAAAACTGCCAGGGCCCCAGGGTCGAGAGGTCTGGGCCCCACGGCAAGTGCCAGAGGCCTGGAGATTTGAGCTGTCGGGCGTTGAAGCTCGTTGGACGTGTACTTGCCAGCTCTCTGAGTAAAGAGGTTAGATCCACAACCCACCTAAGTGTTCTCTTTGGCCCATAAGGGTCCAACCTATAAGAGAACAGTTTTTTATACATGCAAAGTTTCGCGGCTCCGTCCGGATTTCTCGGATCGGCGCTGGAATCCCCTGGCGGCGGAATAGGGTCACAAACAACAACGTAAAGGTAACATTTCAGGCCTCCGCGCTGGAGGGTGAGTCCTGCGCCGATCTCATAAGTCCGCTCGGAGTTCTAAAAGTTCTTCCTCCGGATAAGATGCGACTGCTCAGGGTATCCGCGTTCCCGACAGACGCAGCGACCAGCTTGGTGCCCCCTCTGGCTCCGCCCGTCGACGGATGCCACCAGAAGCCCGCGGCCGGCTTGCGCGCCCTCCTCGCCACCCCCGGATTCTATTTGTGGATGTGGGCCTTCATGACGAGCGGCGCGTTCCAGGGCGGCTTCTTCTCGCTGATGCCAGTGATCCTCTCGACGCTGGCGGCCGCGTATGCGCCCGCCGACTCCGCGGGCAGCGGCGGCGTGCTGGGATCCAGCGAGTCGGAGCTGATCATTGCGGCGGTCATCTCGGGGAGCACATCTTGACACAAGCGTGAATTCTGGGAGGTCCGCGCCGGTTTCTTGGATCGGCGCCGGAGGCGCGGCCCTGCGGGGGGTCTAGCGCCGATTCGGGAAGTCCACGCGGACCTCCAGAAGTTTATGTTTCTGTCGTTATTCGTTTCCCGATCATCATCTCCGCGGCCTTCATGCAGATCGTGTCCAACCTGACGCTCGTCAACCCCTCGCTTCAGCGGTTCGGGTCGATCGGCCACGAGGCCCTTCACTTCACGCTCCTGGCAGGGCTGCTCTCCGCCCTGGCCCTCCTGGACGGCGCCATCCTGGACGGCGTTGACCTGAGGGGCTCCCGAGTGGCGCCTGCGATCGTTGGAGCACTGTTCGCCATTGTGTACGTCCCACCCCGAAGAAGCAGAAGCAGCATAGACACAACCTCTCGGAGCTCCGCGCGGATTCCTCGCACCGGCGCGGGGCCCCCCGTGCCGCCCATGGTGGCGCGCTCCGCGCGCCAGGGAGGGGGCTCCCGCTCAGCTCCGAGGCACCCGCGCGGAGCTCCGAGCACTGCTGCTCGTGCCGCCTCTGTCTTCCTCTGCCCTCGGCGAGCACCCTCACCGTGCTCAACCAGATGGGCCCAGCGTACGCGCGGCGGCTCGGAGCACCGATGTCCACGGTGACCAGCTTCGGGCGCTCGAAGGAAGGAACGCCCTAATTAAGCATGAAGCTGTTGGCGCTCTGCGCGGATTTCTTGGCTCCGCGCTGGGTCCCCCCGGCGGTGCCTCTGGCGCCGCCCTGGGCGCGCTTCGCGCGCCAGGGGAAGGGGTCCAGCGCAGGTCCGAGAAATCCGCGCGGAGCGCCAGCAGTTTCTGTCTATGCCGTGCTCCCTCCTCCCCAGGTGACCAGCCTCGGGCGCACCGCCTTCGCCGTGGCGTTTGGCGTCGCGCCCGCGGCCACCGTGGCGCTCCACATCGCGGTGGCGGCCTGGCTGCCGCTGGTGCTCCTGGCGGGCATGTCGGCGGCCAGCGCCTGCGGCTTCGCCTACATGAAGGCCGCGGGCTCCGCGGACCCCATCCCGCCCATGTGCCGGCCGCACGGGCAGGCATCGGAGGAGAGCAAGCAATGCTTCGGCAGCAAATCATGGGAGCCTGGTGTACCCTCGCAATTCTGGCTTCAGCGTCGATGGGCGTCGATTGGCGTCTGGGAGTCGATTATAGATGGCGCCGATTTGGCGTCGGGTAGCGTCGATAAGCGTCGATTCAGCGTCGATTAGCGTCGATTAGCGTCGATTCGCAAGAGCCGACAATATGGGAGGCTCACATGAGTTGCCACCGAGCAGTGCATGAACATGAGTGTTCGGAGCTCCGCGCGGATCTCTCGTATCGGCGCTGGCCCTCCTGGAGCCGCTTTTTCGAAATTCCCCGCCGTTCCCCCCCGGAGCCGCCTGTGCCCCAGGGGACACCAGGCCTCTTCTGGGCAGGCCTTTTTTAGGGCTCCCGAGGGATCTCTCGGCCTCAAGTGGTTTTCGCGATGGTCCGCGAGGACGGCAAAGTGCCGACAATACGGCCGAAGAGGCTCCCAGATGGCCCCAAGATGCTGCGAAGATTCCACAAGGGCGCCCGCGAAAGAGTTTCGAGAGCCAATCCATACGGAGTTTCTTTCGTTGTGCAAGCGCTTTGTGTATACGTTCGATGTTTTATTTGTCGCAGCGCCCACGACGGCCCAAATGGCGTCTAAAATCGCCCCAACACAGCTCACATGAGCTCCAAGACAGCCCAAGAAAGCCATGAGGGGGCCAGCGCCGATCCAGGAAATCACCGCGGAGCTCCGAATGTATATGTTAGTGCAATTATGTCCCCAAGCAGTTAGCTGAACGGTGTGCTTATGTGATAGAAGTTAATTCTGGCCAGGAGAGGCCAAAGCAGAGGCATCCTCAAACAAATTCTTCACGCTTCGCGTACCCCCACCAGCCCCACCGCCATGCTTGCATGGACGCTGTGTGTGTGCGTGTGTGTGTGTGTGTGTGTGTGTGTGTGTGTGTGTGTGTGTGTGTGTGTGTGTGTGTGTGTGTGTGTGTGTGTGTGTGTGTGCGCTGTCTGCCCCTGGCCCTGGCATCCACACTCAGTACGGCTTGCAGCTCACTTGAGGCGCCGCTTTGGCAGCTTAGGCAGTTTAGGTGCGCGGCCCTGTTTGCTCCTGTTGTCAATTAGAAGGCCCGCGCCCCGGATTTACGACTCGCCGCTTGCGCTTTCGCCTGCGGCCGCGACCCCAAAAAGTATCCCCAACAGTGGTTGTCCGTGTCGGCATGCAGCACTGGTTCGCTTCTACCTTTGGCGCCTGGTGCGACAAGGTTCAATTCGTCCTCTTTCCGGTGGTCTCGCCCCTGGGGTCTTTCCTGGTGGTATCGCCTCTGGGATGCCTGCAAGCTCGCCGCCTGGCGTTTGGCTGCTTTCGCAGTCTGGCGCCCTGCGCTCGGCGCCCCTCTGCCGCTGCCCTGGAAGCCCTGGTTTCGGCCCTCGGCGCAGCTCAGCGTCCCTCGGCGGTAGTTCAGCAACCGCTTGTGCGCGCGCCGAGGTTAATTAGGTTTGTTCGTAGCCCGAGCTGACTTGCGACGCTGTCGGCGCCCTCGCCTGCGGCTGCGACGGAACAAGTATCCCCATCAGCTAATTGTTGCTCTGGACGGCGCGCGGCACTTCCGCCTGCGCTCGCGATCGAGAAAAAAACCCACCAGCCCAGCCAGAAACCTTGCCTACGAGAGTTGACGGGGATAGAGACGAAGGGACACATTTAGGGAAACAAAGCGAGCAACCAGGATGAACCGGGAGATCTGGGAGCAAGGGGGTTGCCTTGGAAGGCCTCTTCGGGCCATCCGTGGGGACCGCGTGGGGGCGTCGGGAAGAGGAGGAGGAAGAGGAGGAGGAGTGCTCAGCCCAGACCACCTGTCGTCCAAAGGGCTGGTGGGATTTCTCAGCCATCAATTGGTGCTGCTGCTTTTGCTGCGGATGTTGTTGCTGCCTCTGCTGGTGCTTCGGCTGGTGCCCTGGAAGGCGTTTAGGGGCCATCTAGGAGAGCATCGGGCAAAAGATGGGGGATCCTTGATTTCGGCCCCTCCGCAGGAGCCCTCAAAATTGCTTCTTGGAGCTCTACTGGGGCTCTTCAGGAGGGAATTGGAGCTTTCGTGGGGCTCTTTTAGGGGTCTTGGAGTCCTCTTGGGGCCTTCTTGGGGCTCTTTGGGGGCCCTCTTGGGAGCCCTGTAAGGCCTCTTGGGGCCATCCAGTCCCCCCCTCCCGGGGCCAAAACCATAATAAAACCAATGATTTTGGCTTCCTCGCCGAGGACGGGTAAACCCCTCCCCGTAGGGGAAGAGGGATTTTTTGGAAGAGGGAAGATTAATCTTGTTAGACCACCTGCCCCCAGAGGGCTGGTGGGATTATCTGATCCAGGCCATTTCGTTTGAGACATCCTCACACTTCTCGTTTCCGAGTTGGCCGGGACAGGGCGTTTCGTTTGAGACATCTTCGGAGCTCCGAGAAACAGCGCCAGGGGTGGTGCGGTGCGTTTCGCCTGAGGCATTATAGCAAGTCTGATCTCCGAGACGCCGCGCGCGAGGCAGTCCAGCGCGTTTCGCCTAATACATCCTTGCAACTCTGTTCCAAGATGTTGTGCGAAAGGTGGTCCGGCACGTTTCGCCTGAGACATCCTCACAACTGGGCTCCGAGACGCCGCGCCATAGGTTGTCAGGCGCGTTTCGCCTGAGACATCCTCACAACTCTCAGCTCCGAGATGCTACGCGCGAGGTCGTCTGGCGCGCTTCGCCGTAGACATCCTCGCAACTCTAGTCTTCGAGATGCCGCGCGCGGGGTGGTGCGGCGCGTTTCGCCTCAGCCATCCTAGCAATTATGATCTCTGAGATGCCGCGCGCGAGGTGGTCCAATCCGTTTCGCCTGAGACATCCTCGCGAATCTGATCTCCGAGATGCCGCGCTCGAGGTGGTCAAGCGCGTTTCGCCTGAGACATCCTTGCAACTCTGGGCTCCGAGATGTTGTGCGAGAGGTGGTCTGGCGCGTTTCTCTTGAGAACTCCTCGCAACTCTGGGCTTCAAGACGCCGCACCAGATGTGGTCAGGCGCGTTTCGCCCGAGACAACCTCAACTCTCAGCTCCGAGATGCCCTACGCGAAGTTGTCCGGATCGTTGCGCCTGAGACATCTTTTTATTTCTGCGTTCCGAGATGCCGCGTGCTGGGTGGTCCGGCGAGTTTCGCTTGAGATATCCTCGGGACTAGAGGCGGAGGTCAATGCAAACGGGGGTCAGAGCGCCGAGTCTTGCAGGATCCTGCAGGACCAGGGTCACATTGACCCGGGCTTGGGCGCAGGATCCTGCAGGATCTTGCAGGATTTTGCAGGATCCTGCAACGCCTGACTGACCCAGGTTTGGACTGACCCGGGTCAGTAGATTCCCGATATCGGGGGCGGCCAAGAGGGGGGGGGATGATTATGGGGGGTGGGTATGCCGGGGGCCATGATATTTCCTCATGTTTCATGGCGCCTCTTCTGATTTCATTACGTCCCTGGCCCCCCCTTTCTAGGCCGCGCGCATGCCGCTGGCCAAGATTTGCGCACCCCACTCTCTCTTGGACGCCCCCCTCTTGGCCGCCCCCGACGATAACCTCATGCCCGTGAGAATAAGCACTAGGGGATAATAAAGTTCGGGGTTCAGGGAGAGATAATAAAAGTAGCCCAGCAGACCTCAGCATAATCTCGAAGTAAGAGATGATCAAGAGGAGACCAAGCCGAGCACGTTTTGAGACATCCTTGGCGTTTAGTTTTCATAGAAATATCCTCAACAATTGCTTATCTCGCTGGAATGGAGGAAGCTATATATATATATAAAACAGACAAATAAAAAAGAATAACTAATACAATAAAAGAAATGATAGGAGGAGGAGAAGGACGAAGAGAAGAAAACATCTCGATATTCAAATCTATTAGATTTTATTTACAAGCGCTTTATGAACATTGTTTTTTTGTAAGTGCTCGTGTAGGGTACCTCATGTGCCTCAATTTCCATGGATAGTCAACCCCAGAGATAAAAAAGTTCAGGCGAGCGTGGGGACAGAGAGAAATATAAAAGAAGAAGAATACAATATAATAATAAGAAAGAAGAAGAGGATAATAAGAAGAGGACGAAGAAAGGAAAAATCCAAAGTTCCAAATCTATCAATTTTAATTTACAAACGCTTTATGAAAATTGATGTGTTTAAGTGCTCGTGTAGGGTAGCTCATGTGCTTCATTTTCCATGGATAATCAACCCAGGGATAAAAAAGTTCAGGCGAGCGTGAGGACAGATAGAAATATAAAAGAAGACGAGGAAAGTAGACGAATAACAAGAAGAGAAGAAGAAGAGAAGAAGAATAAGATCATAATAACGGAAACATGGAAAGTTCCACATCTATAAATTTTAATGTGCAAACGCTTTATGAACACTGATGTTTTTAAGTGCTCAGGTAGGGTAGCTCATGTGCGCCCCTTTCCATGGATAATCAACCCCAGAGATAAAAAAGTTCAGGCGCGCGCGGGGATAGCAGCATCGCTTGATTTTGCTATCTCAACGTAGCGTTTCGAGGTGATAATGAAGTTCGGCCTCAGCGCTCGCCGCCCAATTTGAATGTTGTATAGGGCGACGATAATCAAATCTAAACACTGAAGGGGGGGTCCCTTTATTATCATCGGCATGCGGTTATCCTCGCAACTCTGAGCTCCGAGATGCCGCGCGCGAGGTGTTCTGGCGCGTTTCTCTCATGAGGCGTCCTCGCAGCTCGGGGCTCCGAGAGAAGTTGCTCGCGAGGGGGGCTGGCTCGTTTTTCCAGAGACATCCTCGCAATTTCTGTGCTCCGAGATGCCGCGCGCGCGACACCCTTGCAACTCACCGCCTACCAAACCACCCCAACCCAACCCGAAGGCCCCGCTTTGCCCTCCGTTTCCAGTGGGGGGGGGGGGGGTCGGGGAACGTGGAAATACACATGAAGCCCGTATCCCCCCCAACCCGAAATTCGGGTCTTCGGGTTGGGTTGGAGGGGTATTGTAGGTAGTCAGCAACCCCGAGCTCCGAGAGACTGTGCGCGAGATGGTCTGGCCCGCTTCGCTTCAGGCATCCTCGCAAATCTGGGCTTCGAGATGCTGCCGCGCACTCTGAGAAGACGTGCGCGACGTGGTCTGGCGCGCTTCGCCCGAGGCGCCCTCGCAATTCTGGGCGCCGACATGCCGCGCGCGAGGTGGTCTGGCGCGTTTCGCCCGAGACATCCTCGCAACATGGGGCTCCGAGAGGGAGGGGGAGGAGGAGGAGGAGGAGGAGGAGGAGGGGGGGGAGGAGGAGAAGGAGGAGAAGGAGGGGAGGAGGAGGAGGAGGAGTTGCGCTTTTTTTTTGGGGGGGGGGCTGGGCGCCCCGACCCGACGGAGGAGGTGGCCAGCGCGGACGCGCGGGCGCAGTCTCTCTGGTAAACTCCCAGGGGTTCTCAGAGGGGGGCCCTGCTTGAGCAGATCGTAGAGGTGTCTCGAGCGGGAGCGAGGTGAGCACGGAGGAGGCAGGACTTCGGCAGGATGACGGACGGAGGAAGCATGGGTAGTGGACGGGGGAGGCGGGACCAGGCCAGACTCCTGGTTTGAGAGCATCCACCGCGAGGATGCCTCCTGGAGGCGGGCACCGAGAGCGCGAAGGCATCCCTGGCATGGCGGAGGAAGCCGAGGAGAGGGTGGAGGAGGAGGAAGGCGGGGAAAGAGAACGAGAAGAGGGAGAAGGAGGAGGAAAACGACGTGGAGGAGGAGGAGGAGGAGGAGGAAGAAGAGGAGGAGGAGGCGGAGGAGGAGGAGGAGGATTAATTTAACAATTCATCGATACAATGGCGAGGATTGCAATATCTGCGCCCGTATGGCTCACCTGCCGATGCAGGAGGGGTGTGCAGCTATGGTTCATGTGCCGATGCAGGAACTGCATTTGAGACCTGCCCGTAGGCGCCTCTGCAGGAGAAATGCAGCCGCCCCATGCGGCCCCTCGCGCTCCCACGGCCGCGGCACAGCGGAGGAGAGGAGGAGAAGGCTCCAGCCGCTGTGGCTCGCCTGTCGTGCAGGAGCGGCGCAGCGCCCAGCTCGGAGGCGGCGCTGCCTGTGAGGTCGGGGGAGGGCCTCGCCCGCGCGGCACGAGCGAGGTCTCGGCGCCCTTCCCCTTCGGCAGGCAGGCCGCAGCCGGCGGCGGGTGGATGGATTCGACCACGGAGCTCTCGAGGGCGGCGAGTTCGGTGCCGACGTGCACCTCCAGGCTGGTGAGCTGGTCCTCGGGCCGGTTGACCTGCAGCTTCAGGTCATCCATTCTAGGCCTCTCAGATGGGGTCCGAGTAGGTGGGTGGGGTCAGAGGATCAGAGAACCACAGATATGTAGGTTTGGTGATATGTAGGCTGGGCGCATGGTTTTGCACGCTTACAGCCCGGCGCCCACCTGGCGAGGAGGGCGGCGGAGGGATTCGGCGGACCAGGGCCGATTGACGGGAAAAAGGGCGGGGGGAGAGCGCAGCGAGGGAATGGCACACGAGGGAGGGGCATTGCCCAGGCAGGAGGAGGATGGAGGATACGTTGGGGGGGGCGGGTGAGGGAAGGGGCAGGCTGTGCCTTTTTGGGCGACCTGGGGCCCTCCAGGTTGCCGTCTCGCGGGGCCAGAGAGGGCCCCCGAGATAGCCGCAAACCGCGTTGCATTGGGGGTGGGGTGGGCCCTCTCGGCTTCGTCTGAGGGCACTCTGGAGCCTTCCAAGGCCATCTAGGGGACCCCGAGAGGGCTTCCAGAGGGGCCGTTTAGGGGGGCACCTAAGGGGGGCCCTAAGAGGGGCCAGGGATGGCCTTCAGAGGGGCGCCTCAAAGGGCTTTCAGAGGGGCCCCAGAGGGCTCCAGAGGGCCTCGTGGAGCCGTCTGGCTGTGGGCCCTCTGAGGGCCACCTGTGAGCTATAGGCAACCAGCCCCCGTGTCTGGAGCTCCGTGGGGCCCTCTTGGGCCCTCTTGGGGGCCTCTTGGGTCCCTATTGGGCAACGCTCGAAGCCTTTTCGGGGTTCTGATCTCTAAAGCTTTCTTGGGGCCCCTTTGGCGGGGGGGGAAGAAAAGCGATGTGGCTGAAAGCATGTTCGGACACTTTGCCTCTTGAGGCCTCCTGAAGCCTCCTCTCTTGGGACCCCCTTGGAGAGCTCTTGGAGCCGCCTGGGGCTCAAGGAAGAGTGGTCTTGCATCCCTGCATGACTGCGCCCTTGCATCCTTGCATCGGTTCTGGTCTGGCATCCTTGCATGCCCTCTGGGCGGTGATCTCGCATCCTTGCATTCTATCTCTCCGATGGTCTTGCGCCCTTGCCTACTAGCCTCCCGATCGGTGGTCTTGCATCCCTGCGGCGAGCCTCCCAAGCCAGAGACCTGCTGGGCCCGTCGCCACCGTGCCGTTGCCATTTTGGCCCGAACGATTGCTTCGCTTTCCCGTGGTGGGCAACCTCTGCCGCTCGCCTGCCAGAGCTCCCAGACCCGCCGACCCCTGCCAGCGACCATGTCGCTGTCGAAGGCCCCAGGCCACGCCAGCAAGAAGCCTCGCACTCGCGCCGTGGCAGCTGGCGTCGACAACCTTCTCAGCAACAGCGTGGAGGCCGATAAGAAGTACATCCAGGAGCAGCTCAACAAGAACGAGGCCATTGCCCCGTTGATCGCTTCGATGATCAGGGATGGCGAGATCGAGCGGGCCCTTGAGCGTCGCAACCTGCAGACGCTGAGCAGGGAGGTTGGCGTGAAGCTGGGCCCCAGGGTGAAGAAGTTCAGGAACTTCTCGCCGCGTATGTGGAGGGAGCTCTTCGTGCACCTGAAGCAGATCGATTCGATGGAGGACTTCTACGGCGAGGGCTACGCTGGCGAGGTCATGACGGATAAGCAGATTGCCAGCCACGTCAAGTTCGGCCTCAACATCAGCGACGACACGGACGTCCCCAAGGACCACGACGCCGCTGGCTACGAGGGCCCCTTGTTCAGCGTCCTGTGGCAGCGCTACGTCGGCCACGGCAAGCGGCTGACCAACCTCACCCCCGAGAATTGCCACATCTACGGCTGGTTCGCGAAGGACACGGACATCACCAAGATCGTGTGCCCCTTGCTTGGTGCTGAGGCCTCGATCTCTCTGGGCTTCTCGCGGGAGTTCCTGCAGGCCAAGACCGACCTGAAGATCATCAACAACGGCGTCCTGGACCAGGCGACGCTCGTTGACGAGCCGACTGGGTTCACCCAGAATTTGAAGAAGCTCCTCGACCACCAGCACCCTGGGCACGGCTGCGTGCAGAACAACGACGCCTTCGAGTACCCAGACGGGGCGATCCAGTTCCGCGGCGTCTTGGAGCGCGCTGGGGCGCCGTCTGCGCCTGGCGGTGCTTCGCCTGCGGGTTCGGCGGCGGCGACCCCCAAGGCATCGCCCACGCCCAAGGCGAAGGCGACGTCGCCCGCGGGGCCGCCCGCGGCGCCGCCTCCAGCAGCCCCCGAGGGCGTCGCCCCCAGCTAAGGAGCCCCCCGCTGGGGCAGTCTCGGCGCGCGAGGTGCCGACTCGGCGCGCATTCTTTTGACATGAAGTTGGTAGGTGTGTTCAGCTAGCTCGAGCGGCGCACCGCCAGTCTCGCTCGGGCGCCCCTCTTCGATGCGAGCTGCCACGCATGTTATCTTCTAGCGTCAGCTCTACAGCGTCGTATGCGAGATGCAGCTTATCCAGTTTGACCCTCAGGCTCGACCTGACACTAGGGCGTCGTCGTCACACCTCCGTCTTGTCGTCGGCCCTACGTGGAGGAGGTGGGTGGAGGGGGACGGCGTCGTCGTCGTCGTCGTCGTCGTCGTCGTCGTCGTCGTCGTCGTCGTCGTCGTCGTCGTCGTGGTTGCCTTCGGGTTTTGTGGCATCAGGGCAGATGGCGACGGGCGTGAGGGCCCCCGCAGCTTCGCTCAGCTGGCCTCCTGATAAGGGCCCCTCTGGTTTTGCCCATACAACTCCTCCCCCGAGGACCATTCAAGCTTCACGAGGCCCCCCTGGGGATCGTTCAGGTCAAACAGGTTGCATGCAATGCCCCCCCCCCCCCCCTCCCTGAGGTTTGTTCAGGCTGCACGGGCCCCCATGAGGATCGTGGCATCGTCAATGCAACGCCCCCCTGAGACCCTTTCAGTCCAATGGGGTTGCTCACATGGGGGCCCCCGTGTGCTCCGCTCCCGTCCCCGCCCACGCCCTCCGACAGTGGTAGGTGTTGTGGCTCGGGCACAACCGATTTTCGCTAGCCTGCGACATCCATCCCAGCGCACCGAGGGCTCCGCCGTGATGTCACTCAAGCGGTCCCAGTGCGAGAAGGACTGCACGGGGAACAAGCGCGTCCTTCGACGCCACGGCACCCTGGTGTCGAGGCTGGCCGTCTCGCTCAATACGGAGATGAAGGAGCAGATGGACTTCTACTTCCTCAGCGGCCAGGTCGCGGCCCTCACCCTGACCAGCAGCACCCCGCCTGGCTACGAGCACCTCGTCAATGACAAGGGCGGGGAGACGCCGTTCAAGCTCATCGATGTGGACTACAGCAGTTGTGACGTGACGTCGGCCGAGCACATGCAGGTGCACGGCAGTCGGTGCGTGGGGGAGCTCCTCATGGTGATGCATCGCGGCGGCTGCACCCACCCTGGCGAGGAGCTCCACGGGGTGATCTGCGACCTCTTCCGCCAGCTCGACGAGCGCGACGCCGCTGAGCAGGCCGAGGCGAACACCGAGACCCAGGCCTACCCTGAGGAAGAGAGTGCCCCTGATGGCGCTGAGGACGACAGTTCTGACTAGGGCGTTCGTTCGCAGACGCTCGCGGCCTGCCTCGCACTGACTGCTTCTAGCTTTTGCAGTGCGCTACACATCGGTTCCTGTGCTTGCACCTGCTCAGGGGGCCCGCCCCGTCGCCAAGGCGCCGAGCTGCAGCAAAAAAAAAACAATCCTTTCGGTGGGCTACTTCACCGCCCATCGCATCCGCATTCCTAGACATCACCCCCCTCCCATCTAGACACCACTGCCCTCCCCACCCGCAACATTGCCTCATCCTCCATCGCATTCCCCGACATCAGTCCCATTCCCCTCATCCTCCGCATCCTCCGCATCCTCTCCCCTCGTGACGGGGAGTACGGGGATTATGGGATAGTGAGTGTTGGGGGGAGAGGGGCGGCGAGGGTTGGGATGGGATATGGGCCGCAGCAAGTTTTGCTGCAAGATGATGTTGCTACGCGCAGTTTATTCCATATTCTCCATATTTCCATGTTTGAGGCTGATGCCTCCTGTGTTCGATGAGCGCGGCTGGGTTGTGCTTCGCCACGCGGTGGCGGGGGACGTGCTGGCGCACTCGGGGACGGGCGAACTCTTGCATCTGGACGGGCGGTGGAGCATCGATGCAGTCGGCGAGAACGTGCGGGTTTCTTCAGTGGGAGGGAGTGACAGCTTCTGGGCGACAGAGCGCCTGACAAAAGCACTGTACATGAACGACGCTCCTGGAGATAACAACGGCAGGCGCTTCATCATGGACGTCGCCACGAGAGAGTCGACTTGGCGAGACACGGCGTTGCACGCACCCAGCAAGACACACGCTTTTCAATACAAGGAGGTGTACGACTTGAACTTGGAAGTCTACATCAGCAGCATGCCGAAACCAAGGTGCGTTCGTTTCAATTTGCCCAGGGTTTTGGACTTCGTCATCGGTGGAGCGTTCGACGGTGGATGGATTGGGAGGCGAAAGGTGACTCTTCGCAAGTACATGCATGATGTAGGCGTCCCAGCAGATCACCTGGTCAACTCGTTGTGCTCTGCCCGTCACACAGCCAGGGTCCGACGGGAACAACTTCCAGATGAGCAGCTCACGATGTGCGACCAGGAGTTCAGCGCCACGCCCGAGGCAGCCATTGCCATTGCTTGCGGACTTTCCCAGGGGAATTGCCACATCACGCCTGGGCACGACGTGGACTCGTGCTGTGCATTCTTCATCGAGGCCGTGGTGACCAAATGCGCGGCAGGGGCACAAGGCATTCCTGTGGTCATGTCGTTCGGCTCTAACGTGTTCGGCGAGGTCACCGTGAATGGCAAGATGGTGCAGTTCACGACCACGAACCAACGCTTGGCCCAGCGATTTGCAGGCATATGTGGGGGAAGCGCTACTGCCCCAGTTGGAATGGTGATGTTGAAATGCCACGGTGCCTTGAAACAGAAGTCCAGAAAGCAGCGGGCAGAGATGGCGAATGTTATCTTCACAACTTTGTTAGATCTGATTGGTGCTACTGTGGAGTCCTCGAGGGGGGCTACATTCTGGTCAGAGACGAACTCCACTGCGATTCCTCCGCTCTACCGCGAGGGCAGCAGCAAGTCACGACGAGTTTCGATCAGATACAAGGTTGAGGTGTGCAACGCAGTGGCGAACAACCCTTAACTGCAGACGCCATCTCAGTTCTTGGCCGCCGAGCAAGCTAAGTCAGCCTGTCAGCACATGAAGCGCGGCAAGAAGAAGCTGCGGTTCATCGGCAAGAAACAACTACGCGCTGGATCTGGCGCAGCTTTCCCGAAGACGGATATGACGCAGTATTTGGTGAATGGCAGATTGGTTGCAGCTCGCATGGCAGATGGATCTCTTATATTGGACGCCACCCGCGCTGGCGGCAAGGACTGGATGCTCGTTGGCTTGTTCTCCCACGAGGCGAAGCAGGCCATGTGGCTACCACCACAGGCTTCAGGTTGCTGTTTAAATTCCTCCACCTCCTCATCCACCTCCTCCTCCCACTCCTCCTGCTTGTGACCTTCTCCTCCTGCTCCACCTCCTCCTCCACCTCCTACTCCGCCTCCTCCTCCTCTTACTCCTCCTCCTCCTCCTCCTCCTCCTCCTCCTCCTCCTCCTCCTCCCCCCCCTCCTCCTCCTCCTCCTCCTCCTCCTCCCCCCCGCGACGGGTTGGAGGAGGGGGCGGGCCTCTGGGTAGCAATGGATTTACATGTGCGCTACCCCCCCCCCTGAGCACCTGCGGGGGGGGGTGGGGGGAGGGGGCCCTATGGGGGGCCCGCGCGGGGGGGGTCGAACCTTTGCGTTTCGGCAGGCGCCCTTCCCCGAGGCCCACCCCCCCGCGCCCCTGGGCCCTCCCCGAGCCCACCACGGCCCCCGCGCAATTCCCTCCCCCCCTGCCCCCCCGCTTTCGGAGGGCCTCACGGGGCGCGCCCCCGCGGCCCCCAGGCCGTCTTGGAAAACGCAGCAAAAGTATGCAGAAAACCCGGGGTCCCCTGGAATGTGTTGGATTCTTCAGAGCAAAAGTATACAAATAACCCGGGGTCCCAAATCGGGGGTTGGACGGCGGTCGCCGAGGCGCCGCCTGCCAGACACACGCGGGGCCGCAAAAGTATACAAATATCCCGGGGTCCCCCTGGGGCGCGGGGGTGGGGGGCGGGAACGGGGGGGGCCGCCCTGGGGTTGTCTGAAAACCGCTTGGGGGTTGCCAGGGCCGCTCCAGGAGCCCCGAGAGGGCCTCCAGGGGGCCTCGAGAGGGGCCCGTTGGTTGTCGCCCAGGGGGTCCTCTCTGGGGGTCATTCAGCTGGCCCCTGTGAGGCCTTTCTGAGCGGCCCCTTCTGGACCGTCTGAAGGTTTTCGCGAGCCGTCCAGGGCCGTCTGGGGGCCCTGGGAATGCCTTGGGAGGGCGCCGATAGGCCCCCCCCCCACCTACGCACCCAGGAGGCTCTCTTGGGTGATTGTCAGGGGGGGGGCCCTCTCGGGGCCCTCCTGGGGTTCTCCTGAGGTCACCAGAGGGCCCTCATGGAGATCTCCAGGGCTATCTTGGGGGACCCACATGGCGCTCAGGAGGGCCCCGAGATGGGTCTGCGAGGTCACGCCCTAGTCGAGCGCGGGGGGATCGGGTGGGTGGAGGGAGGGAGAAGGAGGCGGAGGAGTTTTTTTCTCGATGCCCTCAGGCAGTTCGGGCACTTCGCACCACGGAGAAGACGGCTGGCAGCGACTACACCAGGGAGGAGATGACGGCCCACAAGGAGGGCATCTTGAGCTTCGTGCAGAAGCGCCAGCGCCAGACCGACGCAGGGCCAGCCGTCGCCGCCAAGCGGGCCAAGAAGTTGAAGGAGGAGCCCAGGATGGCGTCGTTCGATTGGCTGTGTTGTGTGGAGACGGCTCTTCGAGGTATGGGGCGCACACTGCTGGGCTGGATCCCCACAGAGGCCGACGACCCCGACGCGCCGTGGCCTGCGCACCAGCAGCTCCCAGCTTGTTTGACTACTGTGATGGACCAGGAGCAGAAACAGTGGTGCGCTGCTTACTACCTCTCCTACAAGTGCCAAGGGCAGTTCGTGCGGCTGTTCGGACACATGCACCGTCGCTGCAACGACGTCGATCGCGGTCTCCAGCTCGCTGGCGTTTATGGCACTTGTTTGCTGAGGCTGTTCGAGGCGAACATCGCTTATGGCCCCTGGGTGAGCGGCCAATATTTCGAGGAGTTGCAGGACATGGCGAGGACCCTCGTCAAGGCGATGACTCCAGACGACCCTCTTCTCCTGAAGCTTCGGCCGCAGATCTGCAACGATCACGGTTGGGCGCAGCCGTGGGAGACGGACGCCAGCGCTCGCCAGAGGTTCGTCGCTGGGTTCGCGGCCGAGGCTCCGTTCCAGATCAAGGGCAGCAAGGCCGCGGCGAAGCGGTGGTTTTCCATCCTGAAGAGCATGCGGGAGGGCGACAAGCACTACCACACGAAGCTGCTGGCTCTTGCAGCCATCGCGCAGGCGAAGGGCTGGGCCGAGCACTGGGGCGACTTGTGGAACCCTGGCCCGAGGTTGGCGGCCGCCTGCCAACTGCAGCTGGGGGCGGCCAGCGTCGCCGTGGGCGGCGCTCCTGGGAGCGCGAATTCATCGGCGCCTGCTGTCGCCAAGGGGAAGAGCGGCGCTGCGGCCAAGCCCGTGACGGCTGCCAAGGCCAAGGCGTCGGCGAAGCAGAAAGTAGCCGCCGTGATGACTGGCTCGGCGAACCACGTTCATTCCCTCGCCAAGGTCATGGCGAACCCAGAGCTGATTGTAAAGAGCAGGATGGTCCAGTGCGTGGCGGGGCCCTTTGAGATCGAGCATGCAGGCGCTACGGACATGAGGGGGGCAGACGCAACCCTGGCCTACTACGTTGGCGTCGCTAACGGGAGCTGGCTCGACACCTTGAAGTCGTCGTTCAAGTCTCTCAGCAACGTTGAGAAGTTAAAGCAGATTGGTCTCACCGTCGAGTTCGACCCCGAGCTTCGGGGGCAGCTGTCCGCGGCGCACCCCGCGGTGGCGTGCCAGGGCGCGGTCGCCACCGAGATGATGCACATATTCGCTTGCATCGCCTCGGAGAGGTCTGCGAGCATGGCCGGGTGCACGCGGTCGTACCCGCACGCGCTGGCCCCGATTGCAGGTGACGACCCCGCGACGGCGGCGGCATGCCTTGCAGCTGTGCGTGCACTGGGCGGTTGCAAAGGTGGTGGCCAGCACGGTTGGGATGCGATACGAGGGGTCATGATGAGGGCGAGGAGGAGGAGGAGGCGGAAGGGGGCTGGAGCGGGGGAATGCGAGAGGGCTGGGGTGATGAGGAGGACCAGTGGGATCAGGAGGAGGATGGATGAGGAGGAGGATTGAGTGGATGTGGATGGCGCGGATGGGGGGGAGGAGGAAGCCGATGATAACGGACAGGGGAGGGGTGGGGAGGTTACGACGGGGGGGTACAGGAGCGGTTGGGAAAGCCACAGTGAGGGCAGGAGGGTGGGAGGGAGGCATAGCGGGACGCCCAACTTCCCCCACCCATATACGTACTCCACCTCTTCCCCTCCCCACCCCCTCTGGGCACAGATTTGCCAGCTTTTGGTGGGGTGCGATATGGGGGCGATTGTAGTTAGGGCCCCGTTGTTTTCGCTTCCCGCGAGGTGCCGACTGGAATGCTCTCTGCAAAGCACGTCGGGTCAAGAGCCCGATCATCGAGCCGATGGTTGAGCGCAACAGCTTGAACGTGAGGCCCATGAGAGATTTCTGCCGTTTCGCTGCGTCTGTCAATTGGGAGCTGCACCCGTCCATCGTAGCGTTTGTGAGGAGGCTCTTCAGCGGTTTCGGCAATGACAAGTTGGTGGAGGATTCCCTTGGCACGGTGAGGGACTCCGAGGCCCGCGCGCCCGCCAGCAAGCACATGGCCCCATGGCGCGTGTGGCAGGCCCCCCGTCAGCATGGCGTGCTGGCGCAGTACGACATGGAGGAGATCGACACAGACGGCGTCGTCCCCATCGCGGACATTGGCGACGTGTCGTGCATCTTCACTGGCCAGGTTGTCGCCGAGGATGCGCTGGCCAAGTTGCGAGGCATTCGTGGCGAGCAGACGTGGATGACGTTCGACGCGATGAGTGCTCGCCGCCAGCCTGCTGATCATCATCTGCACAGGGTGCTTGCCTCAGATGAGAACTGGCCGCTCTCCAACACTGCCTGGAGGTCGGCATTGGTGCCAGAGCGTGTGTTCGTCTGCTTGAAGGACCCCGAGCCGAAGGTGTTCCTGGTGCTGTACTCCTGCGAGTCAGCGTTGTTGGGATGGCCCGCCGTGCGCAGCGCTGGGACGCAGTACGTGTCTCTGGACGCTCATGCGCCAAAGCTGGTCTGGCACACCGTCCATGACTTCGAGGCGGTCACTGTGCTCCCCCACTCGGTTGTGTCGCCGCTGCGTGCGTTCTTGGACGGCAGCCTCACGAGCACCAACATGGGTCTGCTCACCAAGCTCGCCGAGCCCGTGCCGCTGCTGGACTACCTGTGTTCGGTCGGCTTCGCGGGCGTGAGCGAGGGCCTGATGAAGAAGCTGTTCGGCCTGCGCAAGGCGGCCGCGCCCCAGGAGTGCGTCGGCGGCCTGGACTACGAGACCTCCCTCGCAGTCTGCCTGATGAAGGAGATCAAGCCGACCATGACGCAGGAGGAGTCCCACCTCGCCTTGCAGAAGCGCATCGGCCACAAGGCCGAGGAGGACTGGACCGAGCACATCAACATCGACGACGTCGAGAAGGTCGTGTCGTCGGGCGACAAGGACCAGCTCAAGAAGTTCGACGCTGGGCAGCAGGCCAACAAGGCACTGCGGGAGGCGCTGCACTCGGCCCTCGAGGCCGTGACGAAGGACATGTTCAAGAAGGGTCCAGCGGCGAAGGGCGCCGCCAAGAAGCCCGTGGCAGCGCCCAATGCCGCGAGCTGGTGGGCCACAGTCCGCGGAGACCCCGCGTGGCTCGAGAAGAATCGGCCGCCTGTCGGCAGCGTCCACGTCGACGACATCGCTGGCCGTTTCCAGCTGGCGTACCCTGGCCAGGGCACCAAGTCCGTCGCGTGGACCAGGCGCGGCATGGAGCTCGCGAACGTGGAGGCGTGCCGCGTCCTCTGGTCGTGGCATTGCAAGGCCGTTTGGGCACATGCTAAACCAACCGCCATCCACCCCCAATCCTCCTCCTCCTCCGCTCCCTCCTCCTCCTCCTCCTCCTCCTCCTCCTCCTCCTCCTCCTCCTCCTCCCCCTCCCCATCCACCTCCTCCTCCTCCTCCTCCTCCTCCTCCAATCCTCCTCCAATCCTCCTCCTCCTCCTCCTCCTCCTCCTCCTCCTCCTCCTCCCGCGGGCGTCCTGATGGGGAGGGGGAGGGGGCTGGCCGCGTCCGATACGGGGATCTCGCCTTCCCTTAGAGGGCGCGCCAGCTACACGGATGGAGCCCCCCCCCCTCCTCGGGCACTGCCCCCCCCCCCCGTCCGCCCGCCCGCGCACAGGCGTGCCCTGGCGCGGCGATGCCCGCGGCGCTGCAGGGCCAGGGCTGAGGGCGGCCGCCGCTGCGCGGCAGGCGGAGGAGGAGGAGGGGGAGGAGGAGGAGGAGGGGGAGGAGGAGGAGGAGGAGGGAGGAAGGAGGAGGAGGAGGGGGGGAGGAGGAGGAGGAGGAGGAGGAGGAGGAGGAGGAGGAGGAGGAGTTATAACGAGGACCGCGGTCCTCAGGGGCGAGCGCTGCGTGACTGCGCGCAGCACTGGCTGACGGGCGCAGCTCGACTCGCCCTCGGAACCCTCCTCCTCCGTCGTCGTCGTCGTCGTCGTCGTCGTCGTTGTCGTCGTCGTCGTCGTCGTCGTCGCGCCTCGAGGGTCGCGGTTCGAGGATTCTTGGTTTTCGGGACCCCGCCTTCTCCGTCCATGCCTCCCCCATTACCTCGAGCGGCTCTCCCTTCTCTCCCTTGCTCTCTCTCCCTCGCTTCCTTGTTCCCTTGTCCTCTTCTTCCCCCCCTTACCCCGCGTGACTCCGAGCTTACCCTCCCCCACCGCTCCCTCCTCGGACAGATCTCTCCCCACTTGTCGCAGCCCCTCCATGCCCCCCTCACCCGCCGCCCAGATCCCCCTCCCCCCCTTCACCCTCCAGCAGCATGCAGTCCTGCCCTCGATTATCCCATCCCCCTTCCTTGCCCCCTCCAGCCTCGAACCCCCGTTCTCGCCCTATTCTGCCTCCTCGCCCTTCCCCATCCCCAGCTTGTGTGACTTCAGCCCTCCCCACTGCCATCCCCACGCCCCGACCCTCCCTTATCCCCTCCCTAGTCTCAACCCTCCCCAACCGCCCTTTCATGCCCCCCTTATCCCATCCCTAATCCAATCCCCAATCCCATCCCTCCCTGATCCCATCCCTTCTCCCATCCCTTATCCCTTCGCTCATCCCATCCCTTCTCCCTTTCCTTATCCCACCCTTTATCCCATCCCCTGTCCTTTCGTGCCTTCCCTTACTTTCATCCCCAATCCCATCCCTCATCCCATCCCTACTCTCATCCCGATTCCCCTCCCTTATCCCTTCCCTAATCCCATCCCTCTCCCGCTGCTCTTTCTTGCCTTTCCCCCTCTCCCTAATCCCCCCCCCCCCCCACCCCACCGCTCTAACGCGTGGAGGAGGAGGGGGGGGAGCACCAGGAGCAGGAGGAGGAGGAGGAGGAGGAGAGGAGGAGCAGGAGGAGGAGAAGGAAGAGGACGTGGAGGAGAGGAGGGAGGAGAAGGAGGGCGCGGAGGAGAGGAGGAGGAGGAGGAGGAGGAGGATTTTTGTTGCTTACACGGCTTCGCACACTCATTTTAGCTCCTACTTGGATCCACATGTGTTCAGGGCACAAAGTGGTCACCAAACCCGGAGTGGCACCAGACCACCATATTTGTGGTTCTCCGAGAGGATCGCGCCGCATCGCCGATGCATCGGCTATGCGTCTCGACGTAGAGCCTGATATTCCCCACGCCAACGTCGCGGATGCGTCGCCGACGTCGCCGGCGTCGCCGATGCATCGCCAGTGCATCGCCGATGCATCGCCGATGTATCGGCGATGCGGCGCGATCCTCCGACCACGTCTACCCCGACCCCATCTAGGAGGCCTCTATCCATCTCTAGCTGATCGCGCAGGATGTTGGCCGACGTGACCTTCTTGCCGCCATGCTCGTGGAGCTGGCACGTGGCTTTCTCGTCCAAGGAGTCTGTCAGGTAGATCACTTCCCATCCTTTCTTGAGGATCTTGTCCATGTAGGGCGCCTCAGCCATGGAGACGCTACTCAGATTCGTGATGTAGTAGATGTCGCTCTGGCCTTCCATCGTGCGGTTCACGTACTCCTGCAGGTTCATCTTCGCGTCTTCTGTTCTTGAAGTGTGGTAGCGCTTGTCGTGGACCTGCATCGGCAACGCATGTTCGTTGAGTCCCTCCAAGGTCTTGGTGAAGAAGTGCACCTTCTCATCAAATGTCTCTCGAAGCTGGTGGAGCTGCACATGGATGGTTTCCCGCTCCAGCTGCTCGGAAAACTTTTGAAATGACACCAGCTTCTTCCCGTCGTACTTCTTGAGTTGCAGCACAGCTCGTTCTTGCATTGGGTCGGTGAGGAAGGTCACTTCTCACCCTATCTTGCGCATCTCACATCTCGCCCAGGGAGGGCTCGTCGGCCTCTGTCATGCTGATGTCCCTCGTGGTGTAGTAGATGTCGCTCTGACCCTCGATCGCGCGATTCACGTACTCCTTCAAGTTTATCTTCTCGTCTCCAGACCTCGACGTGTGGTAGCTGGTCTCGTGGAACCGCATCTGCTGGAACTCGTGCTCAGACCCCAGCTCACAGAACTCCTTGATCGACGTCAGCTTCTTGCCGTCGTACTTCTGGAGCTGCTTCCAGTCGTCCTCGTCCAAGGGATTCGTCAAGAAAATCACCTCCGAATCTTTCTCGCGCATTTGTTCAAAGAAGGCTCCTCAGCCACCGAGGTGCCGCTCACGCCCGTGATGTAGTAGATCTCGCTCTGGCCCGCAGCTATGTGGTTGACGTACTCCTGCAGGTTAATCATATCGTCTGCCGACTTCGACGTGTGGAAGCGATTCTCGTGGATCTGCATCCTCTGCTCCCCGTACGCGCTCATCGCATCGTAGATCCGTCGCTTCTCCACGACTTTCGTCTTCGCCTCCTCGCCCGCTGCATCGGGCGCAAGGTCGTCGAAGCCGATTCTTATAAGCAGGCCTTCTCCTGGGCGGGCGCCTCCCCGAAGAAGAGCAGTCCGTCGATGAGCCCTTCAACGACCCTTTCTGGTTGTGGATCGCCACCTCCGGGCCGTCCCGCTTCACCACCGCGAGCACCTTTTTCACCGGTGGGCGGCAAGTTGGCGCCCTCCATCGCAGCCGTCATGTTTACCCCACTGTTCAGAGGCCGCGCCAGCAGCCTCTGCTAAAGCGGCAGGCACCAGCGCCGCCATCAAGCTCGGCGCCGCCTTCGGCGAGGGGACGAGGGAACCAAGCCTTGGGCCCCCCCGTGGCTTCACCCAAAATGGCTTGAGCCAAAATGGCTACGGGGGAGGAGGAGGAAGAGGAGGAGGAGGAGGAGGAATGCGAGCTCGAGGAGGATGAACATTGCGAGGAGGAGGAAGAGGAGGAGGAGGAGGAGGAGGAGGAGGAGGAGGCTGGTACAGGAGCAGGAGCAGGAGAAGGAGCAGGAACACTGCGAAGAGGAGCAGGACGCGGAACACGAGGAGGAATTCGAGGAATACTAGGAGGAGCTCGGCGAGCAGGAGGAGGAACAGGAGGAGGAATAAGAGCAGGACGACAGCGATGAGGTAGAGGATGAGGAGGGGGTAAAGAATGAGGAGGAAACCGTCGAGGGTTCGCATGAGGAGGGGACGAAGGAGGAGTCAGATGAGGAGGTAAGGAAGTATGCATGGGATGGGATGGGTGCGGCCCCAAGGAGGGCAAGGCGGCGAGCCGCCTCAGAACAGAAAGCCCGTGGCGACGAGGGCAACCCCGGGACACCACGACGGCCAGACCTGCCGCCTGCTGCCTGAGACCCGCAGAGAGCTCGGGGCAAAGCCCACCACCCGCCCAGGCCTGGGGGCGAGGCCGCAAGGAAGCCCCACGAGCCCGAGAGGCGCCCGCCACTGGCCACGCGGGACCCACGACCGCCAGCGTCCCGAGCCCCGCCCGAGGTCGCGCCCGCCCGGCCCTCACCACACGACGCTCGCGGCGTGCGGAGCTCGGCCTCACCGCAGCGCGGCCCTCAGCGCTCGTCGGAGACGGCGCCGAAGAGGCCCTTCACGAGCACGGCCACGGGCCCCAACCCGCGTCGACCGTGCCGGAGAAGTGTTCCTACATGTCCTGGCGGGCGCATTTGCGAAGGACCTCCGCCGACGGCCGCCCCAGCAGCCTCCAGCGCGCTGAGGAGGGTCGACGCCGCCGTCGCTGCCCGCAGCACCGTCCAAGGACCGCCCTGCCACGCCGCACCCCCTCTTGGCGGCGAGCGAAGGGGGGAAATGAGGAGGAGAAGGCCCTCTCAGAAGCCGGCGGGACTTCTCAGAAACTCTCGCGCCTTCTGAGAAATTTGCTCTGTCTTCGGGGGAGGCTGAGAACACTTCTCAGAAGGCCGTCTCGTCGTCCACGGACTCCTGTAGACGTCCTCGCGGCCGCCATCTTTGCCTCGTAGGCGTCGTCGCCGTCCACCGCCAGCGCCGCAGTTACGACAGTGACCGTCTTGCCGCACTCCTGGGCCTCTTCGTCGTCCACGGCCCCGTTAGACGTCCGCACTGTCTTCTGCAGCTCCTCGTCGGCGTCGACGCCATCCGCGGCCTCCGCCGTCACGCTAGTGACCACCAGGCCGCACTCCTGAGCCTCCACGTCGTCAACGGCCTCCGTAGGCGCCTTCGCGGCGCTCTCGAGCTCCAGCATATGTTCCCGTTCGCGCTGCCCTCCACGAACTGTGCCCTCTCGTCGATCGCCTCGGTCCCGACGTTCAGCAACTTGGCGCTGCCCTCGGCGTGTGGCGCCTCCGGCAGCCCCGCCAACTTGGGGAACACCAGAACGGCGGGGAGCGCCGGCTTGTCCTCCACGGCCGAGCCCACGACTGGCGAGATGTTTACGACCTGCGGCTCGTCGCTTCCGGCGTCCCCAGGATCGCCTCCAGCTCCCCGAACAGCGCCACCGAGACCGCCACATGGGCCGCCTCCATCGTCCCCAGGATCGCCTCCAGCGTGCACGTGGGCCGCCTCCATCGTCCCCAAGATCGCCGTCCGAAGACCACCTCCCCGACGATCGCCTCCACTTTGATCGCCTCCAGCGTCCCGAAGATTGCCTTCCGCCTACATTGAAGACCGCCTCCCACGACGATCTCTTCCAGCGACTCGCAGAGCTGCTACAGCTTCGTCGCCCTGAAGACAGCCCTCGCGACGATCTCCGCCAGCGACTCGTAGCGCTGCTCCAGCGTGACCTCCAGCCTCCTCCTGGTCGTGCTTCGGCTCGGCGGTGAACGCCACGTTGTCCGAACCCTCGACCCCCAGCGGATCTCCGATGAAGTGCTCCGCTCCCATCAAGCTGGCCTTGACGTGGTCCTTCACCAGCAGAGCGGCCAGCAGGCAGGAGTGGACCTCCAGGACGGTATACCTTCTGCACGGAGCACCGCCAGCGGCCCCACGACGAGCACATCCCACCAGTGTCCAGGGCCGTGTTCGCGGCCCAGCCTTGGCTTGCTTCAGACGGGCCAGGAGGATCACGATGAGGAGGACGAAGGGGAAGGAGGAGCGGGATGAAGAGAGGAGGGGGATGGTGAAGAGGAGGTGCAGCAGACGGGAGGAGGGCGAGGGCGAGACGGAGAATGACGCGGATGCATGCGGAGGAGGAGGAGGAGGAGGAGGAGGACGACGACGACGAGGAGGACGAAACGATCGACGACGACGCCGAAGGCGCAGGCGGATAGCAGGAGGACGAGCGAACACTTTGATGAGCCACCTTGACTGAAAAATGCTGTTTGGAGATCTTGGACTCTGGCTTTATGTGCTCCCTAGGCAAAGTGCAACCTGGGTAAGGCAGCGTCCACAGCAGCGAGCAGCAGTGAGGCCGCAGAGGTCGGATCGGCCGGTCATCGCCACGTGGAGAGCTCAGTCTTGCAGGGGCATCCAGATCGCGCAGGATGTGGTGCCACTGCTGCGCCGCCCACCCGTCGCCTGAAAGGCAGACCTGTGCGGAAGCCGAAGGTCTTTGGTGTTGAGTCTTTCAAGCGGCTCGCAAGTGAGCGGCGCAGACAAAAGGGGCCGTCTCCGCCGACATCGGCGCGCAAGCTGCGCGCGTAGGGTCGCGCCGTGAGCGCCCTCTTTTCCACAGTAGCGTGCGCTGGCGGCCCGCATAAGCTGCCGGGTAACGTCGCTGTGTCATCTCACGTACGGTGGCAACCCATGCCAAGACACACCCTGCTTGCCTCCAGGGTGCCCTGCGTTTCTTGGGAACCAGTGGCTTTGCGACGGAAAGCGTGACGTCCCCGCACAAAGCATCCATGGACATCCTGGGGGCCCCAGGGTGGGGCTTCTTGTGCTGAGGTCTCTTCTTGTGGCCCAGCTCCTGCTGTGGGAGCGTCCTCCATCCAGGGCCACGGCGAGGCTCACGCCACCTCCGACCCTCGCTGCCACAAAACAGCCCCTGACGTTGCCAGGACGACGCGGCTAATCGCTGGGGAAAACAGCGCTGGGGAAAACAATTTTTTCAACTGTCTCCCCCAAATCATGTTCTAAACAGTTTTTAGACATTACCAGTCGTTCGAGCTCCGCTTGGCCGTGGCCACGAGAGCCTCCGGGGAGGCCCAGGGAGGCCCTTCTCGGACGGGGCCAGGACGAGGATGAAGCCGTTCCAGAGCGTTCCCGGAACGCTCTCGGAGCGTCCCGGAACGCCCTGGGATGGCATCGGCGCCCGAGATTTCTCCGGAGCCGCCGGATCTCAGAGACTCTCGATGTATTCGGGCCTCCTAGGTGGGGCCCGAGTAGATGGGGTCGGAGGATCGCGCCGCATCGTCGATGCATCCGCGATGCGGCTCGATGTTGAGCCCGATTTTCTCCACGCCGACGTTGCCAGTGCATCGGCGACGTCGCCAGTGCATCGCGGATGCATCGCCGATGTATTGGCAATGCAGCGAGATCCTCCGACCTCATTCAGTGGGACCCCATATAGGAGGCCTGTAATGCATCCTCACCCGAATGCATCCTCGTCCTGGCTTCGTCTTGCTGTAGCTTTGGCTGCGGCGGCGCCCACCAGTGGGGTGGCGCGAAGGGGGCGGCCTTCCAGGTAGGCGTCGGATCATTTAATGATAGGCAGATTTTCCTCCACCACCACTAATGGGCAGGAGAGGGAGGAGGACAAGGAGGAGGTGGAGGAGGAGAAGCGGAGGACCAGGACCTCCCCATCCTCCCTTCTCCCCAGCCCTACCTATGGTATAGCGGTGGTGGAACGTCTGCCCATCTTCTTCGAGGGCATGGAGGCGTCAACAAAATCACGACGGACAGTTCTTCGTGTTTTCGGCCTCCAGGGGTCCTCGCAGGGCCTAGGGCCGTCAAACAACGACTCGGGATGAAGAGCTGGTCCGTACAGAGGAGGCCCATGCCGAGAAACACCCTGCTTGCCTCCAGGGTGATCTGGGCTTCTTGCGTTTCGATGGTTTTGCTGTGGAAAGCGCGACGTTCCCACATCAAAAGTCAATGGACGTCCTGGGGTCTCAGGGCTGGGTTTCTCGTGGAAGGTTTCTTATGGACTGGTTTCCGCTGCATGGACAAAAATCAGGGCGTCGCATGTCCGCCAGGCTTCGATGGCCTGCTTAGAAGCCCACCCCCCTCGCGCCACCCCCTGGTGGGCGCCGCGAGGCATCCAATCGCAGACGTCAGATCCTCGGAGTTTCGGTCTCCGCGCAAGTCCGCCTTTTGGGCCGTGAGTTCCGCTGCGACGCGAGCGCCGCCGGCTCCGCCCCCGGGGGCGCGAGCGTGTTCGGCGCGGCGCGCTGCTGGAGCTGCCTGGCTCCTGCGTAGGCGCAGGTCCACTCGCACACCGCGCGCTCGTGCGCGCAGGGCCTGAGGGTGCAAAGGCAGGCAGCACAGGCGATGACCGATGACCAGCGGGTCTGGTGGGGGGCTGAGGTGGCCCAGCGCCGGTCCCGGCCTGCCAAACGGGGGGGAGCAAGGGGCCCCTTGGCCGCCCTGGCTGGGCGTGGCTCCAAACAACGTGTCAGTTTCGAGAGCATGATCACATGTTTCGACGTTTAACAAGAAGGTTTCAAAACATTGATACTCATTCGAATCCAAATTTGGAAATGTTGCATTATGATCAAACTAATTTGAATTTATACTCGCATGATTATAGCTGTTTTTCTTTTGATGATGAAAGAGACCCCGGGAGGGGCCTGAGGGACAGATTTTGAGCGAGTCTGCCTTCGTCCTCTCCCCCTCTTGACCGATGTTCTCTGGGCCTAGGCGGCTCAGACCCCTCGGCCTCCTCCAAGACCAACGGGCCTGGTACATAGACAAGCAGGAGTTTTCACTGGCAGGAGCACGACCCTGGCACGTAGCATGTTCGCAACGGCCACCCCTCACAGTACAGTGGACATTTTTCGGGGCAGGTCTGCGAGCGTGAGCTGTTGAATCAACTATTAGCACTGAGCTTCGGGCGAATGCCTGCGTTTCTTAGTGCATATCCGTGCGGCTCCAGAGTTGCATCTTCCGACGTACGTGTGCAGACATTGTTTGTTGGACGTTCGGGAAGATATGCAAACAGTTTTGGACGCGAATGTAAGGGCCCCCCCCAAATCTCTGAGGATTGACGAGGGTCACCATGACTCTTCCCCAAAACTCCCCCCTCCCCATCCGTTCCTCCTGTTCTCTCCTACGGGGCATTGTGCAAAGGCCGCCCGATTGCGGCGGAGCGCCCAGCAGGATTGCATAACATCTAGAACACAAGGGTGCCCCTCGCCAGACCCCTTTGGAACCTCCTTGGATGTCTCCAGACCACCTGGACCGCACAGAAGCCCGCAGAGCCTCTTCTTCACCGGCGGTCCGAAAGGCGGGTTAGGGGGAACGGGGGTGTACCCAAACGGCTGCATGCAGTTGGCTTCGGCTCAGGCGCCCCAACAACAAACAGCAACGCCACGTGTAGCTGATTCGCTTACCCTCCCCTTGCCGACCCCTTCTCATCAACCGGAGTCCCCCTCGGCCCTGGGCAGAGTTCCAAAGAGAAGGCCAAGCGCGACGACTCGACGCCGCTAGGAGTCCACGAGCGAGGTCGAGGGGCCGACAGAGCCTCCAGGGACAGACCGGCCCTCCCTCTGCACCCTCCGACGCCGACATGGAGCTGTCTGTCGATGGCCCTGCAGGGCCCGGGCCTGGCGTCTGGCCCAAGACTCGGGGCTCGAGGGATGGCGGTCGATGCAGACGGGGGTCAGTCAGAGCGCCGGATCTTGCATGAAGTCGAGCGTGTTCCTCTACAGGAGGAGAATTCAAAAATAGTAAAAAAATAGTACGGGGACGATTGTTTGATTTATTTCTTAACCATGTTTGGATCTTTTTGGGGATATGTTTGATTTTTCGTCCCACATCCGCCTGTAGGGGGACATGCCCCACCGAATCTCTTCAGGATCCTGCAGGGCCAGGGGCACACTGACCTGGGCTTGGGCGCAGGATCCTGCAGGATCCTGCAGGATCTTGCAGGGCCTGACTGACCCAGCCCGAGGACTTTTGGGGACTTTTTGGGACTTCGCAGCCCGACGAGGAGGAGGACCAGGAGGAGGAGGAGGAGGAGGAGGAGGAGGAGGACCAGGAGGAGGAGGACCAGGAGCAGGAGGACCAGGAGCAGGAGGACCAGGAGGAGGAGGAGGAGGCGGAGGAGGAGGAGGAGGAGGAGGAGGAGAAGATTCCCGGAAGATCCGGACCAGCGACCGCCGCGCGGTTATGTGACGTTGCAGGTGTTGCCGCTTCCTGGGGGCGCCTCCTGGCCATGGCTTTCGGGGCGGGCCCGGCCGTGGCGACGAGGAGCCGACCGAACACTTCGACGCACGCAGCCTCGAGCCTCGAGCCTCAAATTCTGCTCGCGGTCGGGGGGTGGACAGACCTCCTACCCTGACACGTCGATTAGCGAATCGGCCGTTTTCGGTTCGCGAGAGGGCGTCGCTGCCGTCGTTTCTGCGGGTCCAGGTCCGTCGTTTTCGGTCCCAGGCCGTTTTCATTAAGGGGAGGTTCACTAGAGGGAGGTTTGTCCACCGCCGACCAGAGGCCAGGCGCCGACCGAAAACTTCGACGCACGCAGCCTGGAGCCTCGAGCCTCGAGCCTCAAATTCTGCTCGCGATCGGTGCTGCAAAGATGGCGTGCAATCGGGCGCCGCCTGCCAGCTTCTTGCACGCTTTTTCCAACATTGAGGGATGGCGTGCACTGAGGAGGCCCTGGCAGGGGAGTAGCGGCATCGAGAATCCAAAGAACCCTTAACCCTAATAACACGATGAAGATGTGGCTTCATTTAGGTCCCTGTCTTCGCATCAGGAATAATACATGTGGGCGGTTTGGTCGGATACATCTGCAGAAAAGACCCCCTATCCCTAATGTTTCTGGCCGTCGTACCTTGGGCCCCCTCTCAAAGGGTTAGGGGTATTGCGAAGGCCTTACGGCCAGTGCCGCCGACCCTGAAGGGGGACGTCGACGACGACGGCGGTGGGGGCACTCTTGGCTTGTTTTGGTACTTTTTGCACCCCCGGGACCGCCAGGGGGGATGCGTATCTGAACCCCCCCCATGGCCCCCCCCCCGACGAGGAGGGATCAAAGGGAAGGGGCTTCCCTTCGATTCGATTGCGACATTGCGAGGTTCTCTCTGGCTGACAGGCTTGAGGAGGGTGCATGGACAGGGGACGACGCAGACGAGGACTGACGGAGACGACGACTCGAACAGACAAACCCCTCGCACACGCCGACAGGCTCGGCGGATTCTTGGTTCATCATAGTTTGAACCGACGAGGCCCTCGCAGGGGGATCGCGTGCGCAGCAGGGGGGACCGCGTTTTGGGATCACCGCACAGGAACAGCGTGCTCTTTGGAGATCGATTGTGCACGCTATCTTTGCAACGCCAGCCGTTAGGTGGAGGACAGACTTTGGACGACCTCTGAGCTTGATTGCAGTAGGTTCGCGCGGCGTTGGCGCGCTGGCGACACCAGCGAATGCTTTCAAGCTCGAATTCTGCGACGCGGAAGCACAGAGGGACACGGCAATGCCGCTGGACCCGACGGAGTTCAATCTTGAACGATCGGGGCCGCGATCGATTCGAGGTTGTACGATCGACGCGGTGTCAACAACCTCTGCGCGCGCCGACGCCCGCACGAGCTTGCCGTGTCGTGCCCGTGCGGGCCGCCACCCGCGCGCGACTGCAGGGCGTCGCCCTCCACCTGAGCTGCGACTGGCTGCTCAGGAACTGGCAGGTGCGCTCGCAGGCCCGCTCGGAGGAGACCCCGCGCCCCTCCGCCTCGATGTCGAGGGGGTCGAGGTCCCAGGATTAAGTCGGGCCTGTCGGGCCTGTCCCTCCACAGGAGGGATATTTAGACATAGTAGAACATTATAGCCGGAGCGCACTATCCCCAAACAGGGTTTTTAAACCCACTGCAGTTTCCAAGGACGATTGCGTGCCCGTGCGGGCTGGCATGGCATGTTAGAACATGATTACATGATGACATGAGATGTTTACACGAAAGTTTGTGTGACGCATGCCTATCAGGAAGCTAACGCTAGAGGGTGTCGTACTCTCTTGCACCTGGTCGACGAGTAAGCTGTCGGGTCGGCACTGTCAGAGGCTCAGTTTTGGCGACATTTTGGAGCTCAGCATTGGAAGGATGTCTCAAACGAAACGGGCCGGACAACCTCTCGCACACGTTCTGACAAGTCCACGTCACACTCGCTTTCTGTTAGGTCCTCTCCTTCGGAGTCGCCGAACCCTCCCCCAGGGTGCACAGGAACATCCAACAAGCACGAAGAACCCTAGGGTGCCCCCCCCAAACCGACCTCGATCCGACCTCCTACCTCGCTCCGACGACCGGCCCGCCGCTCGTGAGTCCCGCCGCTGCTAGACCTCCTACCCTGACACGTCGATTGAGGAATCAGCCGTTTTCGGTTCGCGAGAGGGCGTCGCGGCCGTCATTTTTGCGGGTCCAGGTCCATCGGTTTCGGTCCCAGGCCGTTATCACTAAGGGGAGGTTTACTAGAGGGAGGCTTGTCCACCGCCGAACGTCGCCGTCGGTCGCCCGGGGGGCCGAGGCCGTCGGGAGCGGCCAGGGTCTCTTGCGCGCCGGCGCCTGTCGGCAGGGTCGGCTCCTCGAGCCCAGCGGTCGTGGGGGCCTGCCACGTGTCGCGCAGCACAGTGTCCTCGTCAGCGGGGGGGAGGCGGCGGAGGGGGAGGGGGAGGGGGAGGAGGAG
>CAUYUJ010021931.1:85141-131167 GCA_963575745.1 Prorocentrum cordatum | reverse complement strand
GGAGGAGGAGGAGACGGCTCATTCGTGGTGTCCTGTGCTGCTCGCCAGCTCGCAGCTGCGCGCGTGCCCAGCCGAAACTGAGGGGGGGCCTGGCAGGTTCACCCAAAGATTACTTCCGGTACACGCCGAAGGGCGCGGCCGCACTCGCAGAACACGCAGGCGCTGCACCTATGGGTTAGTTTTTGTTTTTTGCTGTTTTTTTTCTTCTCGGCCTCTGAGGGCCCTCGCTAGGCCCCTTCACCGTGAAAAAACGACTCGGGATGAAAAGCCCGTCCTGGCAAATGCGTCGGGACCTTTGGGGGTCCACGTTGTGAAACAAATCATGACGTCGCGGGTTCGGAAAGTACCGCAAGGAGCGTTTGCTTAGCGTGTCGCGCCGCGGGCTTTGGCCCACCACGCTTCGTCGCAGGACGCTGGCCACGTCCCAGGTCCCAGGCGTCAACGTCCCGAGCCTTTCCCAGCCTCCCGCTCCGCGGAGCGGAGCGACAAAATGTCCGCTGGCAGGGCATAGCGCGCCGCCTGGGCCGACGCCGCGACACGCGAATGGCAAGTTCCCGACCGTAGCAATGAATCGAGTGTCCTTCGGCCCATCCCTCCGCAGTGCCTTGATTGTGGTTTAGAGGCCCCCTTGGATGCATGTCAGGGTCTCTTTGGATGCCTCTCGGGGGCTTCCTGGGGCCAGCAGTGAGCGTCTTGGGGCCTCGTGGGAGCTTCCTCGTGGCGTCTCCTGGGGTTCCCGGGGGCCTCTTTTGGGGGCCCTCTGCGCACCAGTGCCGCGTGCCCCCTTCGGACCTGCGCAGCCGACAACGTCAGGTTATATCCAGAGGGAGAGGCGGGGGCGGGCAGGCCCGACAGCCCGGGTGATCCCCAGGCCTGGAGGCACAGCTCCCTACGGGGGCGAGGAGCAGCGCCGCTGCCAACGAGGCGCGGCAGCGTTCCCTTGGCCACCCGCTGCCGCGTGCGCTCTCTGCCCCGCCCCGCGCTGCTTCGTCGAGGCGTCCAGGCGGGGACGCGTGCTGCGAGGCGGAGGAAGAGTGGCCCCTTGGCGGCTTCTCGGAGCCTCTTGGGAGCATCTTGGGGGCATGCTGGCGGTCTCGCGGGTAACCTTGGGGTGGAGGGCTCGAGGTGTGAGTTTGTGTCCCCTCTCTTGGGCCTATCTTGGGGTACTCTTGGGGCTCTCTTGGGCAGCCTTGGAGGCCTCTTGGGCCGTTTTGGGGCCCGCTTGGGCCGTCTTGGGGCCCACTGTGGGGTCCTTTAGGCTGTCTTGGGGTGCTCTTGTGGGCCCTTTGGGCCGTCCTGGAGGTGTTGGAAACCAGAAACAGCGAGAACGTTAAACTCTGTCCATCTATATTTTTGGCTTCTTCGGGCCCCTCTTGGGGTTCGCTTACGGCCCTCTTGGCGTGTCGTGGCGGCCTCTTTGGCCGTCTTGAGGCTATCTTGGGGCGTCTTGGAGCGCTCCGGGGCTCTCCTGGCCCATGTTTGGGCCCTGTGGCCTCGGGGAAAGTCGAGCGTCAGGAATTGGAAGGCAGGCGGCAACATGCCGCACACCCCAGGCAATTCGTTAATGTGGGGTCTAGGTTGGAATATTCAATGATCCAGGACTGAGGGCTGAGGACCCAAAAGACCCGAGGAAACTCCAACTCGTGCCTCGAGGCACGTTGGCACATGACAACAGTGACATTCTACTGTTTGCCAGCGTGGACCCCCAAAGTGAGTTTGTGCACAATGTGCAGGCAGTGTGGTGGAAGCATTTTGGTGCAAGCTGTGTAGTGCAGCCGCATGGGGCGGCGACGAAGCGGCGACCATCGGTACGATCGAAGTGGGTACGGAACCAGTGGGTACGAAGACCGACGTCAGTTCCTGCACCTTCTGAGCAGGACCCGCTGTCGGTGTCGCCGCCAGCGCTGTCACCTGAGGCAGAAAGCCGCTTGTCCAACATCGAACATGAAACAATGGCACGAACATAAACTTTCGACGCTCCGCGCGCATTTCTTGGATCCGCGCCGTGCATCCCCGGCGGCGACTCCGGCGCCGCCCTTGGCGCGCTCCGCGCGCCAGGGAGGGGGGTTCAGCGCGGATCCAAGAAATCCGCACGGAGCGCCAACAGTTTAAGCTTGTGCCCTTCTCTGTTCTTTTGCAACAGCGGCCGCTGCTGGTCTTGGGACAGCAACCGCCACTCGGCATCGTGCCCATTGTTTGCCGCGCCAGCCTGTCCAACAGCGGCTGCTCGTCATCGTCGTCGTCGTCGTCGTCGTCGTCGTCGTAAGGCCGCTCTCCTCTCGAGCTTTTGAGAGATAAGCGACCTCCCCACGCGTGCCCGCTCGCGCCCCCAGGCCCACGGCGGGGGGACTGCGGACCGCGAGGCGGTGGTGCCCGCGGCTCGCGGCGCGAGCGGGGGCCAGGCCCCCGCAGGCTCCCCCTCTTCTCCCGAGGCACGCCCTTCCTCCCACCCGCGTGCGCGCGCATGTATGTGTACGTGCTGTTCATCACCACCATCGCGCGCATCATGAGTCACCAGATCAAGATCGTAGGGTGGAACCCGTTCTCGGCCATAGGTGTGGGACGCATAGACGAGATTTCTGAGGAATTTAACACGTTCCACATCGTGATGATGCCTGGGACCAAGATCAGGGCCAAGCAACGGGCCCATCATCACTACGATAAAGGTCATCGACACTGGTTTCTACACTTCGGGTGGGATCGAGGGAACATGACAAACTCATCATGTGGATGCAGCATTGGGTTTCGGAATTCCAGGTTCCGCACTCAGGACATCACTCGTATCACTACGCCTCCAGCAGAACTCCAAGGACGGGGCGGATGCGCCGACCTCATGCAGGGGAGTCTTCGGTTACGACTTATAGTGGCCTACTTCCCCCCACATCCCGCACAAAGTACCCCAGCTGCCGTACGCCACTGGAAACTCAGCTTTGTCAGGCTCTGGGAGTGGGTCCTTCGGGAAGCATCCTCAGCACCATCGCGCATGGTCCCTATCATTTTCACGGACCTTAACCAGCCCCTCGGCCGCGTGCACCGTGCCCCTGCCCACGACCAGAGTATAGGACCACACCAGGCTGGCGCCGAGTCTGAGCTCGGCCAACGTGTTCATCGCAACCTATGTGAATCTGAGTTTGCGTCTCCCAACACCTTCTACGACCTCGGCTTTAGCTTCTTTGGGAACCGAGAGTCCCGCTCGCGTATTGATTATTTTTTCTGTCCACAAGCTCTTTTACCCTTGGTTCGTCGCATGTATCTGTGTTGGCGCTCACACCGACGACTGCATTACCTTCCACACATGCTTGATCATATACCGATGGGCATGGAGGTCACAGTCTCGGCACCCCCTTCACCTCAAGATCGGGGCTATTGCGTTTGGGATTGGGGTCTCTTGGCCGCAGGCCTCGAAGTTGGTCACAGGCGTCGGGAATTTCTTCAGGACCTCCACGCGTCCCTGAGCCAGGTGCGCCCCCTCCTCGAAACGATTCTCACCGACCAGGACCCTAGCCGCCACAACGCGGTGCTCGCATATCTCATTCGGCAGAGTGCAGCAAAGTTTTACTCCAAAGATCATGCGACCCCCCAGTGGGTCAAGGACGACAGAAAACATCGACTTACTCTTTTGCGTGAGCGGGCTGATCTTCGACAGCAGGGTCTCTCTCCCGAATCCAGCGAGCTCAAGATCATATCCCAGAAGATTAAGAAGTTCGAAAGGTTCAAAAATGCGTGGTGGAGACACAGCATAGAACAGGAGTTGCGTATGGCGTGGGCACGGCGCGAGACAGCACGAGTAGCAGAACTGGCACGCTTACGCGCAGGCACGCGTACCGGTGTACGCAAGCGCTCGTACCTCGCCCTCCCCTCGGCTCGCCCTCTGGCGTCATCCTTCCTTGGTGCTCTCTCTCGGCCTGGAGTGGAGGGAGGGCTTACTGCGTCAGAGGTCTTCGACAGTATCTGGACAGAGGATTGTTCGGCAGTCCAAAGCCTACTAGCTCGCCCTCCAGATCAGGTCTTCCCTATTGGCGTATGTTGTGAGGAGCCCTCGAGTGACGACATTACCCAGGCACTTGATGATTTAAGATTTATGCATGCACGTTTGTTTCGTCAACGTCATCGTCGGTACAGTCCCCCCTGGTCGTGGCCATCCGAAGTGAGTATCATGATCATGAACCCACGTCACCTTAGTCGGCCTGGCTTGCCTGGCGCAGGTGTCGGCCATGACGACGCCGATTGCCCTTTCGGTCTCGGTTGGGAGCCACAGAGAGCACGTGTTCCACGACCCGACAAACGTCGCTTAGGAGGCTTCAGTAACGAGGTCATGGCTGAGGGCCCTGCTGCGCTGGCTTCCCTACTAGCTCACGTTCGGTGCTCTCGGCGGTTACCTCGGCAAGCTTACACCAGCCACGGCATTATGATTTCAAAAAAGAACAAACAGCCGACGGGGGACCCTATCAAAGACATTAACTCGTGCCTCAGGATGATTCATTGTTTCTGCCCATGGTGGCGACTTTATTTGCGAGTAGGAGTACTTGATTATGGATACGCGTGTGTATTTCCTGACTGGGCCTATGGGGGTATACGTAACAGACGACGTGAGGCCTTGATGAGCATCGTTAAGATACTAGAATGGAAATTACGCACATGTAAATTATCATATCTAATCAAGTCTTACGACATGCGGAACGCTTTCGGCACCGGTTTCACATCCAAGTTGATCGAGAATTCTGATTGGCGATGCGAGTCTCGACACTTTCGGCAGATGCTGGCCATGCACCGCGAGAAGGCGGTGATTCACGTTGACGCGGCGGACCGTAGTATCTGCCTTCGACCCGCGTCAGGAGGGAGGATGGGGGATTCCAATGAGCCCGAGTTCTTCATGGGTAACTTCTACGGCCCCGTTATTAGGTGGAAGCTCCAGATGAAAGACCTCACAGGGCCCCTCCTCCAGGCCACCTGCCCCATCACTCAGAAGCCCCAGGACCTTTCCCTCGGCGCCTTCATCGACGACCTTATAAAAATCATGATTGTTCCAGATGGTTCTTATCGTCAGGCCCTCACCCTCGATTTGATTGATAACAACACCCTCAACGATGAGCTCGAGCACGACGGATATGCCCAAAACGTAGCGAAGCAGGACACAATCATCAAGCTAGCCACTACGCAAGCTACGAAGCAAGCCGAGCAACATATCAGCGGAAATGCCGTCACTAACTTAATTCATCTGGGAGGGTATGTTAACGTGGGAGGGTCTAACGCCAGGGAGGTCACGGAGCGCATGCGGTCCTGCAACATAGGTTGGGGCATGCTCTCTCGCTTTCTTACCTCACCCGCCCCCATCATGAGCAAGCGGATGACGTTCATCGCCAACGTCGCTGGTCGTGCCTGGTCGGGTCTTGAATCTTATTGTTTGCTAGCAGGTGAGACGGCCCGCATTGATCGGAGTCTGGCCAAGAAAATGAGGGCCATGGCTATGGGGCGCGCGCGCCAGGAGTCCGAGGAGGGCAGGCACCAGTCTTGGACAACGCGTCAGGTATTCGAACACTGGTCAATGGCTCCTACATCGATTGAACTCCTCGTGCGCCGCCTCTCCTGGTGGCAACAGATCGTCACGGAGCCTAATCATCACTCGCATTTCTTAGCAGCTTTCTTCGGCCAGTGCACCTTCGAGCTGACAGTCGGCCAGGGACAGGTGGCCCCCTCGATCGCGGACAACGGTACATTGAGTACTGCTCCCTCCACGCATCCATGGCTCAGGCAGTTACGAGACGATCTTGCATGTCTGCTTGAACACCCCGCGGGGGAGAGGTTGAAGGTCGAGTGGGACCCCCCCCTGGTCCGAGACTTGTTCCACAATCATCATGTATCCGATGCTTTTCGAGCTTGCGATCCTCGTGTTCTTCGATCCAGTTTCCTCTCGAAGTCGTGGGCCCCTCCAGGGTACTCGTCTGTGGCGCAACACCTTCCTCGGGACGACACGATTCAGGACGACTCTGATGAGGAGGAGTTGTTACTCATATGTGGTCTGGATGGGTGCACTATGCGGTTCGAGAATTTACATAAGCTCACTATTCACCAAGTGCATTCTAAAGCTCCAGGACATGGCTGGCCCCCCATATTGACCACCCTTACCCTGGATAATCAGTGCCTTGTATGTAGAACGGTGTTTTCGTGTATCGAGCACACAGTATTACATCACCGTCGGTCCTGGCTCCAGGCACGCTGTTTACCCAACCAGACTCGGCACGTATATGAGTGGAAACCTACTAGTATTCGTTTATGCCCGTACTCCCAGGTCTCCGAGAATCACCAGTGCCAGTCCCCTTTCGAGAGTATGGGAATGTTTCGGAAGCACCTTCTCTCACACATCCCTCCGTCACCATCTGGCCCATGGGCACAGCCTCGCGTGCCCGCGGCGCGCGCGCCCGCGGGGGATCCCCGCTCTTCCACTACAGCTAGCGCGCCGCGATCGACGTGGGCGCCTTCTGATACGGCCAGTACACGACAGGAGGTACAGCGTGCCTCTCAGCTGCTGCTGTCTCCCCCACCTCCGAGCACTGCGGGTCTACCTGCTCGTCGGCCTCGCGATCGACACCCCCGGCCTGCAGCATCGGCGGTAACATCGCCAGCGGATCCAACGCCAGCTCGAGCGACTACTACACCTGCACCAACGCCAGCTCGAGCGACTACTACACCTGCATTGCCTGTGCTACCTGCTGCAGCCCCTGATGGCGACGATGGCAGGCACCCAGCGGGCAGCTTGGCGCCTCCCGAGATCCTCAGCGGGGTCTGGCAGTGGTGGCAAGCCAAACGAGCCGAGCGGGCCGCGCGCGAAGGAAGCGCGGCGGGAGGCACCAGCAGAGGGTCGGGGCTCGGCGGAGGCGGCGGCCGCGGACGAGGGAGCACCAGAGGAGCCTCGGCGTCGTCGCCGAGGCGGCCGCCGCCGCCGCGGCCAACACTCGGACAAGAACTGGACATCGAAAGACAAGAACCTGGCGGAGTTTCTTCTAGTCATCGCGAAGCTGGTGTTACAGAACACGCATCGGACACGCATGAACTCGGCGGCGACCATCGACACGATGGTGTTCCCGACGACCCACCCCGTGATAGTGGCCATCGGCGACGAGGTCGACAACTTTCGCGGCGAGGTGGACAAGCTCCGCAAGCAGGAGACGGGCTCCAAGGAGGCACTGAAGGCGCTGGGGGCGCCGACCGCCAGCCTGTTCGTGGCCTTTCTCGAGGCACTCAGCACGTGCGACATCGGCGGCAAGTCGAAGGCAGCACTCAAGACGTGGCTGGACAAGGTGAACGGCACCGCGGACGAGGCGATCTGCATCAGCCGCGAGGACTTAGAGGACGAGGTGCCCGTCCTGCGCCTGGAGAAGTGCTACAAGCCCGACGAGACCAAGCTCATCGTCGCCATGCGCGGCTGCCCGATGCGCTCGACCATCCTGGAGGCAGTCAGGAACGACGGCAAGGCGACCGTCCACACGGGGATGGCGCCGCCAGGCTGGCTGGAGGAGGAGTTGTCATGCTGGGTCGACGCCCTGTCGAAGTAGGTGCTCTGAGCAGGCCCGTTCGATTTGTAAGGTCTAGCTCTCTTCCTCCCCCTTCTGAATGTGGTGACGTTTACCCGGCCGGTCACTCCGGAGCTGTAAGGTCTAGCTCTCCTCCTCTCTTCTCTGAGCCCGCTGCTCGGAATGCCCCCAGTCCGACCTTAGTTGCAGCACTTCCGCCACAGACGGAAGACGAATATGAAGCCGATGCCGAGGCTGCCGCATTTCTCGCCATTTGATTTCCCACCAGGCCTGGCACACCCGCTCTGCTCGCCGCTCGAGCCCCGTGTGTGCACGCCGCGCCTCGCGAGTTTTAGCCCCTCCGCTAGCCACGGGTTCACCAGCAAATGGCATGTACCAGCAATTGTCTGCACACGTTTCGCCATCCTGCTAGTCCTGACAGACAGAGCCCAGATGTGGAAGTATATAGTATATATAAGTCGTCGTCGTCGTCGTCGTCGTCGTCGTCGTCGTCAGCGTCGTCGTCGTCGTCGTCGCCGCCGCCGCCGCCGCCGCCGCCGTCGTCGTCGCCGCCGCCGCCGCCGCCGCCGCCGTCGTCGTCGTCGTCGTCGTCGTCGTCGTCGTCGTCGTCGTCGTCGTCGTCGTCGTCGTCGTCGTCGTCGTCGTCGTCCCCCTTCAGAACGGACAGCAGCCGCTGCTCGGCAGCGTGCCCGTTTTTGCCGCGCCAGCCTTGGGCGCCGAAAGACGGGGCGGCCACGGGCGTCGGCCGCCGAGGGCGAGCGCCTGGAGCCGCCACGGCATTACTCGGAGAGAGCAGCATGACCCTCGGGCTGCTCCGTGTGCGTCGGGCGCGCGCGTGAGCGCGCCATTGGTCTCGAGGAGGAGAGGGCGGCAGGGGGCCAAGTGGGGGGGAGTGGGAGGAGGAGGGGGAGGAGGAGGGGGAGGAGGAGGGGGAGGAGGAGGAGGAGGAGGAGACAACGTAAACATGGATGAAGGCGCGTGGATCGGAGATGGCTCTCGCTTCGGCAGGGAATCGGCGCGCTCCGTCGTCAAAGCAGGGGGCACGGATCAATGGAGCTGGCACCAACGCGCGAGATCCACGAATCCCTCATCTATGCTCGCGCGTGCCCGAAGGGTGTTTTGAGATGAAGCGAGCCAGGTGACTCAAGTGTCATAAGCCGCTCGGCTCAAGTGTCATTGTGCTTGCGGTCAGGAACTTTGGCTTAGCGTGTCGCTCCGCTGGTTTTGGTCCACCACGCTTTGGGGCGACGCGCCATGCACTTCCCAGTCCCCAGACGTCCACGCACCGAGCCTTTCCCGGCCTCCCGCCTCGCGGAGCGGAGCGACGCGCCATCCACTCGCAGGGCACACCGTGTCGCCGGGGCCGCCGCCGCGACACGATGTCCAAAAGTTCCTGACCGTAGCCTTGCGCTAAAGGGGTCCATGCTGCGAGCAAAGTCGCGGGGTCGGACGTCTGAGGAGGAGAGGGGCGGCGGCGGCGGATACGAACGTCCTGGCTCCTGCGATCGCCGTCTCTGCGGTTGGGCGAGCTCGAGGGATAACCGCGTAGAGTTTTTTTTTTTTTTTTGTTTTCTTTCTTTTTCTCCTCCCAGCAACACTCGTCTCGAGAGGGTTGGTCACCGGCCTTCCCTCTCTCGCTGCATCGAGGGCATCGACGGCGGCGGCGTGCCCTCGGGGGGCAGGGTGGACGCACGGCGCTCCCACCACCACCGCCCCCAGAAGCAGGGGCGCGTGTCGCCTTCGCTGGCGGTCGTCTCCGCCTGGGCTCTTTTCTCGCAGGGGTCACCGAGGAGGATGAGACGGAGAGGGGGCGGGGTGGTGGTGATGGTGAGATGCTGACGGTGAGATGGTGATGTTGGCGGTGGTGGTGATGGTGATGGTGACGGTGATGTTGGTGGTGGTGGTGATGATGATGGGGAGGAGCAGGAGGAGGAGGGGGAGGCTCATGGTGAGGAGGTGGACGCGGAGGAGGGCGAGGAGGAGGAGGAGGAGAAGGAGGAGGAGGAGAATGAGGGAGAAGGAGAAGGAGGAGGAGGACGATGATGATGATGAGGAAGAGGAGGAGGAGGATCGTGGCGAGGTGGACGCGGACGAGGAGGAGGAGGAGGATGAGGATGAAGGTGATGATGATGATGATGATGATGATGATGACGATGATGATGCTGATGATGATGGTGATGGTGATGATGATGATGATGATGATGATGATGCTGGCGATGATGATGATGATGATGATGATGCTGATCATGACGATGATTCTGATGGTGGTGGTGGTGGTGATGGTGCTGATGATGATGCTGATGGTGGTGCTGCGGCTGTTGATGACGACGACGACCACGACGATGATGATGATGATGATGATGATGATGATGATGATGATGATGATGATGATGGATGAGGATGATGATGATGATGATGATGATGATGATGAGATGGATGATGATGATGATGATGATGATGATGATGATGATGATGATGATGATGATGATGATGATGATGATGATGATGATGATGATGATGATGATGATGATGATGATGATGATGCTGATGATGATGATGATGATGATGATGATGATGATGATGATGATGATGATGATGATGATGATGATGATGATGATGATGATGATGATTATGATGATGATGATGATGATGATGATGATGATGATGATGATGATGATGATGATGATGATGATGATGATGATGATGATGATGATGATGATGATGATGATGATGATGATGATGATGATGATGATGATGATGATGATGATGATGATGATGATGATGATGATGATGATGATGGTGGTGGTGGTGGTGGTGGCGGTGGTGGTGGTGGTGGGTGAGGATGGGGGTGAGTGAGGTGGGTGAGGATGACGATGATGAGGATGAGGAGGATTTCCAGGAGGATCGTTGTGGTGGTGGTTTCGCGGAGCGGTGTTCCTCAGCCTTCTAGCGCCTGCTCCTCCACCGCTCCCGTTCGCGCGGTGCTCCCGCCGTCTTGTTGCTGCCCATCCCCGCTGCGGCCACGCCGTGCTCGCGGAGTACCTATTGGAGAGTGTTCGTGCCGCGCGGGGACAGGGGTCTCCGACAGGTCGTCACGAAAAGGAGGCGCCTTCCATCCGAGGTGCTGTTGCACGCAAACACTTGGCAGTGGCGGTGTGAGGAAGACTTGGTTTTGAGCCGAGGAGGTCTCGATCGGGATCCCCGTTGTGCAGAGGAGCGGCCCTCCGTCCTTGCATCTGTTGGAGTTTGTAGACAAATGTGCGCGGCGCTGCGGCGAGAGTCACATCTTGAAATCCACCTGTGCCCCCCGCATGAATTGTTAGACGAATGTGCGCGGTGCCACTTTTGCTCAATCCGTAGCAAAACTGGCATTGTCTTAAGACTGCTTTGCGCGGCGTTGAGCCAAGTCCACCGGCGCTCCATTCGTGGATCCTACCTTTCAAGCTTGAGTATCATAAGTGGCGAGGAAGTCGGAGGCGAAATGCCCAGCGCCGCCCTGCCACCTCTCAGGGTTTAGCTGGCACCTGCCAGCCGACGTTGCACACGAGGAGACCATTGCAGGACACCGCGCGACGACGGACATGACTCCACCCCAAGAGGCAGACACCATCACCCGGCCGCCGCTCCCACAGCCCGCCGTGTGGGAGGAACCGACAGAGATCATAGTCCACGGCTGCATGCAGACGCTGGCTAGGGACATCCTCGATTTCCATCTGAGCGGCTTGCACAGGGACAAAAGACTGCAAACCAAGATGAGGAGCGATTTCTACAACAACATCAACAACGGCTACGAAGCGATAGTCGAGCTGAGTGGCTTCGCGAAGCGCGCGCCAGCAAGCGATATTCTACATTGCATGTTCAGCAACTAAAATGCAAGGGTGGACAGACCCAGACCACGGCAGACACAACCCAAGCACCCGAATACCATAAATCGGGACATCACCGACCACTCGACCAGCCAGTGGCGCCAGCAGCGGGCCGCCACCGCCGAACTGCCCACTGCCGCCGTTTTGCCCGCCTACCTACCTGACCTGGGACGTCCACGCATTGGCAGACACGAGAGAGTCAACGTGGGATGACCCAGGCAACGCGCGCATATGCCGAGGCTGGAAGACAGCTTTATCCGCAAGCAACATGGACTACTTCTAGGACCTACCTCAGCGACCACTTCATGTGCTTCACACCGATGGCGACACGGGACCTGGGTCAACCGCCTTCACCACCATCCCCGCCAGGGGCACGATCTCCGTCTCCTCGGGCGAGACCCTACTGCGTTCGCATATCCGCACTTGGCAAGGTACCATGACGACAGCGGATTTCGGGACAGCGTCGACCTCCTCAAGGGGAACATTGCTGGCCTGAGCGACAGCGAGATTACGGAGCTCGTGCAATCCGACAGCCCTGGGGGCCAACTCGCGAACCTACTCCTCTCTAAACCGGGCTGTCAATGTCGCAGCCGAGGAAGAGCCGCGGAGCATCATCGCGGAGATCCACGGGGCCCTGCCGCCGCAAACGGCTGCCAAGCATGATGGCCACCGGGCGTCAGCTTCTACGGCGACGCGGACTCCGACCGCAGTGGTGGCGGCGGCCAGCGAAGCGGCCCCCGCTGCTGCGTGCGGGCCGCGCTACAAGGCGCCACCTATCACCGGTGGGCCAGTAAGTTTGCCCAAGCAGCGCAGCGCGTTAACTGGGGGGGACGTTGCCTCGGCCAGCGCCGCGCGGCCTTGCGCGCCCTGCCAGGACGTTCCATCCAAGCCGCCACCCAAGAGGCCGCCGCTGAGCATCAAGCAGCAAATCGCGCCAAGTGGAAGCGGAGGCCGCGCCGAGACAGCTCGCGACAAAATGCCCACAATCAAAGTCATTGCGCTCGCCGGGCCCCGCATGGACATGCTTCGCGAGCAAGCGAGGCCATCGATCGAACAGCCACCGCATGGATGACATCTGGATCCGACCCCAGCGAAATGCGACAATATATGATCGCACGACTGACTAACAACGTCAGCAACTGTACCTACGACCGAAACAGTCAGTTCTAGAAGATGCACGTCCACAAGCTGATTGCAGGCAACTACGTCGTTGGGCGTGGCGATCGCGACGTGCGCATCGAGTGCGACAGGATCACGAGCCATGTCGAAGCGTCGCCCAACTGCGTCCTTAGGTACGAGGGGCTACCGGAAGCGCGCCATTTCGGGATGACACGCAAGCGGGCCGTTTTCGCCCTCGTCGCCTTAAAACAGGCCGCAGCGATTCTGACATGCCAGATCGGCGACCAGTGCGACGATTTTCCGACGTTTTCCAGGGCCGCAGCCTGCTCGTGCGAATTAAATTGGGCATGCGCCACAACCCCGCGTCGCAGCCCGTGCCATTCGACATGGCCAGATTCCGGTGGGATACAGCCGAAACTGCCACCTAGAAGATCAACGTGCTTATCGACGCCCAGGGCTCCGGCGGGGCCGCCGAGTCACCGGGGCGTGAGACTCGGCGACTCGGCGGCCCAGGTGAGGCTCACCTCATCTCGCTCCATCCCAACTATGTTGCCAACACAAGAGCCAATTACGATGCTCATACACGTTGGGGGGGGTATGCGCGGGCTAGAGGATGTTTCAGGCGGTGGGGCAGCCACCATCACCTTGTCCAACATAATCGGCTGCCGCCGCCATCAGGACACTTCGCACTGCCGCGGCCACGTATCAACCCCACTTGGCCCCCCCCTCTCCTTCGTTAAGGAGTGTCCGTTCGTTTCCTTGTCTCCTCTTTCCTGTCTGTTTGTCTGTCTGTCTCTATCGATTCAAAAACTTCTACACGTAAAATTACGTTCGTACCGCTGTCCCCTTGAGCGGTGCTCCAGGCAGTACCTGGCCCTAGTTTGGTCAACGCCCCTCAGGGCCGACATGCCTGAAGGAGGGGGAGGCAACGTCCAGGATAACATTCATGCCACGATGTGCCAGGTGCCAGGAGGAGGATCAGGAGGAGGAAGAGGATGATGATGAGGAACAATCATATTATGAGTAATACGAATCGTATTAAACTTATTGTTATTAAGACTAATACGAACAGTAATATTAAGATCCATACGTTAACACTCGAACAATCATATGATTAGTATTATGTAGTATATGCATAATGCAGATAAGAAGAATGATACGCATAAAACTGGTACGAACATGAATGCTAGTAGTAGTAGTTGAAATGGTAGTAGTAAAACGACTACTAAAACTAGTCAGAGTGAAAACGCTTCTGAGAAGGCAGCAACCCATAATAATAGGAATACGGATGATCACACTGCAGTAACACTATAGCTAGTAGGCGTACTGAAAGTGTTACTAACAATCATATCAAACACAGTAGCACTGCTGCTGCTGCTACTACTACTACTGCTAATCATACTGATAGAACTACTCGTATTGCTAATGATTATAACCGTACTAATAAGCATGTTAATTCTATGGCTAGTAATCATACTAACAGTGGTAGTACTAATACTGATGCCATGGTTAATACTAATCACGCCTGTGCTGATACTAAGCATAACTATAGTACTAACGCGGTAACTATCGATAATATGAGTACTACTACGAATAGTAATGATCATCGTACTCCTAACCGTAAGAATAAGCATAGTCGTAATTCTAATGCTCAGAATAATATTATTGATACTAACAATAAGAGGAGTAGGATGAGGAGGAGGAGGAGGAGGAGCAGGAGGAGCAGGAGGAGAGGAAGGAGGAGGAAGCGGAGGAGGAGGAGGAGGAGGAATAATGATAAACATACACAGAATAATCCCAATAATAAGATATCACTAAGCATACTACGAGTAATACAATTATTTAGTCATTAATAATGGTAACACTATTATTAGTATTACTAGTAGTAGTAAGATGACGGAGGTTAAGACGAATAATAACAATACAACTAAGAATAATACGAATACTAATTCGAGTAATAATATTAATCAGAAGAGTAAGCAGAAACATAATAATGATAGCAACAACAATAATAATATGCACACTAATGCTAATAATCGTAGTAACATTAATAATGTTAGTAATACTAGTACTACGCATACCAATACTAATACTAACCATGCTCGTGATAATATGAAGAAGCACAGTCATAAACATAAGACTAATAAACATGCTACCAATGAAAATATTAAAATACCAATCATAGTAGTAATAGTAATAGTAACAAGAGTAATACTATTAAACATAAGAAGAACCATACTACTAATACGAGTACTAATAATCAGAGTGAGGGGGCTGAACCGAACGGTCATTCACTGTCCCTGGGTGCGTGGCTGAAGTGGAATTCCGCGATGCGGATTCTCGTTGTTGTTTGTTGTTTGTTGTTTGTTGTTGTCGTCGTCCCACCCGCGACCCGCCCCGCGACCCACCCGCGACCCATCCCGCGACCCACCCGCGACCCACCCGCGACCCACCCCGCGACCCACCCGCGACCCACCCCGCGACCCATCCGCGACCCACCCGCGACCCACCCGCGACCCACCCCGCGACCCGCCCGCGACCCACCCCGCGACCCCCCCGGCGACCCATCCGCGAGACCCACCCGCGACCCACCCGCGACCCACCCCGCGACCCACCCACGACCCATCCGCGACCCACCCGCGACCCATCCGCGACCCACCGCGACCCACCCGCGACCTACCTGCTCCACCCCGCGACCCACCCAAAATGTTCGGTGCCTACGGTGGTTTTCTTTTGCATTTGTTCCAGGTGGAGAACTTGCGACCCAAACCGCGTTCAGTGTACAAATCAAAATTTTCGGCGCCTGCGGCGGGCTGTTTTCGAATTCCTTTCAGGCGGAGGTGGGGAGCCCGCGACCCACCCGCGACACAAACTACGTTCACTGAACAAGCCTAAAATTCGGCGCCTGCGGCGGGCTGTTTTTGCATTCGTTCCGGGTGGCCCACCAGCGATCCCCCCCGTGCTGAATTTGTCAGAGCACGCAAATCGGCGCCTGCGGCGGGCTTGCTCGCATTAGTTCTCAAGGAGGAGGACGACGACGGAAAGGAGGGGGGGAGGATCGGGATGGGGGAGGAAGAGGAGGAGAAGTAGGAGGAGTAGGAGGAGGAAAAGGAAGAGGAGGAAGAGGAGGAGGTGAAGGAGGAGGAGGAGGAGGAGGAGGAGGAGGAGGAGGAGGATGAGGCGGACAACGACGACGACGACGACGATGAGGACGAGGACGCGGACGAGGAATAGGAGGAGGAGGAGGAGGAGGAGGAGGAGGAGGAGGAGGAGGAGGAGGGGGAGGAGGAGGGCGCCATCGACAGGGAAGGTGAGGGCCACGAGGTCCGCTGGCTCGACGCCCGCGACGCCCGCGCCCGCCCCCTCACTCCTATCCGCAATTGCGGGGTGCTACGTAATAAGAAGGATAATGATAAGAAGAGGAGGAGGAAAAGGCGGAGGAGGAGGAGGAGGAGGAAGAGGAGGAGGAGGAAAAGGAGGAGGAGGAGACGGAAAAGGAGGAGGAACAGGTCGGGTCGAGTCGAGTCGAGTTGATTCCATGGAGGTCGAATGGCCGCCTCGCAGAAACCTCTGCCGACCGCCTGCCTCTCTGCTGCTGGAATTATGAGTGGCGGAGCCCTGTGCTCGCCTATGCATCTTCAAGCATGCTGCAGGACGAGAGGAGGAGAGAGGAGCAGGAAGTGCGGTCTTCCGACCTGCCAGCCACAGCCATGCCCCGAGTATGGAGCGACACAGGCAACGCCTCCTGGGAGCGCCGGCGGGTGCCAGGCCTCGAGGTGGTCAAGCTGTACGCGCCTGGTGACCTGGCCCTCGTGAGCGGGACGATGCAAGGCATGGTGTGGTCGTCTTCATTGTGGCCGTCGTGGTCGTCGTGGCCGTCGCCGCGGCCCTGGGGGTGGGGCCTGGGATCGAGGAAGAACAAGTTGCATTAACATCAAATTCCAGAACTTTGCGTGGATTTCTTGGATCCGCGCTGGGCCTCCCTGGCGGCGCCTCTGGCGCCGCCCCTGGTGCGCTCCGTGCGCCAGGGAGGGGAGTCCAGTGCCGATCCAAGAAATCCGCGCGGAGCTCCGAAAGTTTCTGTTTACGCAGTTCTTTATTGAATCGCTTCGCTCATTCCGCCGGCCCATAGTGTAGCGTCGCTGGCACTTGCTTGCGTGCTCGGGGGGGCATTTGGGTGGCCTCCTGGGGCCGCTTGGGGGCCTCTTGGGGGCCTCCTGAGGGCCTGTTGGGGGCCTCTTGGGGCCTCTTAGGGGCCTTTTGGGGCCTCCTGGGGACTTCTGAGGGCCGAGGGCTCGAAATATTGTTTCGTGTTCCCCCCCTGGGGTCCCTCTTGGAGCGTTCTTGGGGCCCTCTTGGGCCGTCTTGGAGGCCTCTTGGGCCGTCTCGGAGCCCTCTTGGGCCGTCTTGGGGCCCTCTTGGGGGCCTCTTGGGCCCTCTTGGGGCGGTCTTGGGGGCCTCTTGGGCCGTCTTGGGGTGTCGTGAAGCCGAAAAGGTGGAAACGCCAAAATCTCTCCAAAACCTAAGGAAAAGCAGTGAATTTTGCCTCTTGGGGCCCTCTCGGGAGTGCTCTTGGAGGCCTCTTGGGGCGTCTGGGGGCCATCGTGGGCGTCTTGGAGCGATCTTGTGGCATCTCGGACCCCTCATGTAGCATCTTGGGGGCCTCTTGGAAGCCTCTTGGCCCTTCTTGGGGCTCTCGGGGACGTCTCGGAGCCGCGTTGGTGCGCTGCTGGAGCGCCCTGGTGACTCCTCCCGGGACTCTCTCGGGACCTTGCCGGGGTACTTTCCGCCCGGGGGCCCCCAGGGGCCGCCCCGCGCGCGCGAAGTAGAAAGATTGTAAAGCAGTCACCGGAGATCTTAGCACGCCTCTGGCCCGTTGGGCCGGCGAATTCTTCTGTTTACGCAGTTCTTTATTCTTCCCATGGGAGGGGCAGGGCCCTGTGTGTTTCCGCTGCCCCTCTCTTCCTGGCCCTCTCGTCTCTCCCCTGGTCCCACCGCCGCGGTCCTTGCTGCGGTATGGTTGTGCCCGCTCCGTGCAGAGTTCCGCGGCCTTCGCCCGACAGGAACAGTTGTAACTCTGTTGCGGGAAGACGTGGCGGGGCCGAAGCCGAAAGAGAGAATGACAGCGTCGCGACAGGGGGTTCCAGCGCCGAACCAAGAGCTCCGCGCGGAACTCCAAACGTTTCTGCTTGTGCAGTGTTTCTTCCTCTGTCTGAGGCAAAACCTATTCTGTTGGGGGTGGCTAGGTGGGTCCAGGCCTCCTAAAGTGGGGCCGGAGCAGATAGGATCGGAGGATCGCGCATCGGCGATGCGGCTCGATTTCGAGCCCTGTTTTCTCCACGCCGACGTCGACGATGCATCGCCGATACACCTGCTGTGCATCTGCGGTGCGTTGCGATCCTCTGACCCCGTCTTTTCGAACCCCATTTGGGAGGCCTCTGGGAGTGGGGTGGAGCCCAAATAAGCCAATCACATCGCTGAGTTGTGTAGGTTTGTCAGAAGGTTTCGCCTTCCAGGAAATAGCATGAACTAACCTGGCTCGCTCCTGAGTCCAAGTTTTGGTTATGGTTTCCATGCTCCTCGCACTTCTGCCGTACACTGTCACCAATTCCATTTTACGTAGCACCCCGCAATTGCGGATAGGAGTGAGGGGGCGGGCGCGGGCGTCGCGGGCGTCGAGCCAGCGGACCTCGTGGCCCTCACCTTCCCTGTCGATGGCGCCCTCCTCCTCCTCCTCCTCCTCCTCCTCCTCCTCCTCTTCCTCGTCCTCCTCCTCCTCCTCCTCCTCCTCTTCGTTGTCCGCGTCCTCGTCCTCCTCCTCCTCCTCCTCCACCTCCTCCTCCTCTTCCTCCTTTTCCTTTTCCTCCTCCTCCTCCTCTTCCTTCCCCATCCCGATCCTCCCCCCCTCCTTTCCGTCGTCGTCCTCCTCCTCGAGAACTAATGCGAACAAGCCCGCCGCAGGCGCCGATTTGCGTGCTCTGACAAATTCAGCACGGGGGGGATCGCTGGTGGGCCACCCGGAACGAATGCAAAAACAGCCCGCCGCAGGCGCCGAATTTTTGGCTTGTTCAGTGAACGTAGTTCGGGTCGCGGGTGGGTCGCGGGCTCTCCACCTCCACCTGGAAGGGATTCGAAAACAGCCCGCCGCAGGCGCCGAAAATTTTGATTTGTACACTGAACGCGGTTTGGGTCGCAGGTTCTCCACCTGGAACGAATGCAAAAGAAAACCACCGCAGGCGCCGAACATTTTGGGTGGGTCGCGGAGTGGGTCGGGGGTGGGTCGCGGGTGGGTCGCGGTGGGTCGCGGGTGGGTCGCGGGTGGGTCGCGGGTGGGTCGCTGGGTGGGTCGCGGGTGGGTCGTGGGTGGGTCTCGCGGATGGGTCGCCGGGGGGGGTCGTGGGGTGGGTCGCGGGTGGGTCGCGGGGTGGGTCGCGGGTGGGTCGCGGGGTGGGTCGCGGGTGGGTCGCGGGTGGGTCGCGGGATGGGTCGCGGGTGGGTCGCGGAGCGGGTCGCGGGTGGGACGACGACAACAACAAACAACAAACAACAAACAACAAACAACAAACAACAAACAACAAACAACAAACAACAAACAACAAACAACAACACCAACAACAACAACGATAATCCGCATCGCCGAGTTCCAGTTCAGCCACGCACTCAGGGACAGTGAATGACCGTTCGGTTCAGCCCCCTCACTCTGACCAGTCAATTGGTTTAGGAGCCCAGAACAACCTTCAGTCCTCGCAACCGCGTGGTCGGCGCGATCTTATCTTGTCAGCACGTTGTGATCTGTCATGACTTGCAACGATTGCCCTGACGATGTGAACTCATGTCTGCCAGCGTCGCCAGGCATGATGCTGCCATACTGGTCAGACCAGCGCGTGCTCACGGAGGAGGCCCCGCATCCTGGAGACGATTCTCCAAGCCACCCGCTGAACGTTTTTGCGCTGCTGCGCAAGGCTTCGGGTAGCTGACCTCCTCGGTGCCGTGTGTGTCTAGCCGCGTAGAGAAAGGCGCCTCGCGCAGTACCTGGCCGTGCTCTGCTCCCTCATCGGCGTCTCGCCTCTCGCGCGGTGGAGTCACCGCTGGGCGTGAAGCCACATGAGCTTCCTGGTGGATTTCCTCTGCGTGTGGGCACCGCTTTCACTCTTGGTGGCGTCTTTGTCAGTTTCTGGAGAGCGTGTGGGGGTGCGCGCCTTGCGGCACACACGCACGACACACAAACACACAACACACATACACAAACACAAAACACGCACACACACACACACCACAACACACAGCACATATACAAACAAACGCACACAACCACGCACACACAACACACAGGGCACAACACAACACGCAACACGCAACACACAGCACACAACACAACACACAGGCGCAACACACACAGACAGACACACAGACACAGACACACACACAGACACACACAGACACACACACACAGACACTCACAGACACACAGACACACACAAACACACACATACACACAGACCCATCAAAACACAGACACACAGACACACAGACACACAGACACGCAGACACGCAGGCACACAGACACACAGACACAGACACATAGGCACAGGCACACAGACACACAGACACACAGACACAACGACACAGACACACAGACATACAGACACACAGACACGCAGACACACTGACACACAGACACAGACACACAGACACACAGACACACAGACACACAGACATACAGACACGCAGACACGCAGACACAGACACACAGACACACAGACACACAGACACACATACACACAGTCACACAGACACACAGACACACAGACACACAGACACACACAGACACACAGACACACAGACACGCAGACACACACACACAAACATCCGTAGCAATTTTGGCTCAAGGCAATGCCGTTCCCGACGACGGAGAGTCGGAGAGGGCGGCTTGAGCGCGAGGGGTCGTGCTTTGAACCAGCATGTCTCGACCGTCTCGCTGTTATCAAGATAGCAACTTTCAGTTTCTTCTTGGTCTGCGTGGCCGTCGTTTGCTTTGCTCCTGAGTGTGGGACATTCCGTGTGAGAGGAGCTTCTTGGCGCATGACGTCGGCGCAGATGCTCTGGCAGTTGAAATGGTCTCCGATTCGTTCGAAGAAGGGAGCAGCAGAGATCGATGGCCTCATCACGTCCTTGGCTGCAGTCCGTCCCACTACGAGCAGGTTCTCCAATGCTATGAAGCTGAACGTGAGTCTCTCCGTGGCACAATCTTCCAGGCCAAACCTGATGGTGTCAAGGTTTAAGGAAAGTGGACAGCGCATCGCCAAGCTTGAAGTCCAGATGCAACGCTGGCAAGACGCCCAGGAGGCAAAGCGCCAGAATACTGCTAAACTCCAGAAGGAACTCGAAGGAGGCGAGCAGCGCGTCGTGTCCGCGGGTGCCAGCCTCTTGTGCCCCAGGCGAAGATAGCCAAGCATCTGCGCAGCCACCTCCGCATAGGGGGCCGCCTGCGGGGCCTCCTGCCACTGGGGGCGCTGCTGACGGTCGTGGGACCTTTTTGATATGGCCCAAGCCTCGAGCAGATGGGGCTGGCCACAGGCCTTCAGCAGAAGGCGCATGGTGCGGCGTGGGAGCTCGAGGCCGATGGTGCCAAGATCCAGGGGGCCAAGCGTCTCCAGGCCGAGCAGGAGCAGGTTGGCTCGCCAGGCTGAAGAAGAGGCCGGCGCTGCTCAAGCAGCCCAGAAGAGATTCGAGGCCAGCGAGGCTACCCTCGACGAGGCTCTCAACGCCGCTTCGGCAGAGGAGCTGAGCGCGTACCTCGAGCAGTGTGGCACCGATGGTGATGCTGAACTTCATGCCGCTGTTCAGCGGATGCATGCAGCGCCAACTTGGCAGGAGGCCATGCGCCTCAGGGCACAGTGATCTGGTCGACGTCATGATGGTGCCATACTCAGAACCACAACCAGCTGGGGAGCCCAGCGCGACGGCAGGGAAGTTCGTACCAGGCTTCCTCGGCCATCGGTCCACATCCCTGAAGGTGATTAGTGGCTTGAGTGTCACGACGAGCACGTTTGTTCTCCTGCTATGCAGTTCCCGCCGCGATGGGGTGGCCGTTGCCCTCGCGCGCGATGTTCCTCCTGGCGGCCATGTTTTGCAGCGGCGCTCGCCCCGTCGCCCTCCCTGTAAGTCCGAGCGGAGCCCGCCGCGGTGGGGTGGTCGTTGCCCTCGCACGTGACGGTCCTCCTGGCGGCATGGTGAGGAGCTGCGGCGCTCGCCCCGTCGCCCTCCCTGCAAGGCCGAGCGAGGCCCGCAGCGGTGGGGTGGCCGATGCCCTCGCGCGTGAAGACCATCCTGGCGGTCTGGTGAGGTGTAGCGACGCTCGCCCCGCCGCCCTCCCCTTATTCCCGACTGGCAATGCCCGCGGCGGTGGAGCGGCCAATGCCCCTGCCCACGAATATCCTCCTCGTGGTATGGGGGCAGCGCGACGCTCGCCGTGTCGACCCTCGTGTGAGCCCTGAGCCCGGGGCCTGCCCGTGGTGTGCCTGAGCTCGAACGCGCGGCAGAGTGAGACGGGGGGCCCCTTGCAGGCGCTGGCCTTGAGGGGCCCGTTGCCCGAGGCGAGGGCCCTGGCCGCGTTGCGGCGTGCCGTCGGCAGGAGAGATGCTTCAGAAGGAAATGCGTCGCTGCGCCCAGAACTGGACCGGGGGTCCGCGCGATGAGCAGCAGACTGAGCAGCCGGTCTGTGATGGCTGGATGGAGTGGTGCGTGGCATGCGCCGCAGGGCAGCTTCGCGATCCCGCGTGCGCATCGCTGTGGGAGGGGGCGGGATGGTGGCGAGAAGGTGGTGACCTCCCTCGTAATGCGCGCAGGTGGCACCGCGCTCGTGGGATGTGCGAGGTCGCCTGGCGTGCAGGTGTTCGAGGACGGCGGCGCTATCGATGGCACCTTCGGAGGCTGCGGGGAAGCTCCGAGGCCGACTGCGCAGAAGCCGTGGACATGTACTTGCGCGCGTTCGGGCAGCATCGGGCATGGATGGGCCAGCGCTCAGGAGATCGTGCTGGGCGGGCCCCTGCGCCTCGGCCACTGGATGCAGCGTGGGGCATGGTGCTCCACGGCCTGAAATGCATGCGACGCGTCAAGGGCTTGGCCACTTCGCCAGTGACCAACTTCGATGGTGAGATTGGCCGCTTCGCTGGCCTCGACGCCCAGCTGGGTGGCCCGGGGGCTCTCGACCTGCGATTCGGTGGCCCGCGCGGGCCTGTTAACGGCGAGGCCCGTGCAAGTGATGGCCCAGCAGGGCGCGAGGCTGTGCTGGCTGATCGGCCTGAGGATCCTGTCGTGGAAGAAGATCGCCAAGTACTTGGTCGCCTGCACGGCTGACGTCGTTATTGCGCAGGAGGTTCACGCTTTGGGGCCCGGGCTGCGCGAAGTCCAAGGTGGCGCGGTGGATGTTGGATGGGGGGGCCAGCGGTTCGAGGCGACCCCAACCGCGGCAGGCTGATCAGAAGGTGGGCTTGCCGTGTTTGCTCGGACCTGCGCCCAGATCACCCGAGCCCCCTTCCTGGGGCGCGGGGTGGTCTACGCTGGACGCATCGGGTCGGCTTTAGTGCATGCTGGGCAGCGTGGTTGTATTGTCATGGTCTCGGTCTACATGTGCGCGGGTGATGGCCGCGCGCCTCGGAACCTTGCCCTAGTGTGGGAGGTGTGCAAGTGCGTTCGCCGCGTGGCGGCAGCAGGCTTTGCCCGGCTCGTGGCAGGTGACTTCAACGTGCCACCCGAGGAGCTGTTCGAGCACGATGGGCCCCGCATGGTCAGCGGACGGTGCTGCGCTCCCACCGCTTCGAGGTGCTTGCAAGCTGCGCTGGGCGCCTCGATCGACTACTTTATCCTGCGTTGCTCGTTAGTCGATGATGTACTGTTTCAGATCAATGTGCAGAACAATGCTACGACGTGGCCGCATCAGCCCGTCCTTCCCCGCCTGCCCTGGGATAGGCTACAGCTGCAGAAGCGCGAGCTGCAGCAGCCGAGGGGTTCCCCCAAGTTGCGAGGCTTGGATGCGCGAGGTTTCCTGTTAATTGGCCCCTTTCTTCCTTTGCATTTGGGCTGCGCACTCGTTGGAGGACCTGGCGAAGCCCTGGGGCCTCCTGCTTTCTGGCATTGAAGAAGAGCTGGCCAACCGCCATGACCTGATTGGCATCCGTAAGAATGGCTACGTAGGTAGTGCTGGGGTACCAGTTCTGCGGGGCAGGCCTGTGGCGTGGGCCCTTGCTCGACGACGCGCGCGGCGTGGGCGTGGCGCGACAGCGTGGGCTGCGGCGGCGGGATGCATGCCATAACAGAGTTGCAGATGCGAGTGCCGACCCGTCGGATGGGATAAGTCGCAAGCGCGTCCGCACCATCTGGGTGCTTTCTACAGGGCGCGCAGGTCTGCCAGCAGCGGCGCCTGAAGCAGCAACGCCTGCTGCATCGGCTAGACGAGGAGGCGCAGCTTTCCTTCCACAGCGGTGTCGCGGGCTTGGGCAAGCCAGACTTCCAGCGGCAGGCGCAGCGGATCATCGACGGGAGCAGCGCGAGGACGGCCATTGCAGAAGCCCGGTGCGCTCAAGCCTGGCAGGACTGGGCCAAGAGCAGTTTCGGCGGCGGTGCAGGCCGTGCGCGTCGCTTCACCAAGGAGCGCAGCCCAGATGAGGTGCCGCCAGCCCACGAGACGGGGCAGCCCTGCGAGCTGGCTGATCGCGAGCTTGGGCAGTGCACGAAGATCTGGCAACATCGTGGGCTAGGGGGGCCTACTTTCCCTCCAGATGCGCATGCGTGGCCGCAGCTTGGGCCGATCACGGTTGACGGACTAAGAAAGGTGTTCTTGGCGTTCCCTGAGAGGTCTGCTGTGGACCAGTCGGGCCTCCGCCCTCAGCAGCTCATTCACTTGTCCGACCAAGCAATGCTGGCCATGTCGCTCATGTTCGCAGCGTGCGAGGACGAACTGGGCTTACCACCCGCGAGACTGGTCACGCTTCTAGTCCGCCTCCAAAAACCAGATGGAGCCACCGGGCTAATTGGTCTCCTCAGCCCGATCATCAGAATATGGAGCCGAACGCGGAGGCCCATGCCAGCAGCCCGGGCAGCGACGCATCGCAGCTCGCAATCATGGGAAATGTGGGCCTGGCAGGAGCTCTTCGGCGTCGGCGTTCTCTCTCAGCCTAGCCACCGAGATTGCCGACGCGCTCGACCGCAAGGCAGTGGCGCTCATGATTGATCTCTGGAAGTGGTTTGAGCTAGTATCACCTCAGGTCCTCCTTCGTGAGGCGAAGGCAATCGGGTATTCCCTGCTATTGGCGTGGATGTTGATCTAGAGCGATGCTCAGCCTAGGACACTGCGAGCATGTGGAAGCGAGCCGTCGCTATTCACAGCTCACCGAGGTATTGTTGCAGGCTCTTCGCATGCTACCACAGCGCTGGAGGTTCTCATGTATCGCTCGAGGAGAATGTTGTCAGTTGTAGGTCCTACTGTGGACCCGAGGCAATTGGTGGATGATGTGTCCTTCCGCTGGTCAGGAAATTCCAGTGCGTGTGCCCAGGAGGTTGCAGATGTTGCTGATGAAGCAACTGCTAAGTCCGTCCGCAGGCGGGGGCCATGGCAGGAGGTTAGCCTGGGGCTTCTCTCGCAATGGGCTTGTTACTTCAGCCCAATGCCAAGTACGGCCCGATCTTCAAGGCCACGACAGAACTGCTGTTCCTGTGCGCGACGTGGATCTGGGAGGCCAGTGGTGCTCTTCATGAATTGCAACTGGCTTGGCAGAGCATGCGGGCCAAGATGGCGAGAGCTGGTCCAAGGTCAGTGGGCCCATAGCAGCAGCCTGGATGCCCCTCAGGCGCATCGGCTGGTCGATGCAGTCGGCGCACGAGATCGTCGCCGACTCGAGCGCGCCCTTCTCACTGCTGCAGGTATCGCCGCGAGATTTTCGAGACCTGGTTGAACAGGGCATCCATCGGTGGCAGCTGCAAAAGACACATCATCATATCCTTGAGCTTCAGGACATGCAGATCTGGCTGAAATGTTCGCGAACCTGTGTCGCAGGACCACGTGCCCTGCGACGGCCCGAAGACCCCGGCGCCTTGCAGTGCCTGTGACAGGCGCGATGTGGCCCAGGGGGAAAAGTGGATATTCGGAAATGTTGCCAAGCCAGATTGTGTCGCGCGTGGGGCGCCCAGGGAAACACTTGGCCACAAATGGCATGATTGTCCGAAGCTGCTTGAGGTTTCCTGTCCCGCCCCTGACGCCGACCCTGAGCTGCGGGATTTCCCTGGGCGCGAGCGCCTGCTTAAGGCGCGTGGGCGACTGCGGTGTGATGCTGTGAAGACCCTGGACCGACAAGCTTATGATCGTGTAGCTTACGCTTGCGCGCTGCCGCCTTCCCGCATAGCCCCAAGAGGCCCGACGTAACTCCTGATCAATGGTTTGAGCGGGGAGGGGGCCAAACATCTCGTGGGCTGGAACTGTTTGCGCGGATGAGGCTGGCCATGGCATGGAGTTCTCTGAGGTGGCTAGGTGTGCTTGGCCAGAGGTGCATTTGGACCCTTCTGGTCGCCCTTCCAAGGCCCGTTTCGGGAGCCTGCCAGGGATTCAGTCGGTGCCCCGAGCGGCGAGGTATGCAGCGTTGCAAGCCGTCAAAAGCGTCTTCCAAACTTGTGCGAATAGTGTCGGGCCATTTTTCGCTTGTGCAGGAAGGCCAGAGCTGAACGCAACAAAAAGTGAGGGAGGCCATGGCCGCTGCTCGCCACGCTGAGATCTGGGGTGCGCTCCGAGGCGAGGTTGGGTGGCAGGCCAGACCCCCTCCTTGTCTCGCTTGGACCCCCATCATATGTTCATCGAAGCTGTGCTAAATGGAAGAGTAGGAGCGCGCGCCTGGCTCGGTAATGCTTGGGCGGACTTCTGGGCTTCCGTTGCATTGCATGTTGTGTGCCGCAGCCCCGGCTTCCACGAGGGCCTCGAGGCGCGCCTGTCAGAGGCCACTGCCAACGCTAAATTCGTTTCTTTGGCTGGCGCGACTGTCTTGGGCTCGGGGCTCTGGAACCCTTCCCAGTCTGAGGCCAAGGTCCCCGAGCCTCCTCCTGAACCGCCGCGTGTCGTCTTGATCCCGCGCTAGCTTATTAAGTGCAGTGGTGGCGTGCGGTGTCTGCGCTGCAACCTGTCAGCTTTCGCGGTTGAGACTCGTCGAGCGATTGAGAGCCGACCTTGTCGCTCATCTTTGTTGAAGCAGAGAGCCAAGGCCATCCATGCTGCTGAGGGGGTCACCAGCCCTGCCCGCGCCCCTTCCTCGAGCGCTGTTGCCTGGCTCTCGCGGCGGTAGCGGCAGCGGCTGAAGCTTCGCAGCGCGATGATAATCGCGCTGCCGCTGCTGTGGTGGAGGTCCGCCGTGAATCCAGCCGATCCTCGATGAGGGCGCCCTCTGCCGATGTGGGGGCGTGTGGTCGGTCGCCTCAGTCGTCGTCGGTGGAGGGGGCTCGGAGTGTTCGACGCTTGGCGCATGTGGCGCGCTTCTTGGAGGCCGCTGGCGGCTCTCGTGCTGCCGCCCCTTTGCGCGCCCTGGAGGAGGCTGGGGGTGGGGGGGTAGCGGCGCGAGCAGATAGTGCGAGGGGCAGAGAGCTGCGCGCGCGCCTCGCGCGCCTGCGCTCGGCGCCGCCGCCGCCCCGCCACCGGCGGCGGCAGCGGCGGCTGCCGAGGCCCCTCCCCTGAGGGGCCAGGCCGTCCGTGCGCCTGCTGCGGCCGCTGCTATCGCTGCGGACAGAAGCGAGGAATGCCGCGCGGTGGATGGCGGCGTGCGTGGGGGGGGGGGGGGGGGTCGTTCGCGAACCGAGCAGCGAGGAGCTGGAGCTCTGGAGTCGCCCATTCTCGAGAATGGGCACGAGCCTATGTCTTGTTTTCCTTTTGCGTATTGCAGGCGGTGCGGAGGTGTTGCGCAGAAGCGGTGCCCCCCTCCTGTCCAGGCCTGGCTCTGGCATTGCCCCTGCCCTGCGCCCGTGCAGGGCCCCCGCGGAGCGGGGGCGGGCTTGGTGACGGGGTAACCTTGCGGCAGGGCTCCGCCCCTCGGGGCGGCGCTTGGGTTCGGTTCGGGGTCGCTGCAGGGTATCCGTGTTGTCCCTTGTGCTCGTGCAGGCCTGTCCTGGCCTTTTCCTGGGGTCTGGGGGCCGCTCCTGCGCTCTCCAGCCTCCTTGAACCTCGAGAGCCCCTCTGGCCTCGTTGGCCTTTTGGGCCGGGCTGTGTTCGTTTCACTCGTGATTCGGACGCTGTCCCTGCGGCGTGCGACACGCGCGCGCAAACGCAAACGCGCGCGCACGCGCGCGCACGCGCAGACGGACGCACGCACGCGCGCACGCGCGCACGCACGCACGCGCGCATGCGCGCACGCACGCGCGCGCACGCACGCACGCGCGCACGCTCGCACGCGCGCACCCGCGCACGCACGCACGCACGCACGCACGCACGCACGCGCGCACGCACGCACGCGCGCGCGCACGCGCGCGCGCGCACGCACGCACGCACGCACGCACGCGCGCACGCGCGTACGCACGCACGCACGCGCGCACGCGCGCGCTCACACACGCACGCGCGCACGCGCGCACGCACGCAAGCGCGCGCGCACGCACGCGCGCGCACGCGCGCACGCGCCCATGCGCGCACGCATTGACGGACGCACGCACGCACGCGCGCACGCACGCACGCGCGCACGCACACGCACACACGCAGCACGCACGCACGCACGCACGCGCGCACGCGCGCACGCACGCACGCGCGCATGCGCGCACGCACGCCGCGCACGCACGCACGCGCGCACGCTCGCACGCGCGCACCCGCGCACGCACGCACGCACGCACGCACGCACGCGCGCACGCACGCACGCGCGCGCGCACGCGCGCGCGCGCACGCACGCACGCACGCACGCGCACGCGCGTACGCACGCACGCACGCGCGCACGCGCGCGCTCACACACGCACGCGCGCACGCGCGCACGCACGCGCGCGCGCACGCACGCGCGCGCACGCGCGCATGCGCGCACGCATTGACGGACGCACGCACGCACGCACGCACGCGCGCACGCACGCGCACGCACGCACGCACGCACGCACGCACGCGCGCACGCACGCACGCTTGCACGCACGCATGCACGCATGCACGCACGCATGCACGCACGCGCGCGCACGCGCGCACGCGCGCGCGCGCGCACGCACGCACGCACGCACGCACGCACGCGCGCACACGCACGCGCATGCGCGTGCGCACGCACGCGCAAACGCACGCGCACACACTCGCACACAGACGCACACACACACACACACGCACCACACGCACCACACACGCACACATCCGTAGCCATTTGGGCTCGAGCTGCGCTGGCGTATCCGTGGCTAGGGAAAATTCTCTCGCGAGAGGCCACTTCGACAGAGGCGGCGCTCGGTAGGCGAGGGCTGCGGCTGACCTCGCGTGCGCCGCGCAGGCGCGCGCGCGCGATGGCACTCTTCGAAGCCGCCGTGCGGGGTGCCGCCGGGGGCGGGGCGCCCAGGCAGGCCGTGTGGCGGCGGCTGCGGCGGCGGCGATGCGCGCTGCCAGCGACCTGCCTGTGGGGCGCACTGGCGGCGCCTTCCAGGGCGAGGTGCAGGCGCGGCTCGCCGTGGTCGAGCCCGTCAAGGGCGTGCGCGCTGCCGCGGAGGCGCGGCGCTCGCAGGTCTCGGGAGGCCGCCGCGCTCGGCGCGAGGTCGCGGAATGCGTCTTCGCAGACGGCGACGGCGAGCCCGACGCCGTCGCGAGCCTGCCGAACGCCAGACCAGCGCCGCAGGGAAAGGGCTCCAGCGTGGGGCGGCTGGCTGCGTTGCCGCGGCGGCGGCGCGGCGCCGCAAAAACGCGTCTCCGAGGCGGAGCTGTCGCTGCCGTCCCCGGGGAGGGTGCTGGAGGAGCTCCGCGCTCCGCCTGAGCTCAGGGGCCAGTGCGACTTCTCTGCGGGAAGTGGGGCCCGTCTGATGGTCCAGGTCCCGCCCTTCCCCGCCCTGGTCAAGCCAGCGCCCGAGCCGCAATGTGCACCATGTGTTCTACTTTTCCGGACGTGGGCATCACGGGCAAAGATGTCGACACCTTTCTGGTTCCAGGTATTCCCGATCCTCCTGAACGTCATCCTGCATTTCTTCTTCGCTACGACGGGCCCTCTCATGATGAGGATCATGGCGCTGAACGCCTGGAGTGCTATCATATCTTCGACGACCACCAGAGTCGTCTTGGGAAGGTCACGGACGCGGGCAAAGATGCCACTGCTAGGAGCTGTCCTCTCAACCCTCCCTCCCGCAGCACAGGTTCCCCCCTCCAAACCCGACCCCTGTTCCGATTTTCTCACCCTCGACCCCTGGCGTCTCTGAAGAAACCAGAGTGCGTTTCGTCCCGCGGGGGGGCCTCGACGACCCTCAGTGTATCTTCTCGCCAGCCCTGCAGGATCAGTTTGGACCCCCAGCGCGGGAACCCGTGCAATCATTTGTGCTACAAGGCGTTGCTGCCCGATCTCTTCTTGAACCTGCAGATGTCGACGTCCCACTTCCACCTCCACCTATCGACCTCCAGCTGCCACCAGATGAGCATTACCACCTCCAGCCTCAAGCATCCGACATCTTACTTTCACCTCCACCTGTAGACCACCAGCCTCCTCCAGAGCAGTTTTCCTCCGACGCCCCGCCTCCAGCTCCACCTGTCGACCCCCGGCCTTCACCAGCCCCGCACTCTGGCTTCCAGCCTCCAACATCCGACCTCCCTTTTCCACTTCCACAGTTCGACCTCCAATCTCCGGCAGCTGAACATTCCGACCTCCAGCCTCCAGCGTCCGACTTCCCACGTCCACCTCCACCTATCGCCCTCCAAGCTCCATCAGCTCAACACTGCGACCTCCAGGATCCAGCATCCGCCCTCCCACCAGCACCACTGCCGATCGACCGACCTTCACCATCACAGCAACCCGACTCTCCACGTCTAACTCCACCTATCGACCTCAACCCTCAGCACTCCGACCTCCAGCGCCCGGCAGCCTCATATCTTAACAACTGGCCCCCACCTATCGACTTCCAGCTCCCATCGTCGCACCCGCAGCGTACGCCTCCAACTATCAGCATTCAATTCTCATTTCCTCCACCTTTAGCTAGTGACCCCAACCTCCAGCAATCTGATCTCCAGCTTCCAGCAGCATCGGACTTTCGTTCTATACCTGACCGCATCGACCAGCTCCCATCATCCGATCCCCGGCGTCCCAATCCAACTAACGATCTCAACTTCCCTCGACCTGCAGCCCCAGCCATCGACCTTCACCTCCAATGCTATGGCCTCCAGCGTGCAGCAGCGCCAGACTTTCACAGCACACCTCCACTTATTGACTTTCAGCTCCCACCGTCAGAACCCTTTCGTCCACGTCCACTTGTCGACCTCTACCTGTCTCCACCCCCAGTTCCATTTATCGACCTCCGCCTCCAACGCTCCGACCCCGCAGCATCAGACTTCCGCGGCGCTATCCGCCAACCGAGCAAACCACCCAAAACACAGAGTACTGGAGGAGGACGAGGAAATTACGACGCGACCGATGGCGACGTTCCCATCAGCCTGCACCGCAGTTACTCGCTGGGAGGCGGCGACGGCAACGAGAAGGAGCACGACCAGCATAAGCCAGCATCACATCAATCATCACCCGAAGCATTTGCCATTATGCACAAGAGTGTGCGAAGTCTCACCACGGACGACTCCGTAGACGAACTGTTGCGCGAATTGAGTTACTTCCGAGACCTGGAGAATCGAATCCCGTGAGATGTGGAATACAAAGCGTGGCTTGCATTCATTCGCAGCATCCGACCATGCCGACGCGTCACGTGATGTTGTATGTCTATTTCTCGTTCATCAGCGACACGTCCAGCATGGCAAACTCTTCAGGGCCATCAACGAGCGAATCGCCTACATTGACAGCGACATCAAAAAACATAACATTAAGGTCTTGACGGCGTACTTCCCTCGCTCCAGCTTTTCAGATACTCATGTGCAACATATGTACGACCATCTGGATGCACTTCACGCTGGCGCCACCTAAGCCAAGCGGTCATGCATCATTCTGGAGGATTTTATAGCACGGGTTGGCAGACACCCAGTCAAGAACGACGGTGCCAACGACGACGACGATCGACCAGATGCCATGGGCCGGAGAACTACGGTAGGCAAGTTCGGACTGGGCGCGTGCAACCCACGAGGGGCATGGCTCCGCGCTTGGTCAAGTGTGCAGAAACTGATCATTGTAAACACGTTTCTCTACAAACACCACGACAACACGTTCACTTACACGAGCAGTGGAAAGCATCCGACTCAGACACAAATTGATTACATCCTGATCGGCAGAGCACGTCGCAACCAAGTGATCGATTCTTTCGCTTCCAACGTCCTGGACCTCGGCTCCGATCGCCAAGCCGTGCGCGTCGAGCTGGATCTCGGGACCGCGACGAAAAGGAAAAGGAGATGCAAGACCTCGCGCCCCCGCGCGCGCTCCCATCCCCCAGCCGACGACCCATGTTTCCAAGAGTGCTTACGACAGCATCTGGATGGCAAGCACCACGACGCTGACCTGGGCATCAGATTCCGGGACACAGGAGACGGGCTCAAGCCTGCAAACCAATTTTTACCAGGAGCATTATCAGCTACTAACAAGGTACCTTTCGGACAACCCCGACGACGACCCGACAGCGAGGCTGCAAGTACCGATCCAACAGCGACGCACTACTTCGCCAGGAGACCCAGCTACGAGAAGATGTCTTGGCAAACAAATCATGCGGCAGACAAGGGCCGTCAAACGAACCGGGATGAAACGCCAAACTCGAGGAAGTCGTCTGCCAGTTGACATGTCTGAAAACAACAGCTGGTTTTATGTAGTAAGCACAAAGTCCGATTTGCATCAACGAAGACATTTGATGGCACGGGGGAGACGGACAGACAATGCATAGCAGACGCATTTGCAGCTCTCTACGAGGAGCTGTACAAGAACCCGTGCCGAGCAGACAGCACACGCGACACCCGAGAGCTCCACCAAGCCATCAAACAGCTCACGACCGACAATGGCAAATACACCGCGGGATTCACAACATAAATGCTCAAATCTGGAGGCGCCACCATACAGCGCCACCTGCTCCGACTCTACAACGACATCATCAAGCCCAACCAGATCCCACTTGTCCAATGGAACGGCACAATCATCACCGTTCGTCACACATCTGGAGATCCTTAACTCCCAGGAAAACACACCACTTGCTAGCATCTCGTTGATATACAAGCTGATGTCGCGCTTCTTCTGCAGTCGGCTGAACTTTCGGTTCGACTCGCAGCGGTGGCCTGATCGAGCGGGCTTCCGCAGGAGCTACGGCGCGGAAAACGATTTGTTTACCGCGGCAATGCTGCACGACGGTTTGAACGAGTGGCAAGTGCCGCTATGGGCGACAGCAGTCGATTTTAGGAAGGCGTTCGATTGTGTAGTCCATGATCGGTTACCAGATGCTTTACCGCAACATCCTCTACCTCCCGCCTACATCCACTTCTGGAAGCAACTTCGCTGCGCCCAAACTGCAACCGGCAGGACAGACACTCTGAGCAGAGATATTTCAGCGCCGAGTGGGGTGTAAGACAGGGAGACCCACTCAGCTCTTCCCTGTTCTATGCTGTCCTTGAGCGTTTGCGCAGACAGGTGAAACCTACGTGGTTGCGCAGGAACTTTGGGATCCAACTCGGCTTCGCTCCGCGAGTGCTCATGGCGCACTTGCGTTTCGCCGACGATGTCTTGCTCTACGCCCCCAACTTGCGACAGGTTTCCTGCTTGCTCCGAGATGTCAAAGCCTGTGCGCAAGCATGCGGCCTCGCACTGCGCCTGGACAAAACGAATATCTTGACGGATATGAGCCGGAGGAAAGGGGGAACGATCAATCGTGTCGGCATCAATGGTGAACGCAGCGGAAAATTCCGTCCGAGCAGGCCACCAAGTAATTGGGAAGGGATTTTTTCACGACGTCCACGACGCAGAGCTACGCGATGGAATTGCCGCAGGATGGGGGCGCTTCAACAAATTGCGGTACGAGTTGACGCGCGAGCGTTCCCGTTCCACAGTCGACTGAGGCTTCCCAACGGAACGGTCACAGCATCAGTGATGTACGAGTGGTCTTCGTGGGCCCTCGCCAGTGATCTGCTCTCGACTTTGCGGCGCGCCCAACAGAAACTGCTCGGGCTTGCAGTGGGGGAGCCGCGGCGTCGCAAGGTTCAAAACCGCGTCCGTGACGACGTCGCCAGCGACGCAAACGGCAGCGAAGGGGCAGTCGCCACTACCCGTCGCGACAGAACCGACGGGGGAGAAGGCGGCGCGTTGGAACCATGGGAAGGCCTCGTGCGACGATCGACGCGCGCAGCCCTGGGGCGCGCTCGGCGCGCAGGGTGGGCGACTGGCCTACAGTGTTCTTCGAGCAGAAGTGGCGGTGGGCATCGCGAGTCGCAGCCCGCGCGCATGACAGGTGGACGAGGCCCTCAGTTCAACGGGGCCCCAGCGCCCACGACTCGAGCCCAGCCAAACGACGCCGGGGCTTTGCGCCAAGAAATTGGATGACGAAATTGCGCGATTCCCACGCGCAGACACTACGCATGACGACGACGGTCATGAAACCATGCTCATTGCGACAAACGAAAAAAAACACGGTCGGCATTGGAGGCGAAGCTCTTTGCATGAGTCAACGTGGGGGCGGTGCGAGAAATTGGTGGTGACATTAGTTAGTCAGAGCTCGTGCTCGCACGTCGCCAGCTTGACGTTCTGACCCCCCCCTCACCTTCTCCCTCTATTCCTCCTCGCGTATACGTGTCTCTGCGCTCTGGCGCCGCCGCCGGGCTCTCGCGGGGCCGCTCCCCGGGGCGACTGACCAGCGCCTCGCCTCGCCTCGCCTCGCCGTGGCTGAGGGCGACGTGATCGCGATGCTCGCCGGCGGGCGCGATGTGCTTGCGGCCGAGCTCCTCGCGAGCTCCGCGGCTGTCTCCGAGGCCTCCGACTGGGGCCGCGCGGGCGCCCGCTGCGAGGCGTGGGCAGAGGCGGGCGCTCTACGGCAGGAGAGGGGCGACGCGCTCCTGCAGTCCGCCGCCCTGGCGGACGTGTGCATGCAGCTCGGGGCGCCGTCGTGGAGCTTGGCGCGGCCGCTGGCGAAGGGGCCGGCGGCGATGGCGCCCCGATCAGCGTGGCCTCGGAAGCGCGCGTCGCCTCCGCGATCGACGTCGAGCCCGCGCCTGCGTCCAAGGCGACCGCTGGCGGGGTCATCGGCGCCGCCCAAGTGCAGGTCGACGCCGTTCTCGAGGGGGCCGAGGGCGGCGGGGAGTGCCGGGAGTACTGCGAGGGCGAGTTAGTCTGCCTGCTCTCGCCCGGCGCCGTCGTTGTGGCCGAGGGCCAGGGGGCGCGGGCCTTGGCGGGCATCGAGGGCTTCGGCGCGGGCGACGCCGATTTGTTTTCGAGCGCGCGGGCGCGGCGCGTCCTGGCTGACTCCCGGGCTGGGGGCGGCGGCGGGCCCCTGGAATGCAACGAGGGCGACGCGGTCTGCCGGCCCCCCCATCGGCGCCAGCGTCGTTGCCGAGGGGCAGATGGTGCAGGGCTTCGCGGGGGGCGCGGGCCTCGGCGATGGTGGCGCTGACCTTCCCTCGAACGCCGCGGGCGCCGATGGCTTCGCGCGCTCCGCCATGGCTCGGAAGAGTATCAATGCGAATAAGTGTACTAATTATACAGAGGATTATGATCATACTAATGATGTGAATGCCGACGACAAGAGGACTGCTACGAATGTTAATGCGACGCATCATAATGCGCATGAGTAGACGAAATCGAAAACTTGTAAGAGGAACAATAATATCAACCGTGCGAACAATATTGTTAAACGCGCTAATGCGAGTAGCCCACATCTCATTCATGCTGGTCAGAGGAAGACGAAACTGAGACTAATGAGAAACATTACTAATTATGCGAAGAAGGATCATGCAATTGCCCCGCGATGCACCCAGCCCATGCGCATCGAGTGGCAGGGGAAGTTCGCCCGAACTTGTCCGGGCAATGGCAGTGCAGGCGCCGTATGTCGCGCAAGCTGCATGGCGCGCGCTCGCGCGGCGCGGCTCGCAGGGCAACGGCAGATGGGCGAGGGGCGAGGGCCCGGGCTTGAGGGGGCACGGGGGTGGGGGCGCAGGGCGCGTGAAGGGTGCGCGGGGGGCCGGGCCGTCAGCGTGGCAGCTGCAGAGGGGGGGTGGCGGGGGGCGGAGGGCGACGAGGAAAGTGGCGGGGGGGGCCGGAGAGCGCTGGCATTGTTGGCAGTGCGCTAAAGATGCCGCGCTGCCTGCGGCGTGGCGCCGCGGCGCTCGACAACATGATGAAACCTGCTTATAATTATTGCGAGAAGCGGGTGGGGCCTACCTCGCCCGCCTTCTTCCCAGCTCCCTTCGCGCATTTTCAGCGCAAGGGCTAAACGCTCGCAAGCGCGCCGCCAAGTGCGCGGGCTGCCCGCGGCAGCGCCCCGCGGGCCCCCCCCCGGCTGCCCTCGAAGGTGGCGGCGTTTTCGCAGGTCGCCGCCCTCCAGTGATGGCGAGGTGCAGTCTCGGTCTGGGTGGTGCCTCGCTCTGCTGGGCCCCCCAGCAGCCCTCGAAAGTGGGGCGGCAGTTTCGCGGGTCGCGGCCCCGCGGGGATGGCGCGGTCTAGTCTGGATCTGGGTGGTCCTTTGCTCCGCTGGGCCCCCGGCAGCCTTCGAAAGCGGCGGCAGTTTCGCGGGTCGCCGCCCCGCGGGGGTGGCGAGGTCTAATCCGAATTTGGGTGGCGCCTCGCCCTTCTGAGCGGGGGCCCCGTAGGAGCGAATTGGGGGCCGTTGGGGTGGGTGCTTAGTATTTCTGTCGCGCCGCGGCTAGTTGCGCTATCGAGGCTGGCCGCGGGCCGCGGCCCGCAGGGGGTCCGACGCGCGCGCGAAGGCATCTGCCCGCGCGCGCGCGCGTAAACGCACGCAAACGCGCGCGCGCTTTTAAACGCGCCTGCGGGCTTGCGCACGCGCGCGCGCCCTTGGCGCGCGCCAAAACACGCCGCAACGCACCGCGACAAACCACAACGCACCGCATCGCACCACAAGACACCACAACGCACCGCAAACGCACCACAACGCACCACAACACACCACGCCACAACACGACGCAACGCAACACAACGCAACGCAACGCAACGCAACACAAGGCAACGCGACACAACGCAGCACGACACACCACAACACAACACAACACAACACAACCCAACGCAACGCAACGCACAACGCACGACACAAAACACACAACAAACGCAACACATCACAACACAAGACAACGCAACGCCACACAACGCAACACACACCAACATAATATAACACAACACAACACACAACACACAACAGACAATGCACGACGCACAGCAGACAACACGCAACGCGCAGCACGCGACACAGACCGCACAACGCACAACGCGCAACGCGCAACCCACAACGCGCAACGCGCAACGCACAACGCACCGTGCACCGCGCACTGCGCGCCGCGCGCCACGCACCGCGCGCCGCGCGCCGCGCGACGCGCCGCGTGCCGCGCCACGCGCCGCGCGCCACGCACCGCGCGACGCGCCGCGCGCCGCGCACCGCGCGCCGCAACGCACGCCCCGCGCCGCGCACCGCGCGCCACGCGCCACGCGCACCACGCACCGCGCGCCACGCGCCACGCACCACGCACCGCGCGCCGCGCGCCACGCGGCGCGCGCCACGCGCCTCGCGCCGCGCACCACGCGCCACGCACCACGCACCACGCGCCACACACCACTCACGCCGCACACGCCACGCAGGCCACGCACAATAAACACAATACGCAACTCACAACCCACAAGACACAACGCACAACCCACAACGCACATAATACACAACGCACACAACACACAACACACATCACACACAACACACGCAACACACATACCACAAATGCATGCAACACACGGTACACACAATACACAACACGCACAACACACACCACACACAACACACACAACACACGACACACCCACAACACGCAACGCACAACACACAACTCACACAACACGCGCGCCGCGCACGCACGGCACGCACCACGCACACAACACGCAACTCACAACACACAACACGCAACACACACAACGCACACAACACGCACACCGCACAACACACAACACGCGCGCAACACACAACACACAACACACAACACACCCAACACACAACACGCACAACACAAACCATACACACAACATACGAAACACATCACACACGCGACACACACACAACGCACACACACCACACAACACACACAACACACAAACAAACACACGCACAATCAAACGCACACACACACACACGCACGCACACACCAACACACGTACGCACCCACGCGCGCACGCACGCGCACACGCACACGCACGCGCACGCGCACACGCACACGCTCACGCACACACACACACACGCACACGCACACACGCGCACGCGCGCACACTCGCGCACGCACGCACGCACACCCACGCACGCACGCACACCCACGCACGCACACGCACACACACATACACACACGCGCACGCATTCACGCACACACGCACGCACGCACGCACGCGCACACACGCGCACACGCTTACACGCACACACGCACGCACGCTCGCACAGTCGCACACCCGCGCGCGCACACGCGCGCACTTGCACGCGCGCGTGCGCATTCATTCGCACACCCGCACCCGCGCACATACGCGCACACACACACACACATACCCGCACACTTTTTTGGTCGGGGCGCGCCAGAGGCAATCCACTTGCGCGCTCTAGTAGCTGGGGCAGAGCGTACTAGTTGGCACGCGCGCGCACATTCATACACTTGTGAGGTCCAAAGCCCGGATAGCAGGGCGCCCGGAGGGCGTGGAAAGGCTTGTCGAAGAAGTCTGGAAGGACCTGGAGAGAGCTTCCAAATCATCGTCTGGGGAGCTTCCGGGCACGCGTATTGGGAAACGCTTAGACAAGTTCTGCAAGGGCCCGCCACCGGCTCGCACAGCCTGCGCCGAGGCTTTCTCACAGAAGCCGGAACGAGCTATGGGGATACCCTGCGGTACTGGCTTGTGATTCTGAAGCCCTCTTAGCTCTCAAGAGCTATCCAGGAGCAACGTGTGCTGCTTCCGTATTCATCCAGCCTGTTTGCCGAACGTGCGTTGTTTCCAAACCATTCGCAGGAGGTCGTTTGGGGATCGCTGCCCCTCCCTATCCTTCCTCCCGCTTCCTCCCTCCTTTGGGGAAGCGAGCGCGTTGATGAAGGCGCGTGGAGTAGCGACGGGCTCCGTTTCCACACGAGATCGATGCGCTCCGTCACCAAATGATTAGCTTGTGCCTGGCTCCCTCCCCTCCTTCTTTCCTCCTATTCTCCTCATCCTTCCCCGTGATTCTTCCTTCATTTCCTCCCCACCCCTTGGTGGTTAGGCTGCCTGTTTCACTGCATTTGAGTTTATGGTTGACGCGCATCTGCATGATCAGTGCACCTTTTGCGATCGTGCGGGCGATATTCGATATGATGGTTGTGGCTTTGCTGATCGCGCATGTCTTCGTGTGGGTAGTGACGTGTTAGGGGCCACCCTTGTGGGAGTGTTGCGCCACCGAAGCGTTTGAAGTAAATGTGCGCGCGTGTCAGGGTATAGCGTTAGCAATTATGATTGGAATGTAAGCGTTCGCTGCAGCTGTTGGGCGCAAAGTTGTGGCTCGGCGTTGTCGGCCTTCTGCCACTGCTCCAGTACTGCATTGAGTGCTCGTCAGCTTCATGTCGTACTAACATCAATGAGTCATTTATGTGTTGGTTTGTGGCCTCGGACATGCAGTACATGTATCAAATGCTGTTTTCCCAACTACAGCATGAAGCTGTTGGCAGCGACGATTCACGCTGTTGTGTGCCAGTTCATGACCATCGGCATGTCAAGTTAGAGCGCATGTCGCTCCATGCGTTTTTTCTACAACGTATACTCGTACACAGAATTTGGTAGCACCACATGAGAGACTGCGACAATGCTGACTGTCACACGATCCCCTGTCTCCCTGTTACCAGGCAGAGCGGCCTGGCCCCAACGTGCATTCTGGGTTGTTTGTCTCTTCTCATGCGATTGTGAGCCCTGTTTAGTTCTCATGGGTTATCCCATTCTTCAGGGCTGCGATGGCTTTAGATATGAACGAGCTGGAATCCAACTCTTGCTTTGGCATGGCTGGCAGCCAGGCGCAATTGCGACGCGACACGAGCCGCATTCATTATGTCTTCTGTCATTCCCATTGTTTACTGTCCTATTGCTTCCTGTCCCAGCTGGCATCTTCAGCATTGCCCGTGCCTCCTACTGCCCTAGTCTCTTGAAACAGGGTCGCGCTCTACCTCGTCCCCCCCAACAGGAGTGAGCAGGTTCTTGAAGTGGGCTTCAGTCTTGAGGGATGCACGGGAGGCTAACCCCCCAGCCATGGCGCATCTTGGAGGAGCGCTGGTGGGTGCGATGGGAGTTCTTAACACTGCGCGTTTCCCCACCAGTCCATCCAGACATTCAGAGGCATCTTGGGGCGTCTTGGGGCTTTGTTTGCAGACTTTTGGAAGGCCTCAGATTTTTGGAAGGCCTCTTGGAGCGTCTGGGGTGCCCCTGGGGGGCTCTCGGGGCCTCTTCGGGGCCGCTTGGGGGCCTCTTGGGGGCCCCTTCGGGGGCTTCTTGAAGGCCTCCTAGGGCCCTCTTGGGGCATCTTTGGCACCTCTTCTGCCCCCCCATATTGAGTTTTTTTAATGCCGTTTTGGGGCTATATTGGAGGCGATGGATCAAAGAAGGTGGGGCCCTTCAGTAGCCTCACTGGGCCCAACACCTAGGACAAATCAATGATTTTGTCCTTTTCGCAGATGCCATTTTGGACGCTCTTACCGCTCGCGACCTTCCCGTCCAGACCCAGGCGTAGGGGGTAGGGAAGGAGTCAAGCTGCCCACAAGCAACAAGCCGCCTCGCCAATTCCCACCCGCCCTCCCAGCACATAAGCAGCACCCGAGTCTCAGCATGGACAGGGGCCGCCATCGACAACCATCAGGAACCAATGCAGACGGCAACCAGGTGCACGAAGCCCGCGATTAGCGCCGCACGTGCCAGCTGCGCCACGCGCACAAGGAGCGCCACATTTGGTAATAGGTCGATGCTCCCACCGTCCCCGTCAAGAACCCATGCAAAGCGACGGCGGGTTTGTTGTGTGCGGGTGTGCGCCCGCGATCGCTCTGCATTTGTGTTTTGTCAAGGATGATGGGCTTGCGCACAGCAGACAGTATGCCGCCACCCCCCGCCGCCGTCCATGGCAACATGTTTTTTTGTTCTCAGCTGCAAGGGCTGGCGGGCCTGCACGCAGCGGGCAATATGCTGCCCCCCGGGCCATCCCTGCCAACAGCCTAGGCAATGTGGGCGCGAGGCTTCCGCCCATGATTCAGATTTTGGTGCACATTTTTTTTTGCAAGAGATGGTTGGGGTGTGTGTTGGCATTGCACACAGCAGGCAATATACAGCCCACCCTCGCCGTTCATGTCAAAAACCACTGCGAAGCGCGCGCGATCCAGATTTTGGAAAGAGCGTGTTCTACCGCTGCTGGCGGAAAACCGGGCTGGGTCACTACCGGTTCGAACCCCTCCCCCCCCCCCCCTCTGGAAAACCGGGGGGGGTCACTACCGGTTCGAACTCCTCCCCCCCCCCCGTTCATCATGAAAAGGGGGGGGGTCACTACCGGTTCGAACCCCCCCCCCCCTCGAAAACCGAGGGGTGGTGCGGACAGTGGTGGGGACGGTGGTGGTGGGGACAGTGGTGAGGGGACAGCGGGACAGTGGTGGGGACAGTGGGACAGTGGTGGGGACGGTAGTGGTGGGGACAATGGTGAGGACAATGGTGGGAACAGTGGGGACAGTGGGACAGTGGTGGGGACGGTGGTGGTGGGGACAGTGGTGTGGGGACAGTGGGAATGTGGTGGAAACAGTTGGGACAGTGGAGGGTACAGTGGTGGTGGGGACAGTGGTGAAGGCGGTGGCGAGGACGGCGGTGGGAAAATGGGACAGAGGTACAGCGGGGACAGTGGTGGGGACAGTGGGGACAGTGGTGGGAACAGTGGGACAGCTCAGTGGGACAGCGGAGGAGTCAGTGGGACAGTGGGGACAGTGGGGATAGTCGTGGAGACAGTGGGGAGAGTGGAACCGTGGTGGGAACAGTGGTGGGGACAGTGGGGACAGTGCGACATTGGTGGGGGCACTGGTGGGGACAGTAGGGACGGTGGTGGAACCAGTGGGGACAGTGGTGGTGAGGACAGTGGTGCTGGGAACAACAGTGGGGGATGTGATGCGGACGGTGGTAGGGACCGGGAGTTGTTTGCTGGCGGTGCGTTTGGGGGGGGGGTCGAACCGGTAGTGACCCCCCTCCGGTTTTCGAGGGGGGGGGGTTCGAACCGGTAGTGACCCCCCCCGGTTTTCCGGATCCGGAGAGGGGGGGGGAGGGGTTACAACCGGTAGTGACCCCCCCCGGTTTTCGAGTTCGAGGGGGGGGGGGTTAGGGGAGGGGGAGGGTTTTGCCGGGGGAAGGGCGGGTGGGGGGGGGGAGGGGTTCCAGCAGGGGGGGGGGATTTTCGTTAGGGGGGGGGGGGGACCCCGGGGTTCCGGAGGAAAAGGGTGGCAATTTTCCACAGTAAAGCGGCGGTGGATCACGCTCTCTCAGATTTTGATGCAACGTGCACTTTGTATGGTTGTTCGTAAGCGATGGTGTGTTTGTTTGGAGGGTGGTGGCCTGCGTACAGCAAGCCCTCACACGTTCCGTGGGGCCCCATAGGGAGCTCCACCTAAGGCCCCAGTGGCGGGGTTCGCATGTGGGCGTCACCACCGTTTCGGCTCAGCTCACACGCTTCGTGGCTTCATAGGAAGCTCCACCTAAGACGATGCTCACAGCAGCCGTGCTTACAGCTGCACATGGTTGCGTCCTTTGCCAGGATAACAGGTGCTCGCATGGGTCTGGGTTGGTTTCCTGTCGGGTGGTCGAGGGGTTGTTTAGTAAAAGTGAACATCAAGCCACCCCGCGCCGCAAGCCGTGTCGCGCACCCCCACCCGCCCTCCTGACACACGGGTAGCATCCGAGCCTGGGGCCCCGATGATTACCGCTGGAAGCATCGGGGACACCCACGTCGTCCCTGTCAACAGCCAATGCAAAGTGACCGCGAGGCGCCCGCGCATGATCCAGATTTTGCCGCGATGTGCACTCTGTATGCTTCTGTCGGGGATCGTGAGCTTGCGCAGAGGAGCTAATACGAGGGTATCCCACCGTCGCCCCCTCTGTCCAAAGCCACTGCAAAACGATCGCGGGGTGCCCGCGCATGAAACAGCTTCTGCCACACAGCGAGCTTTTCGCATGTGTGCTGACAGATGGTGGGTCTGCGCAGAGCGGACACTTTGAGGGCACCGTCGCCGTCCATGGCACACGCCAGTGCAGCGTACTCACGGGGCTCCCGCGGACGATCCAGATTTGCCGCAACATGTACTATGTTTTGGCGGGGGTGGTAGGCCCGCACAGAGCGGACAATCTGATGGTAACCCCGCTGCCCCTGTCAACAAAAACAATGTACATTGATCGCGGGGCGTCCGGGTATGATCCAGATTTTGGTGCAAAGCGCACGGTGTATAGTTTTTTGCAAGGGATGGTGAGGGTTCCCTCGTTGGTCAAGGTTTTGATGCCGATCGGGTGGGGGAGGGGGTGATATATATCGAATGGCCGTCGGCCAATCCCGCCACACCGTGCCTGGGTTGTGTGGGTCATGGGCCTCTTGGATGTTCGTTGGGATGTTGCGGGAGGCCTCTTGGGGGCCTCTTGGAGGCAGTTTTGAGGCCACTTGGGGGCAGTTTTGGGGCCTCTTGGGGTGTCTTGGGGACCTCCTGGGGACCTCTTGGGGCCTCCTGGGTGTATCTGGAAGCGAAAAGCTCGAATTGTTGACGCTTCGCGTATCCCCACCAGCCCATCCAGAAACGATGCTCAGGGGAGTTGAGGTGATCAGGGAAGTCGGGGAGCATGCAGAATAACAAAGGGCGGGGGAAGCTGTCACAGACCCCGAGAGGGGGAGGATGGAAGAGGAGTCGTCGTCGTCGTCGTCGTCGGAGGAGGAGGAGGAGGAAGAGGAGGAGGAGGAGGAGGAGGAGGAGGACGGAGAAGGAGGAAGAATCGGAGGAGGAGGAGGAGGAGGGGAAGGAGCTTCTTGGGGGTCTTTTGAGGGCCTCTTGGAGGGCTTTTTGGGCGCCTTGGGGCATCTTGGGCGCCTCTTGGGACCCTCTTGAGGCGCTCTGGGGAGCCTTCGGGGCGCTTTTGGGGCCATCTTGGAGGGAGTCGATCAAACAAGAGGGGGGGTTTAATTAGCGTCCCCCCTCGGAAGCCCCTAAAATCGCCTCTTGGACCCCTCTTGGAACGCTCTTGGAGTGCTCTTGGGCGCTCTTGGGGCCGTCTTGGGGCTCTTTTGGGGCTCTCTTGGGGCCCTCTTGGGCCATCTTGGAGCCATCTCCAGGCCTCGGATGGCCATCGGAAGCGAAAAGGCGAGAAAGCAAAAATCATTGATTTTCCTTAGGTTTTGGGACGATTTTGGCCTCTTCGGGGCCTCCTTGGGGAGCTGTTTGGCCACTTGGAGTTATCTTGGGGCCGTCTTTGGGCTTCTTGGAACCATCTTAGGAGCCATCGTGAGCGATCTTGCGCTATCTTGAGCCATCTTGGAGCTCATCTTGGGTTCTCTGAGGCGCTCTTGGAGCCGTCTTGGGCCATCTTGGACGCTCTAACTACCCGCGGCCCCCCCCGTCCAGGTCCAGGGGAGGGGGTAGGGGGAGGGGTAAACCCCTCCCCAAGGGGGAAGAGGGAGGGGTGGAAGAGGATCTGCTCTAGACCACCTACGCCCAGAGGGCTGGTGGGATTGTCGGTTCGGGCTCCCCCTTTGGGGCCCACTTGGGGCCGTCTTGGGGCCCTCTTGAGCCGCCTGGGGACGCCTCTTGGGCCGTCTTGGGGCCCTCTTGGGCCGTCTTGGGGCCCTCTTGGGGGCCTGTTGGGTCGTGTTGGGGCGATCTTGGGGGCCTCTTGGGCGGTCTTGAACGCTGTGAGGCCGAAAAATTGTGCATGCCATAAGTGGACGTCTTCCTATGGGAATTGCGATTTTTGCCTCGTGGGGCCCTGTTGGAAGGCCTTTTGGGCATCCCTTGAGACGGCTTGGGCGCATCTTCAGCCGTCTTCAGGTCAGTTTGGGCGTCTTGGACCGGTCATTCGCCCTCTTGGACCGTCTTAGGGGGCCTCTTGGGGCCTTCTTGGCCCATCTTGGGGCCCTCTTGGCTCGGAACAAGCAGTGCGGGAAGACGCCGGGAGCCGCGGGGAGCACGCGGGGAGCCCCTGGAGACGGGGCAATTCGAGGTCCGGGCGCCCTAAAGAGTCTTCAGGATTATGAGGACTGAGGCTCGAGGGATTAGGCGAGGGGCCTCAGGACACTCCAACTCGTGCCTCTGGGTACGGTGGCAGATTTACAAGGAACAGCGATCAAGTTCCAGCGAGAAAGCCGCAAGCTGTCTCACTCACGCTCACTCGCCGTCCCACTACATAGCGCCCGAGTCTCAGCATAGCCAGTGGCCGCCATCGACAACCATCGGGAGCCAATGCAGACGCCAGCCAGGCGCGCGAAACCCGCAAGGTGCGCCGCACATGCCTGGTGTGCCACGCGCACCAGGAGCGCCACATTGGACAATATGTCGACCCCCGCACCATCCCTGTCAAAAACCACTGCAAAGTGACGGCGGATTTGCGAACATTGTGTATTGTGTGTGGGTGTGCACCCGCAATAACTTTACCCTTGTTTTTGACATGGATGGTATAAATCTGTTGCACTTCCCTCCGTCCCTTGCAACACGAACTTGGTACATCTGTTGAAAGACATGGTAGGCCTGCACACAGCAGGCAATATGCCAGCCCATCCGCCGTCCCGTTTAGAGTTCAATGCGAAGTGATCGTGGGGCGTCCGCGCATGACCCAGATTTTGGTGCAAAATAGCGTTTTTTGTTGCGAGGGATGATGGAGGGTGATAACATTGCACGCAGCAAGCAACATGCCTGCCCCCTGGCCGCCCCTATGAAAAACAGTGCAAAGCTATCGCCCAGCCTCCGCGCATGATCCAAATTTTGGCGCAATGTGTATTTTGTACTATTTCTTGACAAGGGATGGTGTGTGTGTGTGTGGGGGGTGATGGCATTGCACCCAGCAGGCAATATGCCGCCAACCCCGCCGTCCATGTCAAAAACCAATGCGAAGTGATCGCGGGGCGTCTGCGCATCGTCCAGATTTTGATGACAAGTGCGTACGTATTGTTTTTTGCCAGGGATGGCGGGCGGCATGTTGGCATTGGCCCAGGTTTGTCGCCAGTCGGGTGGCGGAGGG
>CAUYUJ010021931.1:47641-82641 GCA_963575745.1 Prorocentrum cordatum | reverse complement strand
ACTGGTCCCAGCCCGTTTGGCGCACACGCCGCCCCACTGGCCATGGGCGGCTGAGGCCCCGCCCAGCTCGCGGTCACCTGTCAACACTCTGGCCGCGGGCTCCTAGCCTCTGCGCGCGGCGCGACAGCCGTTCCCGGTTGCGCGCCCCCCCCCTCGCCCGTCGCTGGAGCGACGCGACGCACGCTCCGCCGCGGGCCCCACTGGCCCCAGCCTGGTTGGCGCACACGCCGCCTCATTGGCTATGGGCTCTGAAGGTTGGCTACCTCCCCTGCCGGCAGCTCGCGCTGCCCCACCTGGGGGGGCACCGCCGCCGCGGCGCCCTCCCCCCCATTTTGCCTCCCAACTGCCCGCCGGGGGCCCGCGCTCAGTTTCCGCTTCTGCTGGGCGCCGCCCGGTCCTTGGCCGTGATGCGTGCACCAGCCCTGGGCTTGGCCCGCTGCCTGATTGCCCTCCCCCTCGCCGCCCCTAGCCTTTTGCGTGGCCTCCGCGTGCCGCTCTGCGGCAGCCGGGCGCCCAGCACTCTCCCGCCGCTCAGCTTTGCCCGGCCTCTTCTCTGGCTCCTGCCGCCTCGGCCCACCCCCCGCGCCGCGGTCGCGCTTCGCCTCCGCCACGCTGCACCGGCGCAGGGCCGCACGCCCAGCCCACCGCAGCCGATCCGCGCAGCCACCACCCGCCCTCCCCGACCGTGCCCCCGGCCCGCCACCCTGGCGGCCCGCCGCTCCCGCAGCTCCCCACTTGCTGGGCCCCGCCATGCACTGCGGCCGCCGGCTGCTTCCCCAGGTGCGCCCGCGATGCGGCCCCGCGCTCGCTGCCAAGGGCCACCTTGCGGCCCAGCCGCCCCGCGCGCGCCCCGCGGCCTCGCCGCGTGAGTGCGCTCTCTTTTTTCTCGCCTCTTGCCTCCGCGGCCACCTCCCGTCTTTTCCCCTCCTCTTGCATGCGGGACAATTCGCAATACCGTGGCCCGGGTTGCTTGGGCGCGCGAACGAATTACCTCTGCCGCCCTGCGACGGATAAGCTTGTGATTCTGATTTCTTGGGCCCCCACGGGGGCTTCCAAAACGGACAAGCAGCCCCCAAAGGAATTCCAGGACGGCCTGCAGGACCATTACAGAATCTGTTGGAAGTTGAGACCCGCGGCTACGTTCCCAGGGCTTCAGGACAAATCGCGCGGAAAGCTCAAGGAAGGCCCATGAGCGACCATCAATGCTCAGAGCATATGAGTCCAGGCCCTTAACAGAGTAGTCGCAATATTCAAAGCAATGATTTTGAAGGGGCCTGATTGCACTCCATTCAGTGGCTCGGGGCACAGTGGCGGAACAACTCCAGGGCCTGGTCACCCTCCAGTGTTTGGCACGTTCCATGGCTGGTGGCGCAAGACGCTGTGGCGCAGCCGTGCGGTGGCAAGGCGAGGTGGTCATGATGATGATGATGATGATGATGATGATGATGATGATGATGATGATGCTGATGATGATGATGATGATGATGATGAGGAGGAGGAGGAGGAGGAGGAGGAGCAGGAGGAGGAAGAGGAGGAGGAGGACCAGTGTGATTAAACCCAACAGGCATCAACGATGTTGGAATACACCCTCCCGTCAAGCTCCCGTCTCGTAGGCCCCTAGAACGGTTCGTTTCCACTGAGAGAACTGCCTCGTTGGAAGGCACCAGTTTGAAGAGCGCGAAGCGTGCCACAACATTATCTTCAGGACTCCAACGCCACGGAGCAATCTGACTGTTACGTCTTGACGATCCTGAATCGTGCCAGATAACCATTCGTGGAACTTCAACACTGCGAATCAAAGTAACTGTTGAACCCGCATACACCTGAACCTTTCTGAAACACCACTCCTGGTACGTAGACCATGGGAATATGTGAAACTCTTGCAGTTTTCAAAAGGGATGGTGCGCGGCGCTATGGCGAGAGCCACATTTTGAAAAGGAGCCGCCCTCAATCCGTGAAATTCGTGCAAATGTTCAAAACGAATGTGCGCGGCGCGAAGGCGAGAGCCACAATCAGCGAAGCTTTTGCAAATTTTGAAACGAATGTGCGCGGCGCTGAGGCGAGAACCACATTTTGAAAACGACCCGCTCTCCATCTGTGAAACTGTGGCTTTAAGCTTCAGGGTCATAAGTGGTGAGGAAGTCGCAGGCGAAACGTCTGGCCCGCCCTTTCGACCGGCCTCGGGGGGCGACAGGGAGAAATTATTTACAAGGAAAAAGAATGGGGGAGGAGGAGGAGGAGGAGCAGGAGGAGCAGGAGGAGCAGGAGGAGGAGGAGGAGGAGGAGGAGGAGGAGGAGGAGGAGAAGGAGGAGGAGGAGGAGGAGGAGGAGGAGACACGGTCTTGAGGGCTTCATTCCTCGAGGAGGCTCGAAGTGGCACTGGCAGGCGCTTCGTCGCCGCATGTTCGGCGCGCCTTCTCTGTCGAAGAAGAAGAAGAAACGGCATTCGCATAATCTTTCGCAGCTCCGCGCGCATTTCTCGCATCTGCGTAGGTCCCCCTGGGCGGCGCTTCCTGCGCCGCCCCTGGCGTGCTCCGCGCGCCAGAGAGGGTGGCGCAGCGGCGACCCAAGAAATCCACTCGGACCTCCGAGAGCTTATGTTAACGATCGGGAACTTTTGGTTCGCATGTCGCTTCGCCGGTTCTGGCCCACCATCCCTCGGTGCGACATGCTATCCACTTCCCAAGTCTCAGGAATTTTTCTTGGCCTCTCGCCCCGCGGAGGGGAGCAACAAGCCGACGGCCTGCAGGGCATAGCGTGGCGCCAGGGCCGCCGCCGCGACATGCCAAGCAAAAGTTCCCGACTGTATGTTCATTTTTTTGTGTTCCTAGATTATGAAGAAGCCTCCAAGAGGCCTCCAGGAAGCCCCCAGAGGCCCCCAAGAGGGCCCCCAAACTGCCTGAGAGGGCACCGAGATGGTCGGAGACGCCCCAGGGCCCGAAGACTGCACAACAGGGCTCCAAGATGGTCGGAGACGCCCCGACAAAGTGGCACAGCATCCAATGGACATCACGGGAATCAACATAAGGCGCCTTAAGCGGCACGGCGTCAAACAGACAACCACGGGAATCAGCACTATGCGGCCTCATAGGCATCTTCATCTTTGTGTTTTCTTCTTCCTCGCAAGTCACACCCACTTGTCCTCCAAGGTCGGGGTTCGTGGCAATATCAGGCTGGTGTTTGTGATGTTACAACCTTTAGCCTTGACCGCCAGAAATAATTTCGAGCATCAAGAGAGTATCGAAACTTGAGGGTTTTCACTGGTCGGGCCCTGGGAGGCGATACTCGTTCGACACTGTTTCAACACTTCTCTGGGTGCTCGAAATCATTTCTGGGATGTGGTTTTTAAGTACGATGGGAGCAACAGAAGTTTCTGTTCCTAGTCTCTGGCGCGCCAGTTCCAGTGCTTCTGAGCGCCACGCGACGCCGCACGCCAGCGCGCCGCGGCCCCGACCGCGGCACCTTTTCCGGGCACCGAGAGGCCACGAGGCCACAAGGCACGGCACGGCACGGGCGGCACGGCACATACGAGGCGCTCTGTAGGAGAGGTCTTCGCCATCGAGGACCGAAGGAGTTGCCAGCTTTCTCTCGGCGGAGGAGGGCGGAAGTGGTAGGCTTGTTTTCCACCACCGCCACCATAAGTAGGAGGGGGTGGGGGTCCTCCTCGTCCTCCTCCTCCTCCTCCTCCTCCTCTTCGTCCTTCTCCTCCTCCACCTCCTTCCTCCCTCCAACTTGTGGTGGTGGTGGTGGTGGTGGCATCAGGAAGGGCGGCGAGGCGTTCTGTAGAAGAGGTCATTGCCCTCGAGGAAGGAGTTGCCATCTTTCTCTCGGCGGAGGAAAGCGGAGGGGCGGCGGAAGGTCGCGGAAGTACGGCGGGGGCGGCTCCGGAAGACCGGCGGAGGCCAGCGGAGGCAACGATCGGCTTCCCAAGGGATGGCAAGTCTTTTTGGTTCGGGGTTTTCGAGATCCGCGACAGAATGGCGCTCTCTTAGGGGTACAAAAAGGGACATAAACAACTCGGAGGTCCGCGCGGATTCTTCGGATCGGCGCTGGAACCCCCAAGCGTCGCCTCCGGCGCCGCCCCTGGCGCGCTCCGCACGCCATGGAGGGGGGTCCAGCGCGGATCGCGACCGGTTGTTACTGTGGCCCGTTGGGTGTTAGTGTGGCCCGTTGGGTGTTAGTGTGGCCCGTCGCGCAGAGGGATGAGAGTTACTGTGGCCCGCGCAGGCCGCTCAATGAAAAGTAATATGTAAAGGTATCTCATGTTAGATCTGGAGAGATTCGCAACCCTTAAGGGAATGCACTCCCGCGCAAGCAAAAGTGGCCACAGTAACTCCCATCTGGAACCAACGTGGTAGTAGTGCTGTGTTAGTGGTGTGGTGGTCGCTATGCTGTGTTAGTGGTGTGGTGTTGGTAATGTTGTGTTAGTGGTGTGGTGTTGGTAGTGGCTGGTTGTGCTGTATGCTGTGTTAGTGGTGTGGTGTTGGTAGTGGTGTGCTGTGTTAGTGGTGTGGTGTTGCTAGTGTTGTGCTAGTGGTGTGGTGTTGGTAGTGTTGTTGAGTTGTTAGTAGGTCGTAGTGTTGTGGTAGTGGCAGTGGTGCTGTGGTAGTGGTGTTGTGGTAGCGGTGTTGTGGTGTTGTGGTTGGCATTGTGGTAGCGGTGTTGTGGTGTTGTGGTAGCGGTGTTGTGGTGTTGTGGTGCTGGTATTGTGGTAGTGGTGCTGTAGTGTGGTAGTACTATGGTGCTGTAGTGTTGGTGATAAGTAGTATCATGCATAAGGAGTACTAGTCCTACGGAGTACTAGCCGCAGGGAGTGCTAGCCCCAGGGAGTACCAGTCCTAGGAATCACTACTCCAAGGGCGTACTCGTCCAAGGAAGTACTCGTCCTAGGGAGTACTCGCACTACGGAGTACCAGCCCTAGAGAGTACTAGTCCTAGGGAGCGCTAGTCCGAGGGAGTGGTAGGAAATACTGGCGCTAGGGAGTGCTAGCCCTAGGAAGTACTGGCGCTAGGGAGTGCTAGCCCTAGGGCGCTAGGGACGACGAGGAGTAGTAGTAGCAGTAGTAGTGGTAGTAGTAGTAGTAGTAGTAGTAGTAGTAGTAGTAGTAGTAGTAGTAGTAGTAGTAGTAGTAGTAGTAGTAGTAGTAGTAGTAGTAGTAGTAGTAGTGGTAGTGGTAGTGGTAGTGGTAGTAGTGGTAGTAGTAGTAGTAGTAGTAGTAGTAGTAGTAGTAGTAGTAGTAGTAGTAGTAGTAGTAGTAGTAGTAGTAGTAGTAGTAGTAGTAGTAGTAGTAGTAGTAGTAGTAGTAGTAGTAGTAGTAGTAGTAGTAGTAGTAGTAGTAGTAGTAGTAGTAGTAGTAGTAGTAGTAGTAGTAGTAGTAGTAGTAGTAGTAGTAGTAGTAGTAGTAGTAGTAGTAGTAGTAGTAGTAGTAGTAGTAGTAGTAGTAGTAGTAGTAGTAGTAGTAGTAGTAGTAGTAGTAGCAGTAGCAGTAGTAGTAGTAGTCGTAGTCGTAGTCGTAGTCGTAGTCGTAGTCGAAGTCGTAGTAGTAGCGGTAGTAGTGGTAGTAGTGGTAGTAGTGGTAGTAGTAGTAGTAGTAGTAGTAGTAGTAGTAGTAGTAGTAGTAGTAGCTCGGAGAGCCCAAGAGGCTCTTCGGAGAGCCCAAGAAGCGCTGCGGATGCCCCAAGAGGGTCTTCGGAGGCCCCACGAGGTCCTTCGGAGAGCCCAAGAGGCTCTTAGGCGGCTGCAAGAAGGCCTTCGGCGGCTCCAAGAGGCTCTTCGGGGAGCACCAGAGGCTCTTCCGAGAGGCTCTTCGGTGAAGGGGGGGGGGCGGAGCCTTTTTGGACCCCTCCCCCCCCCCCTCACCGTACTCGAAAATTAATACACTCCGGAGGACCCCTGGCCATACTAACACCCACCGGGCCGCAGTAACAACCAACGGGCCGCAGTAACACCTTATCTCGGGGGTCCCAGGAATCCGCGTGGACCTCCGAGTTTTTATGTTTATGTCATTTTCGGCGCTGGGGCCCCCCAGTGCCGCCTCCGGCGCCGCCCCTGGCGCGCTCCGCGCGCCATGGAGGGGGGTCCAGCGCGGATCCGAGGAATCCGCGTGGACCTCCGAGTTTTTATGTTTATGTCATTTTTCGTTCCCCTATCGCTGCCAGTTCAACTACATCCCATCGCCTGTGTCGAAGAGGAGAAACGGCATAATCATAAACTCTCGGACCTCAGGATGTTTCCGTTTCTGTTTGTGCAGTTTTTGTTTTCCGGTGTAAGCAGGTGGTCGTGGTAGCAATCACGATAAGCATGATTGGTATTTTGTCAACATGGCGGTTTTGATCACTTGTCGTGCCTCTGTCAGCTCAGACTGCCATTAGAGGCAAGCCTGGCCCCGCCGGGTATCTATATCCCTGGGGGAGATGCACGATGAAAGTATACCCTGGACAGAGCAAAGCTGTTCTGCAGATGATGAGGCGCCTCGATTGTCAAAGACAAGTTCAAGCCTACTGATCAGGCTGTGGCCAGACGAGCGCTGGATGAAACACTTCATCCGAGGCACTGAAGATTCTGAACAAGTCCGCCAGACCGTCTTCACAGTGCGTATGTGCACAATTTTTCTTCTTGGCTCGCTGTCATATTGCTTATATTCGTTCATGTCGTGGGGCGATGATACTGACATATCGTGGGTCGTGGTTGACACCATAGCTGGGTATAATTTCCTGGTACAAGCTCATGCTTTATTACATTTGTACGTTTTCGGCATGACCTCGGCTCTGAAGGTAGGACTCATGGTTAATGGATTCTTGGTCATCACTGCCCTCGGATTCAATGCAGGGTTTGCGTCAAACTACCACTTGGGTTATGTACTTCTGCTGGACGTGCTGTTGGTTATGCAGTCGGAGCACGACCAAGCAACGCTGCATAGGTTATCGATTCTCCTACGTGTTTTGATCGTTATATATGTTGCGCTCCAAGTTCAAGACGACCACCTCGGATGGATTCAGCTTGTTCCGTACGAGACCAAGCCCACAGCTCTGTCTCAGTTCATGTGCAGTACTGTGCCGATACTCGTGAATTTCACAATGCTCAGGTCTTACAGCGCGGTCGCGCGGAAGGATGCACGGCGCCACGAGGAGTCAGTAAAAATGGCCTCCCGCATTGCCAAACATCTTGTCAATTTCGATTTGAACTCAGCGGAGGTACTTCTGTCGAGCGATAGGGCCGAGTCTTTCGTTAACAAGCCGCTGTCACAACTGCTCGCCAACCTGCGAAGCTATCGTCCCTTCCTGCCGAAGTCCCTTTTCATCCGTGACGACGATGTAGAGGTCGTGGACGAGATGCTCGTCGAATCGATGCAGGGTAAGCCAACCAAGTGGGAGCGCGCCAACTCGGCTGCTCGCAGACTCCGAGATCCGAGCTATTCACTTCGCGACTTTCATGAGGACGTGGTAGAAGCCTTCCCCGAGCTGACGCTCTACAGCGTGGGGCCGAACAAGGAGGCCGACACTGTCGCCGAGGCGGCCTTTTTCTTTCCCTCGCCGAGTCATGAAGCTATGGGGGGAAGGTACCAGTCTGGATTATTCCACCCGGCCGGCATAGATGGACGAGGGTGAGGAGGAATGGAGGAGGAGGAGGAGGAGGAGGAGGAGGAGGAGGAGGAGGAGGAGGAGGAGGAGGAGGACGAGGAGGGGGAGGGGGAGAGGAGGAGGAGGAGGAGGAGGAGGAGGAGGAGGAGGAGAAGGAGGAGAAGGAGGAGGATAATAAGGATGACGAGTCGTCGTTCGCGGTGTTGTTGTTGCCCCCTTCTTGTCCCCTGCCTCTTCAGCATCAAGACTTGTTTTCCGCCCCCTCCCTCTGGCGTGGGCCACGGTGGAGTGGTGTCGATGGTGCCAGGCTCGAAGTCGCAACTGTCCTGAGTTCAGAGCTCATGAGGAGGAGGAGGAAGAAGGAGAAGGGGGGAAGAAGGAGGATGGGGATGAGGACACAACGAAAGAGGTGGAGGAAAGAGGAGGGGGTGTCTGGAGGGGTCGGACGGTGAGGAGGAACCCCCAGCCGCAGCCTTCGCTCTCGGCGCAGTCCCTGTGGCGGCGGGTGCGGTCGCGCGCCCATCTCCCCCGAAGTGGCTGTTGACCACCGCTGTGCGTCGAGCTGCCTGTTGTTAAGTCGGGCCTGTCCTTCTGCAGGAGGAATATTCAAAAATAGTCAAAAATAGTATTGGGACGATGTTTCTACTATTTTTTACTATTTTTGTAGTTTTTTCACTATTTTTATTTTTTTCCCTTCCAGACTCCGCCTGTAGGAGGACATGCCCGACCTGAGCCTACTGGAGCGGTGTTCTGTCCAGCCAGTGCCCGCAGCCTGCCCAGACCCCATCGGCGCCCTGGGCGGGACGGGGCGGCACACTGCTCCGAGCCCAGGCTCCCCGGAGGTCCGACGCTGCTAAAACACACCGCGACATCGCGAAACGTCACCACCCGAGCCCTGAACCCCACCTCCGTCTGCTGCACTGTTCGAGCCGGATCGATGCGTGAGGGTCCCGTGGGGGGCCCGAGCTTGGGCGACGACGCCCGGCGTGTGCAAGCAAGCTGCGGCGCCCTGCCCCGGGGCCTGAAGAGCCAGCCCGCGCAGCGAAGCTCGTGCGAGAGGTGCAGGAGGGAGCGATAGACACGGACACGAAGAATCGTCGATGTCCCAGAGAATCTGGGAACACATATTGGAGGCGGAGGGGGAGACGGGAATCTTCAGCATGTGGACTACCTATGGGGGATCCTGGAATTTCTGTACGTTGATTCGTGTGTCCCTGGGCCCCTTCAAAGATGAGGTCGAGAGCCTCGGAGCGCCGAGTGTTGAAAAGCCAAGACGTGGGAGGCGCCTGTGGACCGTACCTCGCGCATCCTCAGGCCGTCTTCTTATCGCGGTCTAGTTCTTCTGGGCTTGCTCTTCGGCTGATCCTGGAGTCCGCACGCCGAACAAACGATTAACTACATAAGCATAAACTCGCAGGTCCGCGCGGATTTCTTGGATCGGCGCTGGACCCCCTTCCCTGGCGCGCGGAGCGCGGCAGGGGGCCCCAGTGCGGACCCGAGAAATTCGCGCGGACCTCCGAAAGTTTATGTTTACGTCACTGTTTGGTCCTCTACCCAAGCAGTTCCAGCTTTAATCATTTACTTTCGCCTCTTCTTCTTTGCGCTCCTCTTTGCGTGTCTCTCGTCGTCATCCGTGTCCGTCGCCTCCCCCCCTCCGCCTGGCTGCCGAATCGACATAAGCAAAATAACGCGTCTCTAGGTGTCGGGATTGTACTCTTCTGGCCTCTCGGGCTCAGCCGAGTTCCTGCGGACTATGGGGGCGATGTATTCGATATACTGCGTGACCCGGCTGGACATGGACGGCAAGGACATATTCTGCTATGGCAAGTGGGACACATAATGTGCCGCTCCCACCCAGCATAATGTCTTCCATGGGATCGACGTCAGAAAGGGTCGAAATATTGCCACATTTCTTGCGCCCATGGGCAGTCTACGTGCGACTGGCTTCGCCCCGCTGGCAGTCCCAGGTGCTAGAATCGTTCCGATAGCTGCAGTCTGACATGCCAGCATTCTGTTGATGGTTGTTATGACGATGGCTACTGGCCCGTGCTGCTACTGATCTGCGAGGGCTGGTTTGGTGGCCAATTCTGGTTGGCACTGTCAGTACCCCCTTTCCCCCTTTCTCCGAGCCCAGGGGCTGCGTGCGGGTTCGCCCATGACAGGTCGGCCCCCCCGTCGTCCTGGGGCTTTGCTTTGGGAGGCGCGCTCGCGTCAAGGGTCGATGGCGTTGCCGCGTGGGGGGTGGGGGAACGTAACTCTGATCGATGTGATGACGACGTGATGATGATGCTCATGCTGCTGCTACTGCTTCTGCTGCTAATGATCATACAGATGATGATGCTGATGATGCTGATGATAATGCTGATGCTGATGCTGATGCTGATGATGATGCTGATGATGATGCTGATGATGCTGATGATGTTGATGATGCTGATGATGATGCTGACGATGATGACGACGCTGATGATGCTGATGATGACTCTGATGCTGATACTGCGGCTGCTGATGATGATGATGCTGATGATGATGATGATGATGATGCTGATGCTGATGATGATGATGATGATGATGATGATGATGATGATGATGATGATGATGATGATGATCATGAGGAGGAGGAGGAGGAGGAGGAGGAGGAGGAGGAGGAGGAGGAGGAGGAGGAGGAGGAGGAGGACACCCCCTCCTCCTCGCCCCCTGTTTCCCCCTCGCGCCCCCAATCGTGGGGGTCGAAGACGTGCTGACGACGCGTAGCTCCGGTCGAGCAGCCGTGCCGTGCCTCCGGCTGTTGCTGCCCGACGTCTCGTGTCCCACGCTGCTGCCGACCAGAAGGAACTCTAGTTGAATGTGCGGCCACGTTGGGGCAAGCCCAGAGGCGGGAATTTTTACATGACCACCGCCTTGAGGATCAATTTTCGGGGACCTCGGCAGGCGGTGGATATGGACATATTCGGGCCACCGGGCGCCAACATATATCCATATCCACCGCCCGCTGGGGCACCAGGACGTCGGTTCCCAGGCTGTGGATATGAACAAATCCCCGCCTCGCGCAAGCGTGCCGCCGCATGGAAATTCCGCAGCCATCCGCGCCGCAAAAGAGCTCTCGCGGTCTCTCTGCCGACGCAGCCACCGGCAACGCAGAAGTCCGAGGGGCCCGGGCACGGCTGGCTCCGAGCGGGGGCCCGTCGAGACCATGTCGGCTCTCCTCGGCGTTCTTCGTCTTCTCCGGGGCTCCTGGATCCCTGACGCTCCCCATTCGAGGGGCGTATCCTCTCATCGAGGTGCCCCTCGCCGCCAAAGGCGCCACTGTGCTCACAGAGCTTGGAACCGCCTCGCCTGCATAGTCCTGCATCGCCCTGGGCCTCCCGGAGGCTTCTCGTCGCCACGGCTGGGTCTGCTTCGGAAAAACGGGTCAAGATGGATCCTGGAGGGGCACGGCTGGGGACAGGCTTTCAGCGGATTTGGGTTGGGCGGGCGAGCCGCCGTTGTCTCAAGAGGCCCTCCTCCGATTCGCGCCGTGTCGACCTGGCGGCCTCCCCTCAATGCGGGCGTTCAACGTTGAGCACGGCCGGTGGCCTGGAGTCGGTCGATGCCGAACGGTCTGCGCAATCGGAACGCCGCGGTCGTTCAAGGCTGAACGATCCACGCGGTGTCAGAAGCCGAGGCCGAACTCATCACGACCCGAGCCTGCCAGGTCTACCATCGCTTCTTTGGTCTTAGGGCCACAGGGTATTGGGGTCTTGCGGTTGTGCCATACCGCGAGGGTGGGAGAGCACGATGGTGAGGAGGAGGAGGACGAGGAGGAGGAGGAGGAGGTGGTGAAGGATGAGGGAGAGGACGTCCTCACTAGCCTGTAATCAACGCGGCGCGTTTACCTTTGCGACGGCGCCAGGGATGTAGTTCGTAAGTAACCCCGTATTTAACCAAGGGGTGTTGGATGCGTGTGTACGGTAATGAATGGCTCGTGGAGAGAATTCGCGCGATGCCGTCCTTTAGCGTTTTCTTGTTGTCTCTGTATGCGGCTACGAAGTTTTACGCTCGCCGTTTCAATGCAAACAGCATGCTTCTACAGTACCTTGTTATACTGACATAAGCTATAGGATGAGGATGAGGAGGACAAGTAACATAAGAACGTATTGTGCTTCTTATTTGCGCCGCTTCGGTTTTTTGGCGCCCAGGTGTGGACGAGAACTGGCAACCTCACACCTCCGCCACCTGTGAGGCAGACGAGAAGAGATGTTTGTTCTACGCGCAGATGCGGTGGGACAAGGTTCAAGATCTGCTGGTCCGGGCAAATTTGCTGACGATCAGGGACGGCCGCACTGTCATTAACCACGACCGTATGGTGGCGTTACTTGTGCTGACAGCAATTCACGATGTGATGAAAAACAACTGTTTGCTACCCACGGTGCATATCAAGCATTCGCGGTTCCAGGGCGTAGCGGCGGGCAGCCGTATCCTTGATCACGACGTTGCTCTCGCGTACATCATGGAGAATTTCCCGAGCTTGTTACCAAGTTTCCAGGGACTCACACCGAGTCAGCGCGCTCCCGTTCTATTCTCCCAGAGCACATTGGGCTTCAACAACGGCTGGCTCGTGCAAGGTGAGGCACCGCCGGGTCCCTTGTTCTCTCTGTTCAAGCAGGTCGTCGTGCAGGGAGGGGCCTCCGAGTCAGAAATTAGCTTCTACTTTGTACACTGGCTTACCGACGTCGCTGGCGCAGAACCATGCTATCGGTCGTCCTGGTCTGGGTCTGACAAGTTTGTACTGAAGTTTCCTCTGCGGGTCCTCTTGGCCTTTCTGGACTCCTTCAACTTCGTGAAGCTCTTGGCCACGAAGTCCGAGGTAGAAGAGGGAGAATGGAGAGGGGAGAGAGAAGAGGAAGAGGAGGAAGAGGAGGAAGAGGAGGAGGCGGAGGAGGAGGAGGAGGAGGAGGAGGAGAAGGAAGAGGAGGAGAAGGATGAAGGGGCAGGCGAAGGAGCAGGAGTCAAGCCAGCCAGCTCGAGCGAGTCAGCGGCCTCGCCAACTGCCACCTTCCCTCCCGTTGCATAGCAAGCAAGGTCGGCGCAATTGGATATGGGGATTGGCGCGCGCTCCCACCTAGCGAACGGGATGCGCTCGCTCGCGCGCGCGCGCGCGCTGCCCTGGTTGCCGCGACGTGGCGAAGAAAAGCGCACCCAGACATGCGACGTCCTGATTTTTTCATCACGGGGCCCCTGGAAGTCCCGACCCTTTCCCTGGGACCGGTTTCTCCTGAGTCGTTGTACGACGCCCCAGGCCCAGGGGCCGAAGACGGCCTCAAACCTCCCGCCCTGATTCTGTACGACGCGATCATGCCTGGGTACGGGCGGCGCACGGGCGGCAGCGGAACTTCCAGAACATACCTGCGCGGCGCAGCACTCGGCGGGAGCACCACCTCGGCCCTCGCGCAAAAGGCCGAGTTTCCGGCAGGGCTGGCGAAGGCACGGGCAGCGCCCGAGCACCGGGAGCACTCGGGCGAACTGCGTGCGGCGCTCTGGCAGGAGCGGCATATTTCGCCGCTCGGGCACGGCCCCGTCTCCGACGACCCGGCGAGCGAAGTGGAGCTCGCACTGCGCCCAGGTGGGGGCGCCACTCCCCGGCGAACTTGGCGCGCGGCGCTGGGGAGAGAACGACACGTCGCTGCGCCCAAGCGGGGGCGCAGCGTTGAGAACAAACATGCGCGACGCTGAGGCGAGAGCGGCGACGTCTCTCTCTCTCTCTCGCGCGCGGCATGCGCTGGGCCCCGCTTCCGCCGCGCACCCTGCAGCGTCGACGACAGAGCGTCCACGCCGAAGGGACAATCGCCGACCCTGTCTGGCTTCTCACCCCGCCTAGGAGGCGGAGGAGAGGACCACCCTGCTTGGGAGGCGGCGGAGGAGGAGGCGGAGGAGGATGAGGCGGAGGAGGGGGCAGGACGGGACCACCCCGCTTAGGAGGCGGAGGAGGAGGAAGAGGAGTGTGAGGAGGAGGAAGAGGAGGAGGAGGAGGAGGAGGAGGAGGAGGAGGAGGAGGAGGAGGAGGAGGGGGAGGAGGAGGAGGAGGAGGAGGAGGAGGAGGAGGAGGAGGAGGAGGGGGAGGGGGATGAGGAGCAGGAGGAACGCGAGGTGGAAGTCATGGAGGAGTACCTGCAGAACCGCTGGTCGGCGTGTGGCCTCCAGACGCACAGTGTCGCGACAGGTCACCCAGTGCTCCACCTGCTCCTCCGCCTCCGCCACCTTGCTCTCCTCCCACTCCGTTCTGTGCAGTTGTATCACAGCTGTACCCTGCTAGTTAAGGTTGCAAAATGCAGCACTCAGCATGTACGGCTGCTCCAGCGTTGCCCACTAAGTGCCCTTTTGGACCCCAGCCGTGCCTTCCCGCCCTTTGTTGTGTTTTCAAGCCAAGCGCCCCTGAAACGCGCCCTCCCTAAGTGAGGGTCCCCCGCTCGGAGCCCGAATATGTGCGTCTTCCTTTTGGGACTCTCTTGGGGGGTCGGCGCCAGAGGCGTCGCCAGGGAGCCTAGATCCGATCCAAGAAATCCGCGCGGATGTGTTCTTCTAGAGGAGGGGGGGCGAAGAGAGGGGGTAGATACTCTCGCTACGAGAGAGAAGCAGAGAGACCCAGGCGTCAGACATAGTGATTTTTGGTTTGTTTGTTTGTTTTGTTTGTTTGGTTTTTTGTCGCAACAAGGCTTCCAGAGATCTGGGCCTCTTTCCGTGGACCAGCTCTTCACCCCGAGTCTTTCTCTCGTAGCCCTGGGGCCCGGCAAGGGCCCCTCGGCAAGGGCCATCAGACACCGAAGACAGCTAGAAGCATCCCGTCGCGGGTGGCGCTGTCACAACGCGGATGAGTTTGTCTTTCGGGCCATGGTTCGGGCCTCCGGCGTTCGTTCGGGACGATTCGGGCACCCCCGAGAGCCTGCCCAGGCTGGTAGGCCTGCGGGAGCTCACGAGAGGATGTCTGGGGGGGAAGAGAGAGAGAGAGAGAGAGAGAGAGAGAGAAAAAAAGAGAGAGAGAGAGGGAGAGAGATAGAAAGAGAGAAAGGGAGAGAGATAGAAAGAGAGAAAGAGAGAGAGAGAGAGAGAGAGAAAGCGAGCGAGAGAGAGAGAAAGAGAGATAGAGAGAGAAGGGTGCGACCTGGCGGCGAAGCGCCTGGTCCTCATGACCCAGGGCTTCGAGGCCGACTGCCTGTCCGCGCTGCAGGACATGGACCCTGAGGAGCGCGACATCCTCGCCGGAGAGCTGGCGCTGACAGGACTCCTCGTCGAGGGGGCCAGAAAGAGAGGGAGGAGAGATGATGATAATGATGCTGATGGTGATGATGATGATGATGATGATGATGCTGATGGTGATGATGCTGATGGTGATGATGATGGTGATGGTGATGATGCTGATGCTGATGCTGATGATGATGCTGATGCTGATGCTGATGCTGATGCTGATGCTGATGCTGATGCTGATGATGCTGATGATGGTGATGATGGTGATGATGTTGATGACGACGATCATGATGATGTTGATGAGGCTAATGATGATGGTGATGTTCATGGTGATGATGATGGTGATCATGCTGGTGATGTTGGCGATGATGATGTTGATGGTGATGATGATGAGGATTTCGATGATCGCGATGACAGCGATGACGACGATGATCACGACGATCACGACTATGATACCAGCAGTGCTGATAATGGTGATGATGCTGATGATGACGATGCTGACCATGTTAAGGATGAGGATGATGATGAGTATAGCGTTGATGAGGATGATGATTGTGGTGGTTGTGGTGGTGGTGATGGTGATGATGGTGTTGGTGATGGTGGTGGTGATGAGAATGATGGTGATGGGGGTTGCGGTGATAGTGGTGGAGGTGATGGTGAAGTGATGGTGATGGTGGTGGCGGTGATGATAATGATGGTGACGATGCTGCTGCTGATGATGCTGATGATGACGATGTTGTTGACCATGCATGTGATGATTCTAACGATGCTGCTGCTGATGATAATGATTCTGATGCTGCTGCTGGTGATGCTGATTGTTATGATGATGCTTATGGTAAAGATGTTGCTGATGATAACAATGGTAATGATGACAGCAATGATGGCGATGCTGATGCTGCTGCTGATGATGACGTTGATGTTGATGATGGTGATGATGCTGGCGATGATGCTGCTGCTGATGATGATGATTCTTATCATCACTCTTACCATTCGCAGTCTTATGACTGCTGAGAATAGTAGTATACTGATATTCGTGTTCTTATTCGTATCGTAATTGCGATCGTACTTACCATTAACGTTATCATTATCGGGATTGCTATCATTATGATTTTTACTCTTATGTATATTCTTACTATCCTTCTGATGAGCATGATTAATACTATTATGAGAGTATTCACATGCTTATCGTTATTCAGATTATTACGCTTATTCTTGTTCTTATTATTATTCTTATGACTCATTTCTTCCCGGCCATCCTGTGTGTTGGGTTCTCGTTTTGAAAAGACGATCCCCGCGTTCCATCCCGCTGCCCCCTCCTCCCCTCCCTCCCTCCTCCTCCCATGCCCCCCTCACTTTGGCACACCCCTCACACGTTTCGTGGCCCCACAGGGAGCCCCACCGAAGGCCTAAATGCCAGCGTTCGCATGCGACCACCGCACCCATTTTGGCACACCCCTCACACGTTTCGCAGCCCCACAGGGAGCCCCACCGAAGGCCCAAATGCCAGCGTTCGCATGGTGCGTCCGCACCCACTGTGGCACACCCCATCGCACGTTTCGTGGCCCCAGTGGGAGCCCCACGGAAGGCCCAAATGCAAGCGTTCGCATGCGGCCACCGCACCCATTTTGGCACACCCCTCACACGTTTCGCTGCCCCACAGGGAGCCCCACCGAAGGCCCAAATGCCAGCGTTCGCATGCTGCGTCCGCACTCACTGTGGCACACCCCATCGCACGTTTCGTGGCCCCTGAATAGGAAGCCCCACTCAAGGCCCAAATGCCAGCGTCCGCATGCGGCCACCGCACCCATTGTGGCACATCATTCGCACGTTTCGTGGGCCCACAGGGAGCCCGACCGAAGGCCCAAACGCCAACGTTCGCATCCGGTCACCGCACCCATTTTGGTGCATCATTCGTACGTTTCGTGGGCCCACAGGAACCTCGACCAACGGCCGAAATGCCAGCGTTCGCATGCGGCCACCGCACCCATTGTGGCACACCCCATCACACGTTTCGTGGCCTCACAAGGAACCCCACCGAAGGCCCAAATGTTAGCGTTCGCATGCGGCCACCCCACACATTGTGGCACACCCCTCACACGTTTCGTGGCCCCTGAATAGGAAGCCCCACTCAAGGCCCAAATGCCAGCGTCCGCATGCGGCCACCGCACCCATTGTGGCACATCATTCGCACGTTTCGTGGGCCCACAGGAACCCCGACCAACGGCCGAAATGCCAGCGTTCGCATGTGGCCACCGCACCCATTTGGGCACACCCTTCAAACGTTCAATGGCCCCACAGGGAGCCTTACCGAATGCCCCAATGCCAGCGTTCGCATGCGGTCGCCGCACCCACTGTGGCACACCCCATCACACGTTTCGTGGCCCCACAAGGAGCCCCACCGAAGGCCCAAATATTAGCGTTCGCATGCGGCCACCGCACACATTGTGGCACACCCCTCACACGTTTCGTGGCCCCCGAGGGAGCCCCACTGAAAGCCTAACTGCCAGCGTTCGCATGCGGCCACCGCACCCATTTTAGCACACCCCTCACACGATTCGTGCACCCACACGGAGCCCCACCGAATGCCCAAATGCCAGCGTTCTCATGCGGTCACCGCGTCCATGCAGGCACACCCCTCACACGTTTCGTGGCCCTATAGGGAACCCCACCGAATGCGGCTCATACAACGACGGTGCTCACAACTGCATATGCTTAGGTCTTTCGCCAGGCTAAGGTTTAGTAGTTGTTATTTGCATTTTCATTATTATTTTCGTTTTTCCTTCTTGTCCTTTTCCTGGTTCATTTACATGTTAGCATCCTAGCTATTCATTGCTATTGTTATGCTTATTCCGATGACTACTAGTATTCATGTGATGATTCCGATTACCATCGTCCACATTAGTATGAGTATGTTTGCTATCAATGTTATGGTTATGTTTAGGATGATGGTGGTGATGATGGTGATGCTGCTAATGATGATGATGATGCTGATGATGATGATGATGATGATGATGATGATGATGATGATGATGCTGATGATGATGATGATGATGATGATGATGATGACGATGATGATGATGATGATGATGATGATGATGATGATGATGATGATGATGGTGATGATGATGATGATGATGGTGATGATGATGAGTAAGCGATTAAGGACCCCCCCCCCCCTCTCCGGTGAAAGGATAACGCACCCGGCACCCGGAAGCGTTATCCTGGCACCAGGAGGGGCTACCTCAGCTTTTCTCAGCTTTTTCTTAGCTTTTCTAAGCTTTTCCTTAGCTTTTCTCAGCTTTTCCTTATTCGTATTCGTATTCTTATTCTCATTACAATTCTAATTGGGATGCCACCCGAGGCGGGGCGCTGGAATTATTTATTTTCCTTCCATTTGCGCGGTGCTAATAATATCGCTCGGCGAAAACCCCCCCAAATAATTATTTAATTACGGCGCGGTGCTAATGATAACGCCGGGGGGTTCCTTAATTGCTTCTCCGGTATGGTGATGATGATGGTGATGATGGTGGTGGTGGTGATGGTGATGGTGATTGACGAGGAAGAGGAGGAGGAGGAGGAGAAGGAGGAGGACCAGTGTAAACCCAAGAGCCATCAACGATGTTGGAATACACCCTCCCTCCAAGCTCCCTTTTCATAGGCCCCTACAACGGTTCATTTCCATTGAAGGATCTGTCTTGTTGGAAGACAACCGTTTGAAGACCCGGAAGCATTCCAAAACATTGTCCTCGGGGTTCCAACGCCACGGATCAACCTGATTGTTGCGCCTTGACGACCCTGGATCTTGCCAGAACGCTATTGTTGGCTTGGGATTTCAACACCGCGAATCAACGTATTGTTGCACCCGCGAAATCGTCATCCCTTCCAACACATCATTTTTGGTAAGTTGATCGTGGGAATCCGTGAAACTCTTGCAAATTTTATGAGCGAATGTGCGCGGCGCGAAGGCGAGAGCCACATTTTGAAAAGGCGCCGCCCTCAATCTGTGAAACTCTTGCAAATTTTCGGGGCGAATGTGCGCGGCGCTAAGGCGAGGGCCACATTCTGAAAACGGGTTATCCTCAATCCGTGAAGCTCTTGCAGTTGTTTTAAACGAATGTGCGCGGCGCTAAAGCAAGAGCCACATGTTGAAAACGGGTGATCCTCGATCCGTGAAGCTCGCGCAGTTTTTAGAACGAATGGGCGCGGCGCTAAGGAGAGAGCCACATTTTGAAAACCACCCGCCCTCCATCTGTGAACATGTTTCCAATTTTCAAGCTTCAGAGTCACCATGGCGAAACGCCCGGCCTGCCCTAAAAACTTTCCTCGGGGTGCGACAGGGAGAAGTTATTTACAAGGAAAAGGAATGAAGGAGGAGGAGGAGGCGGAGGAGGAGGAGGAGGAGGAGGAGGACGAGGAGAAGGACGAGGAGGAGGACGAGGACGAGGAGGAGGAGGAGGAGGAGGAGGAGGAGGAGGAGGAGGAGAAGCCACTTGGGCTCAGGCCATTTTGGCGGAGCACAGGGCTCAGGCGCCGCGCCCCCCTCGCGACACCTTCTCGTGAACGCTCCCGCGGCCAGGCCCGCGGCTGAGCATCAGAGGGCGCGCGCGACGCACGGCGCGCTCGGGGCGCCGCAGAGGCTCCCCCGAGCCGGCCTGGCACAAGAGGCGGCGGGCACAGCGAGGGCGAGCTCGCCTGCTCCTCAGCGTGTTCCAGGCCAAGCGCCTCCTCGAATCGCACCACAGCGCGATGGGAGGAGGCACGTGGACATGCAGGCAGTGCGAGACCAGGGATCCGAACTCTCAGTGGACATGCTCCTGCGGCGACGTGTGGGCTCCTCGCCCAGACCCCACCAGACGTTCTGCCAGCAGAAAGAGGGACCAGAAGAAATCCGCCAGCATCAGTGAACTGATTGCGCAGATTCCAGTTGCAGCACCTGATGAGGCGATTGCCAACATCACGGTGTGGGAGCCACCGCCGCCAGAGGCGGATGAGCTGAAGATCTACAAGTCAAAGGCCCAGTCGAAACTCCAGAAGTTCGCCAACCTCCTCGTCGCGGTCCGCGACGCAGGGAAGGAGGACCCTGCCCTGGAGTTTGACATCGGAGTGCTCAAGTACATGATGAGCGCCAGCAAGGGCTCAGAGAAGCAGCTGCATGAGTTGAAGGCCCAGCTCATCAGCGCCAAGGAGAGGCTCGGCAAGATCCGAACCAAGGTTGAGGAGCTGCTAGACGAGGAGGCGACGCTCTGCCTGATGGTGCAGAAGCTGCAGAACTCCATCCAGCAGCTCCGTGAAGCGGAGGACGCGCCAGACCACGACGAGGACTGGCTGATGGCCCCGCCAGGAGGAAGCGAGCACGGCCTCAGGGCCGCCAGCAGCGCCCAGAGGCCATGGGTGCAAGCGGCGGCCGAGAGGGCGGCAGCACAGGCAGAGGCAAAGGCTCAGTCAGCCAAGGCCGCGGCGGAGGCGATAGCTAGCAGAGTGCCGCCGCCGCCGCCAATGCCCAACCAGCCACCGCAGCATAAGTACACGTGCCAGCCACCTCAGAAGGCGGCCCCGTGAGGCGGCCTCTGGGGCGGCGCGCGGCCAGCCAGCCACAGCAGCAACGGCGCCGATGGCGCCAGAGCCCGCCAGCCCCCGAGGCGCCAGGTCTAAGGGCCCGTGGGCGGCGGGAGACGATGGCCCAACGGCAGCGGCCATCGCAGCGATGACGGAGCAGATGAAAGCCGTGCAGGCCCAGCAGCAGGCCATCCAGGGGCACCTCTCGAGGATGCAGACGGGCCAGAACTTCCGCGCCTTCGCCCTGGCCGGGGTCTTGGGAGTCGGCATAGGCGCAACGGCAGGAGATGTGCTCATGGACGCGCAGACGATTCAGCAGGCGCAGCGGGCAGTGATCACGGGGCTCCCGCTCCCCAGCGCGAGCCCCCCTGACCTTCAGGGGTTGGCGCCAGTGCGCGCGCCGAGGGGCGCCGCCCCGACCGCGCCAGGTTTTGGCGTAGCCCCCCGAGGCTCAGCGCCAGCCACGGGGCCGAGGGCGCCTCCGCAGAGCAGCGCGAACATGGCGAAGATCGTCCAGGACCCGTGCGGAGGCTCAGCACCATCGTGCTCGGCAGAGGGCCCTGTGGCAAAGGCGCCGCCGCCGACGAGACAGTCGGCATCGCCGACGCCAGCCATGGCCCCCAGCATTGGTGCGTCAGCCGAGACGAGGGCCCTGGCCGAGGAGAAGGCAGTCCCAGACACCCCGAGGGCAAAGGGCGTGTCCAGAGTGACAGCGGAGCTGCAGAGGAGCGAGCCCAAGGAGGAGGTCATGCCGATCGACCCCGCGTTATTGATTGCGACGCAGCCAATGATGACGGAGGAAATGATTCCAGGGCCAGTGCACCTCTTGCAGCGCATCCAGGGGGCCTCCATCGACCTGGCCAGTCAGACGCAGCGCTCCCCCACACCACCGCCGACGCAGCGATCGCCTGGGTCGCCAGTGGGCCCCCCGCAGCCAGCGCCCGTGGCGCCGTTTCCCCCAGCGTGGGCAGCAGCATCGTCGGCCGCAGCGTCATCGACTGCAGCGTCGTCGGCGCCACCCCCGCAGGCAGCGGCAGCCCCCCCAGCGCCGGCCGCGGCGGCCTCGACGGGGCCGACGGCAGCGCCGGCGGCAGCGGCAGCGGAGGCACCTCCTGCGGCCTCGAGGACTCGACCGCTAGAGGAGGGAAACAAAGAGGAGAACTTGGGGGGCTCGCCCAACAGGTCCCCCCCAAGAAGATGCAGTGCCAGGGGTACGAGCTGGAAGACGGGTCCAACTTGTAAGTCCTAGCAGGGTCTCGTGGGGCCCAGTCGAAGTGAGGCGCTTTGACGCACATGCGCCGATAATTGTCCGACAAGCCAGGGGTGCGCTTTCTCGGACTCGTTTCACTAAGCCGATTCTTAGGTCGGCCCCTGCCTCGGATCTCTCGTCCAAGGGTCATGGTCTTGAGAATTCGCAGACAGGTAATGCCACCTCTTCGGCCGCCAATTCAGGTGATGCCATTGAGGACTCATCTTCATCTTCCAGTCGGCCCAACGGCCGAACGAGGTATCGCTTGCGGGGCAAGACCTCGAAGGAACACCTTTTTTCCAGCCTCGTCCTCGCGAATTGCAGCGTGCTGTGCCTGCTGAGCTAGGACACGAGGCCACCCAAACGTCAATTACAGTTGCGGTTGTGCCAGACCCTCCTCCACCGCCGTCGCACCCCGCCCCATCCAGGGAGCAGCTCGAAGCAGTTGCTGCGGGGAGTGTGCTGGCCTTGATGGAGGGTGGTGGGTATATCGCTTCCCTGCGCCTTTACCCTTTACTTTTCCAGTATCCTGCGAGCAATGGCAGTGGTCACTGTGGTTTTCAGGAGGCGGACAGGATATATCAGGTTTTACTTCAGAACTTCAACTGGTTTTGCAATGGCGACTTTGGAGACATCCCTTTGCATCGCACTGCCAAATTTGCTCAGGATATCTCAGCGCGCGGGGCACATAGAGCATGGTCAGTACATATCTGTGTCGACGCCTCGTACAGAAAGACGCTCAGGGACTCGACCTGGGCCTTCGCAGCTGTCGCGGTCTCGCCTGACGACGCGGTGAGCTTCCTCGGATGGCAAAAAATGTGCGCATGGGAATCCACGGCATTGCAGTTCGAAAAGGATGATATCACTGGCACGACTATCGAGCTCATGGGGATCTTATGGAGTTCACTCTGGACCTTGGGCTTCTTCGGGCCGAACACGGTGCATTCCCCCTCTGCTTTGGTCATTTTTTGCGATAGCCAGTGGGCTGGCAACATATCCTTGGGTTTGGAGGTCCCGTCGGAGAACCTGCACCTGGCCTGGCTTACATATCATGTGTGCCAGTGCGCGCGCAGGAGACATGGTACTATGCTTTTGCATGTATGCGGTCACTCTGGACATCCTTGGAATGAGCTGGCAGACAGTTTAGCACGATCGGACCGAGCGGTTGGGTGCTCACCCCCGCCGGCCATGCGCGAGGCCCTCTCTCGAGTGGTGGTGGCTTAAAGAGGCACCGCTGACCGCGCGCGATGCATATCCATTAGGCCCAGACGACTCCTTTCGGTATCCTGGGCGCCCTCAAGTTTCGGTGGAAACGATAAAGGAGACTGTTGGCTCCCAGCCCTCGCAGACGTCGGCCCTCAAATCCCGCCAGTTCAGCGTCGGTTTGAGGCTCGCCACTTTCGACGTCAGGACGGGCAGGGATGCGGGGGCCATGGCTGCAAGACGCGCCAAAACATCGGGCGAGGCTCTCAGAATGCAGTTCGCACAGGAGCGTTGTCACATCGTCGGGGTCCAGGAGGCGCAAAATCCATCGGGGGAAAGATGCTCTGCTGGGTAATTTGTGATTTCCTCGGGATCTGACAGTGGCAAGAACTTGGGCGTGGAGCTCTGGGTCTCTTTGCACCAATCCTATGGGCGACGCGGCGAGGAATGCCTTTACTTTGAACAGGAACATTTTAGGCCGCTGTACGCTACCCAGAGGCACTTGGTGGTTGGCTGTTGTGCCCCACTCTTTCGGAAGGTCATCTTGGTCGCCCATGCGCTGCGCAATGGAGACGAGTACACCCCTCAGCAGAGGAAACAGTAGTGGCGGGACCTCATTGGGATCTGCCGCAAATGGGAAGTTCAGCTGGCTTTCCTGGACGCGAATGCTAGGCTTGGAAGCATAGTGTCGGACGCAGTGGGAAGGGAGGGGTTCAGGCAGGACGAGGACGAGTCGGGAGGGTTGTTCCACGTCATGCTCCTGGAGACGGGGTTGGCCGCCGCCAACGCACATGTCCCCTCCCTCAGCCATGACTCCTACACGTTCGTCACGTCTAAGTCTGGAACACCACATAGAATTGACTATATAGCGGTTGAGCAGAGCATGATTCCCGCACTGGACCAACACCAGGTTCGATATGACATAGATTCCTTCTGCACTGGCAGAGATCATTACCCTGTCTTCTTGCGCTTCGAGTCCCAGGGCTCCACCAAGGCGGCGCAGGGGCAGATTGGTTTCGACGTGTTGGGCGCCCGGGACCTTGATAAGGCAGCAGCTTTCAGGATGCACTTGGCAGCTTTCCCCACGGTGCCCCACCAGGTTGACATGAATCAGCACTTGCACGACATCGTCCAATACATGTATGTGGGTGCTCAAACTTGCTTCCCTAAGCCCGCGCGGGTCCCGATCAAGCCGTGCGTATCGGAGGATCTTCTTGGGGTTATTATCTTGAGAAGGCAGGTGCGACAGGCATGGCGTCTCTGGGGCAAGCAGGACTCTGGAGGTGTTAGGAGGATGGTCGCCACGTCGCTTGAGGTGCCCCCCCCCAGAACATTGCTGATCTAGAGTTGGACTTCTTGGTTTCGGAGCTTTTTCAGGCCTTCGTCGCATGGGGAACTCAGAGGATGACGGCGAGCGAGCTCGCCGTGCACATGCTGGGTTTCCTGGTCAAGTCGACGCCGGCCTTGAGAAGGGCCTTGAAACACTCTCGCAACAAGCTGTTAGATGACCTCGCGCAGCAGATGTGCAGCGCCAGGTCCTCCCACGAGAGTCGCGTGGAGTGGAAGGTGCTATGCCAGCTGCAAAGATTCGGGGGAAGGCGCTCCAGGTTTCAGGTCGAGGGGCTGAGAATCCGCCGTGGTCCTCAGGGTGAAGTTCTGGTCACTTCTGGAGATCTCTCGGAGGCCCTCACGGATTACTTTTGCTGTAGTAGAGAACGGACAGACACTCAGCTGGGAAGAATTAGTGGAACGATATCACGCCCTCCCTGAACGTGGTAACGTATGCCCCAGGGAGTTGGACATGATCACCCCCTTTCGCAGACTCAAGCATGACATCATGAAGGCAGCCAAGAGGAGAGGAGCTGGACCTGACGCGCTCAGCAACGATCTCTTCCAGGTCGCTCCACAAGAATGCACTCAGATCTTGTTGCCGCTGTTCGTGAAGATAGATATGGCGTCCAGGGAGCCCCTGCTGTTCAAAGGAGGTTGGCAATGCGATCTGCGCAAATCTGGATCCCCTGAACCCCTGGAACACTATAGAGGCATCCTGCTAGGATGTCACACGGCGAAGCTGCACCATGCCTTCCTAAGAAGCAATTTGCTAGAGGCATCGCTGCACATGCTGTCGGTGGTCCAGCAGGGAGGTCTCCCTCAGCGTGGCACTGACATTGCATCCTTGCACCTTCGATCGGCCATGCTAGCAGCCAAAGGTAGGAAGCGCACATACCTGTCGTTGTACACTGATTTGAAGGCGGCATTCTATTCGGTCATTCGAGGGTTTGTTGCCAGAATGGCCCAGAACAGCGGGGACATTCAGAACGCGCTGACAGACTTGGAGGTACCAAGCTGCCTCGAGCCACTTTGCCATGCCCTCGTCGCCAAGCCTGGCGCCCTGGACGGGCTCGAAAATAAGCACCTCCTGGAAGCAGTGGTAGACGTGATGTAATGTAACTGGTTCCAAGTACGTGGGGGCACTAGGGTTGTTTCCCCCCGCCTAGGCACGAGGCCAGGCATGCCACTAGCGGACCTCCTGTTCATCATAGCCTTCGACCCTATCATAGTTGCGGTCAACAATCGATTAGGCGCTCTGGGGGATCTTCAGAAGACCAGGGATGTGGACCCGTCTCAGAGGATTTTCAGAGGTCGAGAGCACGAGCATGCAGAAGAGGATGTATGGGATCCTGCCTTCATGGATGACCTCGTCAACGGCGTCGAGCTGTTAGACGCTAGGCTCTGGAAGGAGGCTGCCATTTCCCTCGTTACGATAATGTACGAAGAAACCAAGTCTAGGGGCTTCACCATGAACTGGAAGGCGGGCAAGACGGAGCTCATGGCCTTCTTCAGCGGCACAGGCTCCAGGAAGGCCCGAGGGGAGTGTGCGGCCCTGGCCGCCACTGGTCTTCTCGTCCCTTCCGTGGGCGTCTCCCTGTGCCTCACTAGGACCTATAAGCACTTGGGCAGCTATCAGGACCACCAAATTTCTTTGGGATCCGAACTGGCACACCGATGCCATCAGCAGCGACGTCCTCTCGGGGTACTGAGGCGCACGGTTTTCCCTAGAAAGCAAGTCAAGTAAAAAGCCAGGCTAATTCATGTTACCTCCTTGTGCACTTTGCACCTTCTGTTTAATGCCCTTACTTGGCACAAACTAAATGTCAAACAGTTGGAGACCCTGGCGCGCAACTATTTGAGCCCGTTTCGGTTGGCGGCTGGACTCGGCTACGATTCTAATTCAGGAAAGGCGGCTGCAGACCACAAGGTCTTTGTCACATGCGAGCTCATGCCCGCTGAGTTGGTGTTGAGGCTTAGGCGGCTGCGATTTCTTCCCAGGCTTCCCAAGTCGGCGCCGGCGTGCTTGCTGGCGATCCTTGACGAGTTAGCATCAGTGCCCGAATCGTGGTCCGCATTGTGCTGCGATGACCTCTTGTGGCTCAGCAGACCTGTGAATCTAGCCAGAGAGTTCCAGCCCTCAGGGCCCCCTGCGTGGTGGCTGTGGCTCCTGAGGTCTAGCAGTATAAAGTTTTGGAAGCGAATCTGCAAGCAAGCGGAGTCTGCTGCTAGGGCTAAGTTTTTGGACGGTCTGCGTCGCGAAGAATTCAGAGACGGGTGGCGGAGGTGCTGCATCTCCAAGGGTCTTGCGCTCCCGTCGTTTCGTCGTCCGCCGTCGGCCCTTGCCTTGTATCTCTGCCTGGGTTGTGGGGCGGTGTTGGCCACCAAGGGCGCATGGGCTTCCCATCGTTCGAAGTGCCGCCCCCACTTAGACCCCGCCCCCAGCTACGTGTCAAGCACCGTGTGCATGGCGTGTGGCCTCAACTTCCACACGCGCCTCAGATTGCTCAAACACGTTCGGCATGGCTCGTCGAGGTGCCTGGCGGATCCTATGGCCGCCCCCCCCCCCCCCCCGTCGAGCCCCGAACAGGTGTTGCAGGCTAGGGCGGAGGGCGCGGAGCTAGCTCGCATGCTCCGTGGGAAAGGCCACTATGCGGAGTCAGCTCAGCTGCCGCCTGTCCTCGCGATAGGCCCTGGGCTGAGGGGGGCGGCTGCTTCCAAGGGCCTTCCCTCGATCTTGCCAAGAATATCCTGCCAGCCCGTGTGTGTCCAGGAAGAGGTGCCCACTCAGGCAGTAATCCACCTGCCCGCGCCCCCTGGCACTGAGAACATTATGATCCCCCGTGCAGCTCCCAGGAGTCTAGGCGACATCCAGGATAGAGCGGAGAGTTCCAGTGCCACGGCGGGGATGCATGTTCTTGTTCTGTCATTCAATATCCTCGAACTTTTCCAGAATTGCATCGAGGGATTCCATAGGGAGCTGTTGTTCATTACCGATTAATTCTGTCTGGGCGTGCTGTTGGTCTCTTGGCAGACCTTCCTCTTACCTCATGGGGCCCTGCCCCCCGCTGCAAAGCCAAGGGTGGAGAAAGCAGGCCTTTCAGAGCTGCGATGAGCCGTGGGGGATTTCAGCTAGGTCGCCCTCGGAGTGGAGGCAGCTAGAGCTCGACAATGCGTGCCTTCGGGCGGCTCTGACGCTGGCGCTGTGTGCGGCGTCCTCGGGCCTGGCGACCTTGCTCACTTTAAACCCACCTGCTCCGCGAGCCCATTTGCCCTGTATTTGGAAAGTCCCCGAGGTCAGGTTCCTGCGCTCCCTGTCGGCAATGTCTCCGACGCTCGCGTCGAGCTGTCTGCCCGTCGGGGACCGTCAGTGCCTGTTCTTGAATGCCGCGCCGACTTCGGCCCCTCCTGACAGCAGCCAGGTTGAGTTCTACCTCGCTGCTGTTATCACTCAGGCTGCCTCGCAACGCTGTGCCCCCACGCCTCCTGGGGATGCATGGCTAGAGGCGTCAGTTGCCCATCTCTATGCCCCGCTCGATCCATATTGCGAGTCGGGTTGATGTTGGCCATTGCTGCTCTCCTTGTCCCCCGCTATACTTGCCGCCCTTCTCACCGCTGACGTATGCATGAGTGGGCACCTCAGACGTTGGTCCTCAGGGCTGTGGGAAGAAAAGGAGGAGGAGGAGGAGGAGGAGGAGGAGGAGGAGGAGGAGGAGTAGGAGGAGGAGGAGGAGGAGGAGGAGGGGGAGGAGGAGGAGGAGGAGGACGAGGCGTGGGAGGGCAGTCCGTCTGAACCAAGCTTGGCTGGGAACCCGTGCGCACCCCCCTGGGAGCAACCACTGCTCGGCCTAGACCTGGACGGCACTCGCTCCCAGGGGGGGGGGTTGCGCCAGCCTGGCCCGGGGTCTTCCGCAGCGCTACCTGGGAGCGCCAGGGCGACCGCGAGGACAATGTAGTGGTCGTCCGTGGGCCCGCCGCCAGCGCCCGCCGCTTGCCCGCCGCCCAGCCCGACCAGCAGCTCCAGCGCTGCGCGCCAGCGCCCTGCTCGGCCGGCAGCGGCGCCGATCCTGGCCAGCTGCTGCCCCCGGGCAGTGCCATCAGCCCGCCGTCGTCTGGGGCTTCCGGCGACTGCCTCGCCGCCGGCGTCGCCAGCGCCCGCTGCGGCGGCTGCGGGCCGCCAGCCGCCAGGCTCCGCCTGGCGCAGGCCATCTGCTTTGCGTAGCTGGCGCGCTGCGGCGACCTGCAGGCCGCAGCTCAGGACACTGTATGCCCGCGCCAGTTCCCGCGGCTGCTGATCCTCGGGCAGCAGGTTCGCCTGCCCGAGCAACCAGAGGCGAGCCTCGGCGCGGAGCCGCCCCCCCGCCTTGAAAACGAGGGGCGTCCACCTGGCGCCAGTGTGGCGGGAGTGTCTGTCTCGCTCCCCCCGGCGGCTGGCCTTCCCGTCCCGCCGAGCGGCCACCCGCAGCTCGGCCTGGGTGCCAGCCGCGGGGTGGCGCGCGGAAGCGTCCAGCCAGCGCCCGCCGTCGTCGTCCTGGCTTTCCAGGTCCACAATTGCGCGTTCGAGGCGGCCGTCTGGGTGGCGGCAGTCTCAGGTCGGCTTCTGTGTGTGTGTGTGGGGGGGCCGTCCGTGAGAGGGAAAAGGACGCTTTCAATTTCTCATCTTATCCTCTACCAACGGATTCGACGGTCGGTTCGATCCTTCGGTTCGCAGCCTTCGTTCACAGCACCCCTCTGCTCGAGGAGGGGCCTTTCGCTTCGCCAGCGTTGAACGAGGCCGCGGGCTCTCTGTATGAGTTCCCCGTGGCGCGCCCCCACGCCCCCACCGAGCTGGCAGGTGAGGGTGAATTTTAAGCAGGGGGCTAAGCGCCCTGACTCGCCTATAGGGCCACCAAACAATGTTTTAGGAACCTTTTGGGGTCTGCGCGACATGTTATGAGAACATTTCCGGCCGAGACTGTCTTGTTTCATCACGTCGAGTTTTTGCTCTAAGAGCTTCGTTCTTGTTCTGAGAACATTTTTGGGTTCTTAAAAGATTTCGTGGTAGGCCTATATGAATGCCGGGACGGTCGGTCCCTGCTCAAGAGGCGGGGGGGGGAGGGGGGGAGGAGGGGGAGGGGGAGGATGAACAGGGGGGTTCTTCTCTTTCGCGCCTGTCGAGGCCCTTCTACGCCGCCGTCGATATTCGGATAAGCACGCCTCGGATCCTCCTCCTTTCCCTTCCCGCCCATCGTCTCCCCTCCTGTTCGGTGCGCGCTGAGCCTAGACCCTCGAACCCCGATCCTTGATCCTCGAGGCCCGATCATCGAGCCTAGACCCTTCTCGATCCTCGATCCCCGAGGCCTGATCCTCGAACCCAGGCCCTTCTCGATCCTCGAGCCCAGACCCTCGAGGCCCGATCCTCGAGCCTCGCGCTTCGTGCCTTTGCCCCCTTCTCGATCCTCGAGCCTGGACCTTCGGAACCCCGATCCTCGATCCTGCCAGGGCTCCGCCAGCAGTTCGAGGGCGCGCCCTCCTGGGTCAGGGAGGAGCCCGTGGGGCCCGCCTTCCTGGTCTACTACGCCCCTGCACTGCTGCAGAAGGCACGTCGTCGACCGCGGTGCTGCTGCTCCTCTTCCTTGCGACGCTGGCTCCTCCTCCTCCCTCCTCCTCCTCCTCCCTCCTCCTCCTCCTCCTCCTCCTCCTCCTCCTCGTCCTCCTCCTCCTCCTCCTCCTCCTCCTCCTCCTCCTCCTCCTCCTCCTCTCCTCCTCCTCCCCTCCTCCTTCTCCTCCTGCTCCTCCTCCTCGTCCTCCTCCCTCACCTCCTCCTCCTTCCTCCTCCTCCTCCCTCCTCCTCCTCCTCCTCCTCTCTCCTCTCTCCTCCTCCCCTCCTCCTCCTCCTCCTTCTCCTCCTCCTCCTTCTCCTCCTTCTCCTCCTCCTCCTCGGTCTCCTCCTCCTCCTCCTCCTGCTCCTTCTCCTGCTGCACCTCCTCCTCCTCTTCCCCCCGTTCGCGGTGGGCGGCTGCCTGGCTTCGGGGCGGCGGCCTTTGGCCTTTCACCCCCCTCCAAGGCTGGCGCGGGCGCCCGAGCTCGGCGTCCTTGCGACGCTGGCTCCTCCTCCTTCTGCTTCTCCTCCTCGTGCTTTCCCTGCTCCCCTTCGCCAAGGTTCGAGGACCATTTTTTTTTGTTTCTTCCCGGGGGGGGGGGGGGAATTGCTTGTGTTGTTGCAGCTGCTGCTGTTGCTGTTGCTATTGCTGTTGCTGTTGTTGCTGTTGCTGTTGCTGTTGCTGTTGCTGTTGCTATTGCTATTGCTGTTGCTGTTGTTGCTGGTGTTGTTATTGTTGTTGTTGTTGCTGCTGTTGCTGTTGTTGTGATTGTTGTTGGTTGTTGTTGGTTGTTGTTGTTGGTGTTGGTGTTGTTGTTGTTGTTGCTGTTGTTGTTGTTGTTGTTGTTGTTGTTGTGGTTGTGGTTGTTGTTGTTGTTGTTGTTGTGGTGGTGGTGGTGGTGGTGGTGGTGGTTGTTGTTGTTGTTGTTGAACATTATCACTTCTAAAGAATAATTATTGTTGGGGCCCCTGGTGCGCGACCCCCCCGCCGCGCCTAGGCCGCAGCCTCATTTTCATCATGTTCGTGAGGAAGTCTCAGGCAAAACGGGTTGGTCCAGATCCGGTTGTGTTGTTACGATCGGTTTTCCCTTGCAAAAAATAAGCTAAAGTGGACATTTCTTGTTCTAACATAACCAAACTTCAAGAATCCCTTGCAAAAAATAAGGTAAAGTGGACATTCGCGCGCGCAAGACGAAATCCTTCCAAAACCTTAGTTTTCGTAGCGATTTTAACATAAAAACATCAAAAAACCAATGGTTTTTCAAAACAAAAATTGTCAAAATTTCATCCCGCGCGCTCTTGCGGATTCGTAGGAAACCCAACACTTTTTAATCATTTCTGTCAAACGGGCTTTTGCGAGCAACTTTTTCGAACTTCTGCAACAACGGTTGCGCACCTGCCAGGGCCATCATCCCTGTCAAATAATACCATGCGGGACACATTCGTTTTTTCTTCGCGCGCGCACGCCGTCGTCGTCGGCCGCGGGGCCCTGAATAGTAGCCACGGTCGTCCGCATGCCACGAAGTGAAGTGTCCGAACGTCATAGGGCGGGAAGCTGGGTGTGGGTGGTGGCGAAGAGTCGTTTGGAAATTTGGTAGAGCTTGAACCGGCCCCCCCACAAAGTGGGGGTATTGCCCGCCTCCTATGAAAACCCTGGCACTGGTGAGAACGGTGTGTCCCCACGTGCTAGTAATTGTTGTTGTTGTTGTTGTTGTTGTTGTTGTTGTTGTTGTTGTTGTTGTCGTTGTTGTTGTTGTTGTTGTTATTCGATTTTTCCAGAGCCCCGGAGGGCCCCAGATGCCTCCACAGGCGTTGGAAAGCCGCCAGAAACCTTAGGAGACCTCAGGAGACGTCTGGTCCTCCCTCCTCCCTGTCCGTGCGCGCTGGCATCTCTTGTCTTTCTGCATGCTGCTTCTTCAGCCGACGAAAGTGAGACGAATGCGCGGTGTTGTGTCTCTATCGTTGCGTGTTGCTCGTGAAGTTGTGCCCCGGACTCTGCGGGTATCTGCGGAGAGCTCATGCTTATATAACTAACCACCGAACTTGCACATCACGTCCATTAGACCTGGGCCGGCACGGAAACGGGAAGAGCGCCTCAAACACATGAACCGAAATTACCGTTCGTACTGGGAGCCTTGGCGTTGAGATCATGTTACGTCACCCCTCGCTTCTCCTCCTCCTTCTCCTCCTCCTCCTCCTCCTCCTCCTCCTCTTTCTCCTCCCCCTCCTCCGCCTCCTCCTCCGCCTCCTCCTCCTCCTCTTCCTCCTCCTCCTCCTCCTCCTCCCCCTCCTCCTCCGCCTCCGCCTCCGCCTCCGCCTGAGTCTCCGCCTCCGCCTCCGCCTCCTCCTCCTCCTCCGCCTCCTCCGCCTCCTTCTCCTCCTCCTCCTCCTCCTCCTGCTGCTCCTCCTCCTCATTTCCCTCCTCCTCCCTCCTCCTCCTTTTCCTGCTCCTCCTCTCCTCCTCCTCCTCTCCTCCTCCTCCTCCTCCTCCTCCTCCTCCTCCTCCTCCTCCTCCTCCTCCTCCTCCTCCTCCTCCTCCTCCTCCTCCTCCTCCTCTTCGGGCGCGCTTGGGAGCCTATTGGGGCCCTCTTGGGCTCTCTTAGGGCCCTCGGGGCCCTCTTGGCCGTATTGGGGCCGTCTGGGGGCCATCTTGGGCTGTTTTGGGCCCCTTTGGGGCGCCTCTGGGGCTGTCTTGGGATGATCTTTGGGGCCTCTTAGGCCGTCTTGGGCCCGTCTGGTGGCCCTCTTGAACCGTTTTGGGCTCGTTTGGGCGCCTCCGGGGCCGTCTTGGGACGATATTTGGGGCCTCTGGGCCGTCTTGGGCCCATCTGGGGGCCCTCTTGGACCGTGTTGGGCCAATTTGGGGTGCCTCTGGGGCTGTCTTGGGACGATCTTTGGGGCCTCTTGGGCCGTCTGGGGCCCTTCTGGGACGGAAAAGGGGAGAACCCAAAAACCCGAGGGGGAACCCGAAAACGGCCATTAGACCGCAGTTGGGCAACCCTCGCCCCCCTCCGCACTCCCCCTAAGGGGCTTCGCCCACACCAGAACGTCATCACTCGTACCTCGCTCTTTCCGTTACTTCACAATGGATCGGGTTTTTCTTGATATGAGGGGTGGGCTTTTTGGAGATGCATTACCAAATGTGGGTACGTTTGCTGAACCCACACATGTGCACACGTTTGCTTTGCTTGAGCCTCGCTGACCCTGCCCAGCTCGTTCGCTCGGTTATCTATTTGGCGGGGTGGGTGGATGGGACACATCGCGTCCTTCTTCGCTGCTGCTAGGAGCTGCGCCTAGACGCCAGCCCACGACCGAATAGACCAAACTTTCCCTCCATACCCGTTCTTGCCCGCTACCCTCCTCCCTTCCACCTCATCTATCCTTTCCCTCCCTCCTCCTCGCCTCCCTCTCCTCCTCCTCCCTCCTTCTCGCCCCTCTGCCCCCCACTCTTCCATATCTTCACAATGCAACATCCGTCCTCCTCCCCTCCTCCATCTTCGTCCCTTCTCCTGTTCTCGTCAGGGTGCGCTGCGGCTGGGGCCCGTCTGGGGTCTGGGCAGTCTGTGACTCAGGTGATTGGCGGGGCTCGCTGGGGTTGGTGCCCCTCGGGCGCTCCGTGTGTCCCGCCGTGCTGGACGGGACGTCGACAGGGCGGGTCGTTGTCCATTGCTCTCCTCTCCCCCTCCGCCTTCCCCAGGTCCTCCTGGTCCTCCTGATCCTCCTGGTGGTCCTGCTCCTGCTGTTGCTACTCCTCCTGCTCCCGGTCTTGCTGCTGCTGCTCGTGTTCCTCCTGCCTCTGCCTCGTCTTCCTTATGTCTTGGTGCTCGTCCGCCACCTCCTCCTCGACCAGCGCAGGGCCCCCCCCCTCTGCTTGCGCGTCGCGCGACGGGGTCATTTGGGACATCGAGGTCCTCTAGGTCGCCCTAGTCGGCGGATGCTTGTGAATTCAGCGCATGGCGAAGAGATGGGGGGGGGCGCGAAGGATGCCCTGCGAGATTCGGGCGCGTCTGGGTTGTCCTCCTCTTTCTCTTCGCCCCTCCGTCTCCTCCCTTTCCCCGCTTCGGCGACCGAGCGAGGGCGGGGTGGGGCTGGGTGATGATGGCGGTGGTGGTGAGCACGGGTTAGGCGAAATGATGATGAGGATGCGGATGAGGATGGGGATGGGGACGAGGATCAGGATGATGATGGGGATTGCGGCGATGCTGCTGACGATGAGGGGGGTGATGATGATGAATCGCATGATGATGATTGCGATGGCAATACTTATGGTTATGATGGTGATGATGCGGATGAGGATGATCGGGCTGATGATGCTGATTATGCCGATCGTGATCGTGGTGGAGGTGATGCTGACGATGCTGCGGATGATGATGAGGATGATGATGAGGATGAGGATGGGGTGGCTGTTAATGATGGTGGTGGTGCTGATGGTGGGTTGGGGGTTGCGATGATGCTGCTGACGATGAGGACAAGGGTGATGATGATGAATGGTATGACGATGAGGTTGACGATGGTGGTGGTGCTAATGCTGATGGTGCTGATGATGATATGGCGGCTGATGGTGGTGATGGTGGTGATGATGATGACGGTGCTTGTGGCGATGATGCCGATGCAGACGATGGTGATGGCGACGGCGGTGAGTATGATGATGATAATGGTGGCGCTGATGATGATGCTGATGCTGATGGTACTGCTGATGATGATTATGCTGCTGCTGCTGATGGTGTTGGTGAGGTTGATGCTGCTGCTGATGGCGACGGTACTGATGCTGACAATGATGATGTTGTTGCTGATGATTCTGCTGTTGTTGATGATGATGCTGTTGATGATTGATGGTGGTACGGTTGATGACGATGGTGGTGCTGACGATGATGATGTTGGTGATGGCGATGATTTGACGATGGTGATTCTGATATTCGTGCTGCTGCTGTTGCTGATGGTGGCGATGATGATGGTGATGATGACGGCGATGATGGTGATTATGATGATGATGATGATGATGATGATGATGATGATGATGATGATGATGATGCGGATGATGATGGTGATGGTAGTGGTGGTGATTCTGATGAGGATTCTCATGCTGATGGGGCTGGTGATGCCGATGATGATGATGGTGGTGGTGGTGGTGATGATGCCCATGATGATGAGCAGGAGGATGAGGTGGGTGATGGAACTGGTGGTGGTGAGGTGATGGTGGTTATGATGATGATGACCATGATGATGATGATGATGATGATGATGATGATGATGATGATGATGATGATGATGATGATGATGATG
>CAUYUJ010021931.1:10000-39499 GCA_963575745.1 Prorocentrum cordatum | reverse complement strand
GAGGAGGAAGAGGAAGAGGAGGAGGAGGAGTGGGGGAGCAGCGAGAGGAAGCGAGTAGGAGCAACCAATTCTGGAGGCCTCGGCTCTTGCCGGAAATGGGAGGGAAAGGGCGGGGATCAATTTTTTCCGAAAATCAATGGATGTGGCCTCTCCAGGCCTTCTTGAGAGTCCTTGTGGGGCTCTTTTGACCCGTCTGAGGGCCCCCTTTGGCCGTCCTCAGGCGTTCTTGGGCTCCCATCTGTAAAAGCCGCAAACGGGGCATGATATTTGCACCCAGACCCTCCCCTGGACCCCCCCGGGACCCCCCCCCGGCGGGGATGGGATCAAAGGGAAGGGGCTTCCCTTCGATTCAACGACAACGTTAATTTCGCCTTGGTTGGGTTGCTTCATTTCGCTTTGGCTGGCGCGCTTGAGGACGAGGGCCCAGGGAAAGACGGGGGGAGCGGCGACTGACCCAGGAAAGAAGACGACGAGTACGTACGATGACAACAACCACGACGAACAACGCATTCCACACGCCGACAGGGTCGGCGGATTTTGTTCTCTCCTTATCTCTTGCCGCCTGTGTGAATGCATATGCATTCTGCCTGAGCAGTGTAAAAACAAGTTTCACCTGCAGACCTTGTGTGTTCCGGCCTACTCGCATCGGTGGCCCGATCTTGCGCTTGAGGCTCACTACGTATGTGGTGCGTTTTTGACGCTCGGGCGCACTTCTCGGTCGAGCGCGTCCCGCGATGACGGGTAAATTAGCAATGTGCGCTAGTCGACAACCTTCCATTTCGGCGTGACAGCCGTCTTGCGTTTTGACGTGCTCGTGTCATTCCCCTGCTAATTTTCGACGGCATGGCCTTCAAGTCATGCCTTAAGGTCACACCGACAAGCGCGCAGCATACTGCAGACTTGCGCCCTTCAGGCTCCGCAAAAAAAGGTGGGCACGTCGCAAGTGCACGTTGGCTGTCCCCCAATCTTCTCGATCTGTTTGAACTTACTCTGCCCCTTCTGCATCACGCAGAAGGGGACAATGCCAGGAGGTCCCCCGCGACTCGGAGGGCGGTGCCGGGCATCCTCTTCGAGGGGCCCGCCCCTGTTTTTTCGAGGGGCGGGAAGGCTCAGGGGGCCTCCGGTCCGAGAAGCCGTTTTGTTTTTTCCGAAACACCGAGGGCCTCTCGGAAGGCGAGAGGGCGGCTGAGGAGCCCCGCGCGAGGAGCAGGAGCAGGAGGAGGAGGAGGAGGAGGAGGAGGCGGAGGAGGAGGAGGAGTAGGAGGAGGAGGAGGAGGAGGCAGGAGGAGGAGGAGGAGGAGGAGGAGGAGGAGGAGGAGGAGGACGGGAGGAGGAGGAGGCAGAGGAGCAGGAGCAGGAGGAGGCGGAGGAGGAGGAGGCAGAGGAGCAGGAGCAGGAGGAGGAGGAGGAGGAGGAGGAGGAGGAGGAGGAGGAGGAGGAGGAGGAGGGCTGCCTTCTGAGGAGGCCTGCCCCCCTGCGCCGCCGCGTGTGTCTCTCGGAGCACGGCTCGGGGTTCTGGCGGCGGTGCGGGGGGAGCGGGGCAGCCCCGGAGCGCTCTCGGCGAAGCGCGGCTGCTGGAGGGCACCCCGAGGCTACCGCCGAGAGTCAGTATCTTTTCCCCTATCCCGATCCCCACCATCTTACCACCCCAGTTAGGGATATGCCTTGGGTTTGTGTGGGGGTCAGAGAACGGGGTCATCCTGGGCCCGCGGTGCAACGGAAATCTTGACCAGACATTTCGCGCACCAAGAGCACGTTGACGCGAAAATGGGCGAACCAAGAGCCACGGCGACGAGCGACTGAGACGGCCCTCCCGACGCCCCTGCGGGCTCCCCTACAGACCTGACCCCCCAGGCATTCCCAAGATATGCCCCTCGAAGCCGGAAGGGAACAGCCTATGTCTTGAACAGGGCCGAGGGTCAGAGAGCGCATTCCTCTGCAGGACCACCAACAAGGGACGTGGGGGTGGTCAAACGCCCCGCCGATTAAGCCGACGAAGATGTGCAAAGTCCAACCATTCGCTTATGTCCAAAGTTTTGGCTTGACGCCATGTGTGGTGCATCAATTTCAGCTTGACCGAACAGGTTGATTGCGCCCCTTGACGTCCGTTGGGGGTTTTCTGCAGACCTGACCCCCCGCCCTACTCAACCTATATCCCCATCTCGGCACTATGGAGCGATTCTCGCGCGCCGAGCGCCGGGCGGGCGCCGGACACCGGACACCGGCCACTGGCCACCGGACACCAGACACCGGACACCAGACACCGGACACCTGGCACCAGACACTGGACACCGGACACCGGACACCGGACACCAGACACCGGACACCAGACACCGGACACAGGCCACCGGACACCGGACACCGGACACCGGACACCGGACACCGGACACCGGACTCCGGACATTGGACACCAGACATTGGACACCGGACACAAGACACTGGACATTGGGCACCGGACACCGGACACCGGACACCGGACACCAGACACCAGACACTGGACATTTGATTCCGGACACCAGACACTGGACACCAGACATCGGACACCGCACACCGGACGCCCGACACGCGACACCTGCGCCGGACATCGGACAGCAGATGCCGGACACCACACCGGACATCGGTCGCTGGACACCAGTTTGGGAGGAATTCGCTTCTAGGAGGAACTTTGTTTTTTTGTCCCTTCCCTCTCTGCTCATCCTTCTTCTTTCGCCCCCCCTCCTGGCTGACCGATATTGTCCCGCTTGCGTTTTCCTTGGTTTCTGCGGGCCGTTTCGCGCAGGGCGGGTTCATTTGTAAGAGGAGTTTTGGTTTTCTCATGATTTTCTGTTTCTCGCATCGTTTTTGGCATTGGGCCGGATTGGCCCTCGGTATGCTCGCCCTCAGCATGCATTTTTTTGTCAAGGGCTTGCTTGCTTCTAGGAAGAACCCTGGCTTGCACCTCGTTCCCCTCCTCTCCTATTTCCTCGTTCGCCCATTCCGCCTAACCTTTTTCCTTTTGCTGTTTTTCCGGAGCGTCCGTGGTCTTTCGCATGGGGCTGGTTTTGTTTCTAGGAGGAACCTTGCGTCCCTATTGAATTGTTTTTGTTCGTTCGTTCCTCGCATTGGGTCTTCCCCCAAAGGCTCTGATTTTCTTCCACATGGGCGGCTCCCAGATGTGGTCGCTCCTGTGTGCAATATGCCAAGGGTTGAATTGTTCCGGGCATGCAGGTTTAGCAAAAGTGCGGAACCTTTGGTTTTCTTCCCCTTTCCCTCTTCTCCTCCTTCCTCCTTCGCCCATCCCGGCGAACGAACTCTTTTCTTATGTCTGCGGTTTTGGTGTCCGTTTGTTCATCGTATTTCGCGTGGGCTGGTTTGTTTCTGGAAGGAGCTATGTTTCTTGCATGATTTCTGTATGTTCCCGCTTCTCTCAAAGGCTTGCGCTTTCTGCCACATGGGGCGGTCCCTGGGTATGCTCGCCCCCTGCGCGATGTTTCGCCAACGGCTGGCGGACTCATGAGGAACCCTGGTTCGCCCACGTTCCTGGCATTGGGACCTCCCAAAAAAGGCTCTGTCTTTCTCCGACGTGGGGCGGTTCCTGGATATGCTCGTTCCGGCACGCAAATCTGCCAAAGGTTCGCTCGTTTCTAGGCGGAACACGGGCTTGTCATTCCCTTCTCCTCTTCTCTTCTTTTTTTTCATTCGCGCATCCCGGCTAACTGACCTTTCTTTCCGTTGGCGCGTTGCCTTGGTTTGTTCATGCAGTTTTGCGTAGGGTTTGTTTGTTTGTAGGAGGAGCCTTGGTTGTATACTGCATTTCCTTTTGTTCCCTCGCTCTTGGCATTGGGGTTTCTTCCAAAGGGCCAGGTCCGGGGCATGCTCGCCCCCTGCATGCTACATTTGGTCTGTGTCTTAGAGTAATTAACTTTGTCTTTCCCTCCCCTTCCCCTCTTCACCTCCTTCCTCGTCCGCCCATCCCGGCTAACTAACATTTTTCTGTTTGCGTTTTCGGCATTTGTTTGTTCATGCTGTTTAACATAGGGCCGGCTTGTTTCTAGGAGGAACCCTGGTTCCTTCATGATTTGTCGTACACCCTAGGCGATGCTTAAGAAAACGTAAGGTTTCGGCCAGAGTCTTGATTATTCTTATTGTTTCAACGGATAACCTAACTTTTTAGTAGACATTGGGTTTTTTTTACTCAAGTTCTGAGACTATGAATTTCTTAACCCATGATTTCTTAAGCATTTCGCAGGGTGTATGTGCCTCCTTTCCTGGTCTTGGGGCTTCTCCAAAAACCTTACGCTTTGTCCCACATGGGGAGGGTCCTGGGTGCGCTCGCCCCCCTGCATGATGATGATAGTGGTGGTGGTGATAATGACGAAGGGTATGGTGAAGGTGATTGCGACGGTGAAGGTGATGATGATGATGATGTTGAGGATGGTGGTGGTGATGGGGAGACAGCTAGCTATGGTGATGGTGGTGACGACGAGGATGATGACGGTAACGATGCCGATGGTGATGCTATTGCTGGTGATAGTGACTGTATGTGGCGGTTGTGACGGCAATGTTTGTTGCGATGATGGTGAGGAGCTGTCTCTCTTCTAGTTCCTCGACCTCTCGGCCGTCTTTTGCGTCCGCCACCAACAGAATCCTTTTGTTGGAGAGGAACGCTGTGGGGCCCTCCTGTCTCGCAACGTGCGCATCCGCACCGTCATCATCGTCATCATCTGCATCTTAAGCAGCATCGCCATGATTACCATTGTCATCGTCTTGGTCATCAGCATTATCATCATCATTCTCATCATCGCCGTCTGCAACATGATCCGCATTCTCAGCATCAGCATCGTCATCATCGTCTGCATCATCTGCTTTCCGCTGTTCGTCCGCATCACCCTCCTACCACCTACTATTATAGGATTTCTCCCATTCCTATCTCATCGCATTCTTGTTCTTGATCTTCGAGTTCGCTCTCATCCCATGCTCCTTCCGAACCGCTTTTCCCGATTCTTGTTGGAAGAAGAGGGGGAGGAGGTGCGGATGTCATTGTTTTCTTATTGTGATCCCATTGTAAAGCCAATCGTCAGAGTCATTGTAAGTGTGCCTGTTATACGCACATATGTTCAAATTTTCTTCTGCGGCCACGGTTCGCACCCGTCTTTGGTCATGGGCGCACCGGCACCATGCACTGGACACCAGACGTCGGACACCGGACACCCGACGGCCTCTGGACACCTGCCACCGGACACCGGACACCGGACACCAGACACCGAACACTGGACATTGGACATCGGACACCGGACACCGGACACCGGACACCGGACACTGGACACTGGACACCAGTGCACCGGCCACTGGACTACAATACAACACAGGGCATGTTAAGCAGGTTAGCTAAGTAGGTTAGCTAAGTCGGTTAGCTGACGATTCTGACATACTTAGCTAATCAGGCAAACTATGTTAAGCTACCTATGAGATCCGATTCCATAAGCTATCGTTAACTAAGATAATATGTGACCGAAGTGGTCGTGAAGCGTTGCTTCCGGTTAACATGACTTATAAGTGGTTGCCATCTAAGTCGCTTCATTATAACCAATTTATACCCTAGTTATAACCTGAGTACTAATCGGGCGAACCGAAAGCTAACCAGGGCGGCGATCGCAGTGGACAGCAGACACCGCGGACACCAGATACCGGACGCCGGACACCGGACACCGGACACCGGACAGCAGCAAGAATCGTCCATGCCTTCATCTCGGGGGTGAATCGGCCAGCGGGGCCCAGGCCACGCCAGGGGTGATAGAGATCGGTTAAACGATGCCCAGAGAACTGACGAAAGCGCCCGCAAACCTCCAGCCAGAGACTCCTCAATTTCCCCCCCTCGGCGCGCCACGTATCCAGAGATAGCCGCGCCTTGTTCGATGCTCGTTCTGGGGACCTTCCTTGGGGTCACCAAACGGATCTGCTGAACTCTAGTTCGACTCTAGTTCGACTCTAGTTCGACTCTAGCTCGACTCAAGTTCGACTCGAGGTCGACGTGAGTTCAACTCCGGTCCACGGACGTTCGACGCAGCATCGACGCACGAGTGAAGCGAGTGGATCCAGGAAGGTTCCCAGAACGAGCGTCTGAGCCTTCCAATATACATGCATTTATGTGTGCATATATTTATAACTGTATAGGTTTGTCTGCCTGTCCGCCCGTCCGTCCGTCCGTTTGTATGTATGTATGTATGTATGTATGTATGTATGTATGTAAGTATGTATATATGAATATATGTCTGCATGTATGCATGTATGACGTTCATGCGTGTATGTATGTATGTATGCAGGCATGTATGTATACATATATATATATATGCATGTATGTTTCAGCTGTATATGTATGTTTGTATGTATTTCTGCATGCCTACGTGCATGCATTCACGCATGGATGTATGTATGCATGCACGCATGCATTCATGTAAGTGTGTCCGTATTTATGCATGTGTGTAGATGTATGCATGTACGTATGTATGCATGCATGCATGCATGTATACATATATGTACGTATGCGTATATAGATATGTAATAATGCGTACGTGTATAGGTGTATGTATACATGTACGTAGTCGTGTGTTCTTGAAGCTATGTAGGTATGTATGCATGTATGCATGCATGTATGTATGTATGTATGCATGTATGTATGTATGTATGTATGTATGTACACACATACAAATACACACACATATATATATATATGTATATACATATATATATATATATATATATATATATAAATATCAGTGGGCGGCAGGCCCGGGGCCCACAAACAGCTGCCCCGATCCCCCATGGGAGGACGGGGCGGACGGGGAGGTCCAAAATAGTCCAGGAGGGCCTCCAGAGGCTCCCCAGACAGCCCAAGCGGGCCCCGAGTCGCCGAAAGACCGCTCCTGGACGCCCAACATAGGCCCAAGACGGCCCGAGAAACCTCCCTAAGGCACTCCACGGCGCTTCAAGACGCCTCTACCGAGCGCTTCAAGAGACCAAAATCGTTAATTTTACGGAGGTTTTGGAGAGATGTTGGCCTTCCAGCCTTTTCGGCTGTCCGACGTTCCAGGCCGGCCCAAGACGGCCCAAGAGGCCCCCAAGAGCGCCCCAAGACGGCCCAAGAGGCCCCCCACACGGCCGCAGAGGCGCCCCAGAGAGCCCCAAGACGGCCCCAAGATTCGCCCAAGAGGGGGACCACGACTCCAAAATTCGACCCTCCCGCTTGAAGAGTGCCCCAGGAGGCCCCAAGGAGCTCCCCAGGAGGCCCCCGAGAGGCACCCAGGAGACCCAAACAAGGCCTCAAGAGGCCACAAAACAGCCCCGAGGAGATCACACAACGGTCTCAAAATGGCTACCGAGAAGCTGCGAAACTGCCTTCACGACGTCCCCGACAGGCCAACCACGAGATCCAAACCAACACCCATGAGGCCTCTGACCCACCACCTAGGGCACCCGCCGCCCGCCCGCCGTCCGCGTAGCACGCACCACTCTCTACTCAACAGCTTCAGTCTCCAAGACAACACCCTGTAGTCAACAGCCCCCGTCTTCAAGGCAACACCCTGTACTCAACAAGCTCCCGCTGCGAGAGAGCACCCTTAAGGAATTCATTCAAATCCCGACCCGCCCGCCGGCCCGCCCGCCACCCGCCCGCCCGCCGCCCGCCCGGCCGCTCGCCCGCCTTCCGCGTAGCACGCGCCACCCTGCACTCAACAGCCTCCGCCTCCAAGACAACACCTAGCATTCAACAGCCCCCAGGGCTCCCGGGACTGTGCGGGCCCGCTCCCAAACACGCAACGACACGCCAAGAGGGCCCTAAATATTGCCAAGACAGCCCCAAGAGGCCCCGGACACGCCGAAGATGGCCTCAGGACGGCCGACGACGCCGCCAAAACGCCCCAGGAGCGCCTCTAGAGGCCCCTCTAAAGGGCCCCGCATTTTTGCGCTCTCGCATGTTCCGCCTCCCCACGGTCCTGGACGGCGTCAGAGGCCCTTCCTTAAGATCGCTCCAAGACGACCGAAGAGGCTCCCAAGGAAAGACCAGAGACGGGCCAGGAGGCTCCCCAGATAATTCAAGAGGGCCTCGAGAGCGCCCTAAGAGAGCCCCAAGAGCGACCCAAGAGGGCCCGAAGAGCGCGACCTTTCAAGGTCTCCGGCCTGAGAGGCTGCTAGGACGCCCCCGGAGGCCATCAAGAGGCTCCCAAGAAGCCTCGTGAGGCTCCTCAGAGGCCCCCCGGAAGCCCCAATAAGCCCCCAAGGGCCCCCCAGGGAAGCCCCCTGCGGGCCCCCAAGAGACCTCGGTAAATCGTATTTCCCAGAGCTTTCCGGGAACATGATTCCTTGGGCTTCCGCCCACCGCCCCAACCATGTTTCCAATGATCTTGCCGACAAGGCCAAAAAGGGCCCCTCAGTAAGCCCCCAGAGCCCCCCCTCTTAAGAGAGCCGAACAAATCATGCTCCCAGAAAGCTTCCCGGGAACATGATTCTCGGGTTGCTGCCCTCTCCCCAAAACATGTTTATAAACGCCTGCCAGGATAAAACAAACCAGAGTCCCAAGCAGCGCTACCTGCCGCCACGCTCGGAAACGCGTCAGGCCCCGAAGCCTCCAGAGGCGCCCAACGACACCCCAACAAATCATGTCCCCAGGAAGTCTTACGGCCAGTGCCGCCGACGTTGAAGGAGAACGGTCCAGGACACCCAGAAATCTTCCAAACAGGCTTACAAGAGGGCGCCGAGACAGCCCATTGCCGCCCCCAGACGGCCCAAGAAAGCCCCAACACAGACGAAAAGGGCCGCAAGAGGCCCCCAAGAGGCCCCGAAACGAGGACATATCGTTCGAACACGCCCAAGATGAAGATGGCCTCCGGACGGCCCACAAGGCTTCCAACACGGCCCAAAGGGACGCCAAAATCATCCAATGTCGCCCCAACAGGCCCCCACGAGGGCGCCGAGACGGCCCAGAGACGCCCTGCCGCAGGCACGAGGCGGGGCCCGGGACGGTGCCCTCGCACCGGGGGGCCCAGGGGCCTTGCCGTGGCGCTGGGGGCCTTGTAAAGTCGCCCGAAGACGGCCCTGGCGTTTCCAGACAACGAAAACGACCAATGACCGCCCAAGATCACCCCAGAATTGGTCCCTGACTGTCCAAGAGGCCTCCAAGACGCCCCAAGAGGTCTCCAAGATGGCTCCCAAGGAGCCCCAGGAGGCACAACTAATTTGTTTTCCTTTGGTCTTTGATAGATTTTCGAGGTCTCGTCTTTTGAGTTTCCTGACGCTCCACGACGGCCCAAGAGGCTTTAATTTCCGCTCCAAGGCATCCCCAGAGGCCTCGACGACGGTCACAAGACAGCCCACGGGGGTCCCAAGACGGCGCCAGAGGCTCCCAAGGCGGCCCGAGAGGGCCCCAAGATGCCCCAAGATGGAGCCAAGAGGGTTGACACGAACCGAAAATCCGAGTCTTCCACCCCGAGAGGCTCTCAGGAGGCCCCGAGGAGCCCCTAACAGGCTCCAAGAGGTCCCAAGAAGCCCCCTAGGGGGCCGAAGAGTATCCAAGAGGCCTCCCACGAAGGCCCCAAGAGGCAAGAATCCATGTCTTGCCATTGGTTTTTGATTGATGTTAGAGTTTTCAGCCTTTTGGCGTCGTGACGCTCCAAGACGGCCCAAAAGGCCTCCAAGACCAATCCAAGATAGCCCAAGAGGCCTCCAACAGGGCCCAAGACAGCCTGAGAGGGCACCAATAGGGCCCCAAGGGGGGCCCAAGAGGGGTAAGACGAACCGAAAATCCGAGCCTTCCACCCCGAGCGGCTCTCAGGAAGCCCCAGAGGCCACCAAATGGGACCCAAGAGGCCCTCAAGAAGCTCCCCAGAAGGCCGAAGAGGTTCCAAGAAGCATTGTGTAAGCATTGTTTTCCCATCGGCTTTTGATGGATTTTAAAGTTCCCAGCCTTTTGGCATCCTGACGCTCCAAGACGGCCTAAGTGGCCCCCACGGCCGCTCCAAGATAGCCGAAGAGGCCTCCAAGAGGGCCCCAAGACGGCCCACGAAGGCCCCGAGACGGTGCCCGAGGCGCCCAAGACGGCCCGAGAGGGCCCCAAGAGGGCCCCAAGAGAGCCCCAAGAAGGGGAACGCGAACCCAACAGCAGAGCTTTCCGCCCTAAGAGGCCCTCAGGAGGCCCCGAGAGTCCCCAAGTGGTCCGACGAGGCCCCCCAAAGCCCCCCACCAGGCCCCAAAAGGCTCACAGGAGACGTAAACGGGGTCCCAAGATAGCCGAACAGTGCTCTCGATGCATCAAAATTGCTTCAAGGAGGCTTCAGGATTGCCTCAATGTGGCCTCAAGCCAGGCCTCCACGCAGCCAAGACGGCCAATTGATTGCTTCAGACTGCAGAACATCACTTTCCGACTGCCCGGAGAATCCTGACGATGCCCCCAAGGGACCCCAAGAAGCCCCAAGATGACCCCCGAGAAGCACCCAAGAGGTGCCTCCAACAGCCAATTGAGGAAGCACGGAGAACCCCCCAGAAGCTCTTCAGATGCCCCCACGAAGACCCAAGAGGTTCCCAAGAGGCCCTCAGGAGGCACGACTATGTCACGCGCCTGTGCTTGACAGCGCTGTCCAAGATATCCTAGCACGCCCCGAACCTGGGCTAGAACCATCGCGCGCGCGAAGCGCGCGCGATGGTTCTAGTATATATGCATGCATGTATGTATGTATGCATGTATGTATGTACGTACATACGTACGTACGTACGTATGTATGTATGTATATATGCATGCATGTATGTATATACGCATGTATATTTTTTATGTATATATGTATATGTATGTATGTATGTATGTATGTATGTATGTATGTATGTATGTATGTATGAAGGTGTATATGTATGTATATATATGTATGTATGTTTGTACGTATGTATGTATGCATGTATGTATGTATATATGTATGCCTGCACGTATGTACGCATCCATAAATGTATGTATGTTTGTATGTATGTATGCACGCTTGTATGCATGCATGTATGTATGTATATATGTAGGTATGTATGAATGTATGCATGTATGTATGCATGTATGCATGCATGTACGCATGCACGCATGCGTGCATGTATGCCTGTATATATATATATATATATATATGCACGTGTGTATGTATGTATGTATGCATGCATGCATGCATGCATGCATGCATGCATGCATGTATATGTATGTATGTATGTATGTATGTACGTACGTATGTATGTATGCATGCATGTAGGTATGTATGTATGTATGTAGGTAGGTATGTATGTATGTATGTCTGTATGTATGTATGTATGTATGTATATATTCATGTATCTATGTATGTATGTATGTATGTATGCATGTATGTGTGTATGCATGTATGTATGTATGTATATGCATGCGTGCATGTGTGCACGTATTCATATGTATGTATATGTATGTATGTATGTATGTATGTATGTATGTATGTATGTATGCATGCATGCATGTATGCATGCATGCATGCATGCATGCATGCATGTATGCATGCATGGATGTATATATGTATGTGTATGTATGTATGTATGTATGTATGTATGTATGTATGTATGTATGTATGTATGTATGTATGTATGTAATGCATGTATGTATGTATGTATGCATGCATGCATGCGTGCATGTATGTATGTATGTATGCATGTATGTATGTATGTATGTATGTATGTATGTATATATCTATACACACATGTTCTGTATGTGGCTCAAGGCGCCACGGCTCAAGCGCCCGCGCTCAGTGCGCAATCAGGCGCTCGTTTTTGCACCTCACCTGTACAGGCTGATGCCGCCCTGCCAGATCTGCTTGAGCCTTGGGGTGGCTGGCGAGGTCGTCCCGGGCTCGCACTTCTGCGCTGCGCACGGGGCCGTGGAGCTGAACGCGTCCGCTGCTGCACAGCGGGCTGAGGACTCGGGCCTGACCCAGGCTACCAGGAACCTCGAGATCGGCGCCTCCGACTACGCGAACGACATAGAAGTTGACCAGGGTGCCCTGCAGTTCGGCGCCCCCGCTGACGTCGGGGTGGCTGGGACGCTGGCCGAGCTGGAGGCTATCGAGGTCGAGACGGAGAACGTCGCGAGTACTAGCGCCGCTGCTGCTGCTGCTACCGCCCTTCCTGGAGTCCCACCTGTCCCTTCCATCGCGCCGATCAGCTCGATCGCCGACGGCCTCCTCCGGGAGTGGCTCGAAGATCATGTTCTTTCCCACTTCCCGATCATACAGGCCGCCGCTGCTGCCCATCAGCCTGGCCAGGAGACGTCCTTTCAGCTCCCCCACGACTGGGCCGGCCTTTCGGGCATTTTTGCGAAGCTCGGCTACCACCTGGACTCCTCGGACCACTGGCAGGCACTGGGCCACGCGATGTACGAGGGCCCCGACCCCTCGGAGCAGCTCATCGCGTCCCGCCTGCGGACCGTGAAGTTTTTGTGCAGCCTCGCAGTCCGTGGCTGGGACTCGAACGACGTGCTCAAAACGCAAGAGGTGCCAGACAAGTTAACCGCATATGCCGCCACATGCATTGAGGACATGCCTGAGATTCTGCGCGCTCGTCGCAGGATCTGGGCGGGCAAGCTGCCGCTGTGGAAGGAGCTCGGCAAGGACGGGCTCGAGATGTTGAATTACACGAAGGCCCTCGCGAACGAAAGCTTCTTTACGCAGTGGTCCAACGTTCTCGGCCACACCTCGATCCAGAACTGCGTGCCTCGTTCCTGTGCGCTCGCCGAGCTCGCTGAGAAGGGCGACGACCGGTCTGGGACGAGCTCAAGGGATTCGCGATCGTGATGTGGGCTCCTATGGCAACGCCCTTGCCCGCCTCCTCGCCTCACTTATGCGGAGAGCTGGTTTGTCCAACTGCCCGATCAGCGTGCGGATGATTGCGCCGCTCCATCTGCGTCCCGGTATGGCTTCCGCGTCTGACATCATGGACTTATTCTGGTCTCCTCTCCTTGGAGAGAAGGTGGCTTCCATTATGAAAGGTGTCGCCTTCGTGCCCCGCCCCTTTGGGATGGTCCTCCCAGGTCGCAACAGCCCCAGGCGCACTCGAATGGGGCTGGTGGTTTTCAACTTGGCCTTGACCGACGCCAGGTTCGCTCCCAGGGTCCTGACTTTCAAGCCGGCCTTCCTGGAGGTAGACGCCGTCTCTGGCATGACTGTGGACATGCTCGCCGACACCACCCCCCAGTTCTACGCCATTATGCGGGACCCGCTGCTCACTAACATTATGTGCCAGCCGCCCAAAAGGAGCGTGACAATCGATCTTCTTTTTCCTGCTGATGTTGGTGTACTCGCCCAGTTCCTTCAGCTCGGGCACCTCCGCCACTCCGCTCTCCCAGGCAGCGCCTTCTTCGGCTCCGCGCTCATGTGCAATGACCCAGATGCCATGATACAGGCCCACCTCGTTGCACCACTACTGGCCGCTCTGCACCCAGCTCTTGGTCCTCTCCGATTCCAGAGTGCTGGTTTACTCCGAAGCGTCCTCAGATACGTGGGTGGAGTTCCTTGATGGATGCATGCTGGGGGACTCGCTCACAGCGGCCACGAAGCTGAAGTGGAAACCATCTCGCGGTGGCCGCGCGGTGGCCGCCCCCCCGGTCGTCGCCAGCACGCTCGCGGCCACGACGCGGAGAGCTAAGCAGAGCCCCAACGTGCATGACTGCGTCACTGACCTGAAGATCCACGGGGAGGTGGGCCGGGAGGACGCGGAGGTACTTCGACGCATCCTCAACCACGCGTGCCCCGCAGCGGGGCTGACTATGACGGAAGCCGTCAACGACGCTATGCCGAAGCCTGGGGTGTTTTACCACCTCGCCTCCAGGAACAAATTTGCACCCCCTGGTTGCCTGCGGCTCCTGCTCCGCGGCCAGGAGGAAGTTCGCGAAGTCCACGCCGCGCTGCATGGCCAGACGGCCCAGGTCGGTTCCGACAGGGTCGCGATTGAGGTCCTGAGTGATACCATCCAGTTGGGCCCCCCCCCGGGAAACAGCAGGCGGTGGCCGGCCGCGACATTCGCGGCTGCCGCCTGGACGCAGGGTGTCCGCCGTCCCTAGGGCACGGGTTTGGAATTTATTGCATGAGCGAGCTGGGGGAGAGCCACTGGATCATCGATGTCGTCCTTCGATTTCGCCCCGCCCAGGCGGGGCCGGGCCGTGTGGACCACTGCCGACCAGGGGTCCATCCGCCTCGCGTTGCCTATTACGACCGTCTTCTTCCGCATCTCCCTCCGTTGCCATTTTGCTGGTTGCGTCCTGTTGCCTGCTCGTCCTTTCCCTGCATGTCGAGATGATGTTCCGCTATGCCATTATCGTCGCCAGCGACTTCTGCGAGCGCTTGGCGGACTCCCTTGTGACGCCATCCGCGTCCCTGCTATGTCCGCCCCGCGGGCCGTTATCCAGCAGGGTGAGTCCTGGCAGGGCCAGTTCTCGCTGGGCGTCTCCGTGGCCCTCTGGAACGCGCAGGCCCTCTTCGCCGCGGACCCGCAGCGCCGCGAGGACAAGTCCGCTTACGTCAACAAGCTCATCGCGCGCTCCGACGTGTTGCTCCTCGCGGAGACGCGCGGCGCTGATGCCGGCAATTCCGCGTGGAGGCCGCCCGTTGGCACTGGGGCGTGGTGGTCGCCGGGGCACGCAGGGGTTGGCATTTAGGTAAAAAGTGGTTTCTGAAGTTCTTCTCCTTTATCGCGCCGCTTGAAGTCATATGGCCGGGGCGTTCGATCAAGCTCAAATTTCGAGGCTCGCACGGCGCGCTTGATGTCCTCGTCGACTATTTCCCCACTGGGGCGACTGTCGCCGAGCTGGATCTGTTCGGCCTGGACCGCGCCGCGCGGGACACACTGACGACATTCCCCACCCTACGGGCGCGCATGCGCAACAGGCGGGCTGGGAGAATCGCCCCAGGGATAAGGTACTCGCGCTGTTCGAAGGGGATTTCAATTACGCCGCCTCGCCCATGGTCAGGACTGCTATCGCTTCGCAGACCTTTACTGGCAGACGGGATCAGGGGGGGAGCCACTTTCAAGCAGTTCTTGCTCGCCCGCACGACCTTTACGAGTTATGCCCAGGCGAGCCCACGCGCGCTTCGGCCTCTTCTCGCTCGCGGTTGGACCGCATCTACATGAACTTCCATGCGTCGGAGCAGCTGGGCCGCTGCCTGCGGGCTACGGCTATGGAATGGCGACCAGAAGTATCTGCGCATCGAGCTGTTTTTGCGTCCCGCAGTACGCCGCGGCGCGTTCCAGAACACTCGCGCTCGGTACCTGAACGCGCCCTTCGACATGTTGATTTTCCTCGTCTCCTGGCTTTGAACTACCACCGCAAGCTGGGCGAACACCCGCTGGCCACCCCGATCCGCCGACTCCGAATGTACAAAGAGTCCATCAAGGAGGTCGCTACACGCCTGGGCCGCACGAGGGGGATGCTTCCGGAAGCCGTCGATCTCGAAGACAGACTGGGTGTCACGATGACGTTCATGCGTAGCGCAGAGCAGGGTATGTTGGGAGCAATTTCTTCTTGCATCACGCGATGCCCATATTTGGTCGAGCTTGTGGGCGACCCCTGCGAGTTCGTGGGTGACCTCTCAATTCGCCTACGGTCCGTGCTGGGGCACGCAATCGACCTAGCGAGAGACCATGCGCTGGGCGATCTACATAAATCCCATGAGGATCTCGTCAGCGGCGATGCGGCCCGAACCCAGCAGGCCAGACAGAAGAACATGCGGCTGATCTACCGCCTCGCTCCTGGCAGAGGGAGCGCGCTGTCTGCCGTGCTCGCCGAGACCGGGCGGGTTTTCGCGGACCCCGCAGACATGGCCGCCGAGCTCCGCAGGCAGTGGGCGGACGTATTCGTGCGAGAGGCATCGACCATTCCCTGCTGGAGCAGCGGCTCAGCGAGAACGTGGCCAGCAAGGGCGTCGCGGACGTAATCGAGGGCGCCCCTGCTTCCCCCGAGCTCCGGAAACGACGCGCCGAGCGCGCCATCAAGCATTCCAACAACTCATTCTCCAGGCCCTGACGGCATCAGTTTTCTCGCTTGGCGCAGATGCCCCAAACTCTCTGCGTCGGTGTTGTTTGACGCAGTGCGGGAGTTGATGAACGAGGGGGGCTGCGCGGCCATCGACGAGGATTGGGGGGCTTCAACGCTAGCCTGCTCTTCCTGCTTCCCAGAAAGGCTTCGGGCCACGCCGTTGCGGGGGAGGGCTACTACGAGGCCGAGAACACGAGACCTTTGAATGTGACCAACTCGGACAATCGGTTGTTGGCCAATGTTGTCCGGCACCTTATCGAACCCGTCTTCGGTCCAAAAGTCATTTGGTCACAGAGAGGGCTCGTCGCAGGGCGCAGCATGCTGGCCAACTTGGTGGAAATCGAAGAGGCAGTGGCCACCTGCGCATGCACGTCCGACGAGGGGGGCCATCTTCTTCGATTTCGCCGCGGCCTTTCCGTCGGTGGAGCACGACGTGGTGTTTGCGGTTTTTCGGGCGCTCCGATGGCCCGCTTGGCTCGTCCAGTTCATTTCGCGCTTGTACCACCGCAGCTCGTGCTTCATAGCATAGGGCGGTGCCCGGCACGAGGGCTTCGACGTGGCCCGAGGCATCAGGCAAGGGTGCCCGTTGTCATCGCTGCTGTTCGCAGTGGCGTCCGACATATTGCTGCGTCGTCTGATCCGTCGTGTGCCTGGGGCCTGCGTGCGTGCCTATGCCGACGACGCTGCGCTCGTTCACGCCGCCCTCTTGCGGCACCTTGGCAGCTTGCAGGGTATCTTTACGGAGGGCGAGGCCATCTCCGGCCTCGGGCTCAACGTCGCGAGACAGGTTCTCGTTCCTCTTTTCCGTCGCGATCGTGACGCGGTGTGGCGCCATCTCGTCAGGGAGGCCCCGCTATGGGGCTTTTTCCTTATCGCGGAGAAGGCCAAGTACCTTGGCATGGTTGTCGGCCCGGGGCGGGGATCCAGTTCGTGGGAGGCGCCTTTCAAGCAGTTCCTCGACCGAACCACGCTGTGGGGTCGCATGGGCGTCGGCTTTTTTCCACGCCCTCCAGGCGTGCCGGGGTTTCGTCTGCTCAGTCGTGATGTTCGCGGCTCAGCTGGACCCTGTGCCGTCCGACTTCGACGCCGTCGAGCTCAAAGCGTGCCGCGCGCTCTTTCCTGGCCCCAAGGACTGGTTCTCCGTGGAGGCGTTCCGGGACCTCAAGACGCTGCACTTCCCGATGGCGCTGCCGGACGTCCGGTCCGCTGCCCGAGCGGCGCGAGCCAGAGTCGCGCGTTTCGAAAATTCCCGGCACGGGTTGTTCTGGATCCAGGCCCGCGCCCGCCGGCTCCTCCAGGTGAGCGGGATGGTCGCGAACCAGCAGCGAGCGGCGCAGTTTTCGGAGCACGTCAGCCAGAACTTCTTGTTCACCCTTTGGGACGCCACTCCTGAGTTTGCAGCGGCTGAGCGGAGCGTGCGCACTGCGCCCTCTTTATTGGATTCCGCCGACCCGGCTGCTCAACAGTGGCTCGGTTGACAGGCCCGAGCTACGCGCATTTTCCAGGCCGCCTCCCGCCCTTCTGCTGCCGCGCACGTCCGGAAGCGCGTGGACAAATGGCAACTCGACATTTTGCCTGGCCGCCGCCCAGCTCGGTGGATCAACGTGCTCGCCCCCTCTCGCCCCTCCTCCCCCCGCGTGTGCAGGCCTGCCAAATCAGGACCGCCTGGAACGGTTGAATCACGGCACGTCGCTTCGGCCGTTCGGGCCTCTGCGTGTTCAAGTGCACCCGCGGGGAGGACAGCCTGCAGCACTACGCTTTCTACAGCGCGTTTTATTCCCTCTGTCGTCAGTGTCTCGGGCTGAGCCGGCCACCGGCTGATCGCTGCTTCTGTGACTTCCTTGGCATTCGCCCGTGCGCGCAGTCGCTCCCAGCACGCTGCCAGGACTAGCAAGCAACGGCTACTGCGGCGGCCCTCCGGGCGATAGGTGTGCACGCGTCGTGCAAAACGCACAACGCGATCAGGCATGGTCTCCCGGGCGCCGACGGGCAAGCGTCATTCCGCGGTTTCATTCGCGACGCGGCCCGGGGCCACCCGAAAGCCCGGCACCTCGTCCAACTCGCTTTGAAAAGACCCGGGCCCGCAAGCTAGAACGCCATCTCGACATTGTTTAGTGTGCGTAGTTGTTTGTGACTTCTGTCTTCTCCTTACGGTCGTACTTCGGTGCGCCAGCTTGGCCGCGCGTTCGCTTGTCCCTCTCCCCTCCCGTCTTCCCTCGTCCCTCGCTCCCTCCCCCCCTCTCTCCCTGGGCCTGGTCAGCCCACTTGTCTCACGCATCGCTGCGCGCGCTGTCAGCATTTCTGCTTTCGCTCGGCCTGGGGGCTGATAGCTTCACAGCTTCTCTGCAGCCATGGGTATGATACGACTCTTCTTGTCTCATCATGTGTGGGTTTTACTGGTTCGGTCGACTAGACTATTCAGTAAGGGGACTGCCGCGCAACGCCTCGGCAGGCCAGGGGAAGATACGCTGCAAGGCAAACTCGTATCACTGGCAAGCCGGCTTCTCTCCCTCCTCCTGCTCCCTCTCCTCCTTCCTCCTCCTCCTCCTTCTCCTCCTCCGCTGTTCTGGTCGACAGGATTCGTTTGAAGGAAGCCTGAGCAGGCAAATAGTTGAGGTAGTTTGGATTCTTAGGGTCGCTTTGGTGGCGGCCACAATTTTGAGGATTCTTTTGAAGGAAGCCTCTGCAGGCATGTAGTTGAGGTAGTTTGGATTATTAGGGTCGTTTTGGTGGGGGCCACCGTAATGTATTATGCATGCACGTATATATTTGTATATACGTATGTATTGGTATATGCATGTATGCATGCATGCATGCATGTCTGTCTGTCTGTCTGTCTGTCTGTATGTCTGTCTGTATGTATGTATGTATGTATGTATGTATGTATGTATGTATGTGTATAATGCATGTACATACGTACTTATGTTTGTTTGTATGTATGTATGCATGCATGCACGTATGTGTGTAAATCATGCGTGTGTACGTATGTATGTTATGTATGTATGTATGTAGGTATGTATGTATGCATGTAACTATGTTTGTATGTATGTATGTATGCATGCATGCATGCATGCATTCATGTACGCATGCATGTATGATTGTAGGCATGTATTCATGTATGTATGTCAGAGTGAAGGGGCCGAACGGGCATTCATTGTCCCTGGGTGCGTGCCCGAAGGGGGGATCTGTGGTGAGGATTCTGCATGTTGCGCTGTTGTTGCGTTGTTGCGTTGTTGTTGTTTGTTGTCGTCGTGCCTCCCGCGACCCACCCGGCGACCCACCCTGCGACCCACCCCGCGACCCACCCCGCGACCCCACCCGCGACCCACCCGCGACCCACCCTGCGACCCACCCGCGACCTACCCGCGACCCACCCCGCGACCCACCCGCGACCCAACCCGCGACCCACCCCGCGACCCACCCGCGACCCATCCGTGACCCATTTGCGACCCACCTGCGACCGCGACCCACCCCGCGACCCACCCGACCCACCCGCGAAACCCACCCCGCGACCCACCCGCGACCCACCCCGCGACCCAACCGCGACCCACCCGCGACCCACGCGCGACACCCGCGAGACCCACCCCCGCGACCCACCCGCGACCCACCCGCGACCCACCCCGCGACCCACCGACCGCGACCCACCCGCGACCCACCGACCCACCCGCAACCCACCCCGCGACCCACCCCGGACCCGCGACCCACCCGCGACCACCCGCGACCCACCCGCGACCACCCGCGACCCACCCGCGACCCACATCGCGACCCACCCACGACACACAACCCCGACCCCCCGACCCACACACCCACCTGCGACCCACCCGCGACCCACCCCGCGACCCACCCGCGACCCAACCCGCGACCCACCCCGCGACCCACCCGCGACCCATCCGTGACCCATTTGCGACCACCTGCGACCCACCCCGCGACCCACCCCGCGACCCACCCGCGACCCACTCGCGACCCACCCGCGACCCATTTGCGACCCACCCGCGACTCGATACGCGACCCATTTGCGACACCTGCGACCCACCTGCGACCTACCCACATTGGTTTAACAAACAAATCGGCGCTTGCGGCTGGCTCGTTGTATAATGTGTGAAACGTTGGCGCCTGCGGCGGGCTTCTTCAGAGTCTCGCAGGCTGCCGACGTCCCCACCGCCCCCTCACTCTTATCCGCATCTGCGGGGTGTCATGTATACAAGTATGTATGCATGCATTCATGCATGCATGCAGCTGTGTATGTATGTACGTATGTATGTAAGTATGTGTGTAAGATCGGATTTATGTATAAATGTTTGTGTGCATGCATGTCTAGATATAGAAATGTATGTATGAATGTTTGTTTTTATGTATGCATGTAGCTCTGTATGCATGCATGTATACACGTATGTATGCATGCATGTCTGTATGTCTGTTTGTCCGTCTGCCTGTCCGTCCGTCTGTCTGTCTGTCTGCCTGTCTGTGTGCATGTATGTATGTATGTATGTATGTATGTATGCGTGCATGTAGCTATGCATGAGGGTATGCGCGTACCTATGCCTGCATGCTTGCAGGTCTGTATGTATGTTTACATAGCTGTAAATCCGTATATATGGATGTATGTATGCATTTGACTGTGTATGTATGTAGGTAGGTAGGTAGATAGGTACGTAGGTATGCTTTTGGCCATACATGTATGTATGTTTGTACGCGTTCATGTAAGGCTGCATGTGTGTATGTACATATATATATACATATGTATAGGTATGTATATATGTATGCCAGTCTGTCTGTATGTAGGTATTTGTATGAACGTATCCATGTACGTATTCATGCATGCATGCATGCATGTAGGTATGCAAATATAATCCGATGGGCTCTTACCCCGTTAATGTAACATATATGTGTTATACATGCGTACTTGTATTTGTGTGTATATATATATATATGCTCAAGACGGTGTAATAATGACTCTGTCCCATACAAACTAGGCCCAGAGATCACTCCAATTTGGACCCACATAGCGCAATCACTCCGCATGGGTCACTTGAGATTGTCAGTGTCATCTTCGTTATCGTCGTTGTCATGCCGATGTCAATGCGATGCTCCATTCTATTCGTTCTCGCTTTGGCGCAGTGTGTCCCTGGGAATCCTTCTTAACGCTGTCGCTTTTGCTTCGCAGGCCGGCCATTCCAGAGAGCTCGCGAAGGCTCGTGAATCCGCATCAGGACTCTTCTGCATCCTAGTCGGTCGTCCGCGGCACGCGGGACGAGCTATGCAATTCTCCGCCGATGGTCCAAAAATTGAGTAGATGGCAAGTAGGTGTGTACCTATGCATGTATGTATGTATGTAGCTATGCAAGTATGTATGTAAGTATGTATGTAACTATGTGTGTGTATTTATGGGTATATGTATGTTTGTAACCGTGTATGCACTTATGCATGAATGTAGCTTTGTACATACAGTGGGGGCGCGCATCAAGAAACCATATGCTTTTCGTCAGTGTATCCTGGGTTTCTTCGCTCCTCGCGCTGCGCGGTGACTTCCCGCAGCCGTTGAAGGAGTTGCTGCGTTCTGGGTGCTCCGGGCTTCCCCTCAGGTGCACCTCGCGCACGGGTTCTCAGGGTTGGGTTTCTTGCGAGGGTTTCATGCGGCCGCGCCCGCACTGTATGTATTTTTGTACGTATGTAACTACGTATGTAAGTATGTATGTCTGTAACTATGTATATTTTTATTTATGTGACTATGCATGTCTGCATGGATGTACGCATGCATCTATGTACGCAAGTGCTATATGTATGTATGCATATGTACAGGTATGTAACTATGTGTTCATGCATGTAACTATGTATTCATGCATGCGTGTATGTATGAGTGTATTTTTGTATGTATGATTGTAATTGTGTATGTATGTACGTAGCTTTGCGTGTGTTTGGACGCATGCATGTATGTAATTATGTATGTATGTGTGTTTGACGCTATGTATGTATATACCTTTGTATGTACTCTATGTAAGTATGTACGTAAAAAAATTCTCAAGCCCTTCTGGCCCAAGCTTCTGCTGTGCCAGATCACCTTGTGCTGTTACCATTTGTGTGCTGGCTTGAGAGCCTCCGTCAGGAGGTTAAAGCAAGGTCTCACGATTCCCTCGCAGCCGCAGCCATGGCGCCTGCTTCCAGTATTGTGGCTCCTTGGAGGAGCTCTGCAGCCGCTCCTGCTGCGGACGACGCCGCCTGGGCCACCTTCTCCGCCAACGGGAAGACATGGACATGTGGAAGTTGCGGTTGCAAGCGTAACAAGCGTTCGTGGTGGTTCTGCAAACATTGCAAGACGTCCCGTGCTTCGTCCGACTCTGGCACGTATGCCCCCCCCCTCGTGGGGTGGCAGTTGGCACGCGGGCGGGGCTGGAGGCCACAGCGGTTGGCCAGGCCTTCCGCTACGTACAGGGCCTCAGTTCGACCCGAACGCAGGAGGTGTCGGCGGCGGAGGTGGTGCAGGCCACGGCTGGGGTTCGCCTCCGCCCGTTGATCACGGCAACACCTCCATTCCCGAGTTGGAGAAATTGGTGGATCTCCTCACGAAGTGCGGTGACACGATGGGGGCGCGGAAGCATCAGCTCATTCTGGACCAGAAGCGCCGTGCTGCCACAGCCCCCGCTGTCCCGCTACAGGCTAAGGTCAACGAGGCTTTCCACGACCTCCGTCAGCTTCGTGATCGTACCGACAAGGCCTGCAACGTCTATGAGAAGATGGAGGCTGAGTTGGTGTTGCAGCGGGGCCGCATCCAGACCCTCACGAACGAGCTCAAGCAGGCGGAGGAGGCGCACACGGCCCTGGTGGAGCAGCTCCACAAAGAAGTCGCACCTCCTTCGTCTTCAGGCCCGCCTCCAGCTGCCTGTCTGGACATTGCGGCCATCATCCAGGGCAAGGCTGAGGAGATCCCGATCTCGATCGACTCGCTGCTGGCCCCTCAGAATGACTATGAGATTGCTGGCGACGACCTTGAGGAGGCGAATCGCAGGGCGCAGGAGCTCAAGCAGTCTCTTCAAGATGCAGTTCGTAAGTTGTTCGGCGACGCGCTGGTCAGGACCCAAGCCTTCCAGGCGGACCAGCAGAAGATGCTCGAGCGGCTCGCCTCCAAGCGGAGGCGCAAAGATGGAGACGAAGCAGCGGAGCCAGCTGCGGGAGATGGAGATCCTGCTCCTACTGCCGCTGCCGCCGCCGCGGGCGGCGACAACGTGGCTGCTGCTGGGGCAGCCGCCTCTGCCCCCCAGGCTGAGGCTCCAGGGGACGGCGTTGCTGCGGATCCCGACCGTGCAGATGTACGAGCCCGTGCTGAACGCCTGCTGTCACATGTCCCCCCCCCCCCCGCGGCTGAGGGGCAGCGGGGGGGCACAGCTGCAGCCTGAACATCTTCATCTGAGCCACTCTGACGGACTCGCGCCTGTCTCTGCAGGCCAGCCGTCCAACTTGTCTAACTTTATTCTTTCGGCCTCTCGGCCTCACCTCCGTCGTTTCCTCCGCTCCCGCGTTGCGCGTCCTTCAGGCTGTGGCCTGAAGGCTGCTGTTCGTCACACGTGCTGGAGGACCAAACGAATTTTGTCTGGTGAGTGTCAGAGGTTCGACTCCCTGCAGGTTGCCCTATCCAAGCCTGCCGATTTTGCTCGGCCTGGCCCAGCTTACCCAGTGTTGGCTGCGCCTGGCTCTCAGTACCCGATTGAGGTGGTGCCTGGTCCCAGGATCTCCCAGGCTCCCCTCCCGTGCTCCTCCCTTGCCCCTCCTGGCTTCCTGGAGCCCGACGGGATGAGCTCGGTCGCTTTGTCTGTTCGAACCCTCAACTGCAACAGTTGGGGCACCCTGAAGAAGATGTTACCTCGCACGCCTTCGGCGGTCCTGCTGGTGCAGGAACGCAGATTGGCGGGCAGTGAAGAAGTTGCTCAGGCCTCCTCTTGGTGTGCTCGTAATGGCTGGAAATCGTTGTGGACCCCAGCCGTTCTCACGGAAAACGGCACGTCTGGGGGCACTGTTTTGCTTGTGAAAAGTTGGCTTGGCCTTCACCCCCCTCCCTCTGGACACGCTATCGTTCCAGGGCGGGCTACCCATGGGGTCATTCAGGTTCCAGGCGGTCCCAGCTACCACATGTTTTCGGTTTACCTGCATGATGGGGAAGGTTTGACCGAGCGCAATCTTGAGCTCTTAAGTTGTGTCGGCGCCTGTGCTTCCGCGTGCTGCTCCAGTTTTGTCGTGGGCGGAGACTTCAACGTCTCACCGTGCGAGCTGGAGAGTAGCAAGTTTGTTTCTCAGCTTCAGGGCCAGCTTATCAACCCTGGAGGCCATACTCATTTTGGTCAGGGGGCCCCCTCCACCCTGGACTATTTTGTTTGCAGTGGGGGGCTGGGGAAAGCCGTGGATTCTTGCTGGATCGATCTGACGACGGAGCTCAGTCCCCATCGTCCCGTGGAGCTTCAGTTCCACCGATCCCCTGCTACCCTCAAGGCCCTCAGTTTCAGGAAGCCCCCCCCTCTGCCGAGAGACCGCGTCATAGGTCCGATGCTGCCCCCTCCGTGCTGGGATCACGTGATCTCGCGAGCTCAGGCTGGTCTTGACGCGGTCGCAGCAGGCGACGCCGCGGCTGCCCTTAGCCACTTGTCGCCGGCTTATGGAGCTTGGGCCGATAAGGCGGAGGAGGAGCTGGTCCATTTGTTGGGGGCGGACCTGGTGAAGGCAGGATGCAGGAGTAAGGGGCCTCAGCTCGTGTGGCGCAGCTTAGTGGGCCGAGATTCACAGCCAAGGTATCCTGAGCACCGCGCCATCTGCTGGCTGGTGGCTCAGTTTCGCGCGTTTATGGGGCTGCAGCGGGCCGACCAAGGTTGTGGGAGCCAGGCCGCCAGCTTGCATGCTTTGCTTGTCAGCCCCCCTCCTGCGATTTCTCGTCATTCGAGCAAGTATGCCACCTCTTTCAGCCGCGTAAAAGACTTTACTGCTGCTTTGCAGGGCGATCTCCGCCAGGCCCCTTCTGAGCAAATTGTGAAAGGTGACGAGCTTCTTGGCACCCTTGTCTCTGTCTTGGAAGGGGCCAATGGGGAGTTTCGGGCCCAGGCGCAGTCTGACTGGAGAGCCTGGCTCACGGAGGGCCTCGATCAAGGGGCCCGTCGGGTGCATGCGATAGTCCGTGACCCCACCCCTTGGGTCCCCACCACGACCCTTGCCAGAGATGGGTCTGTTGTGGCCGACCCCCTTTCGCTGCTGTCCGATGAAGGCACCAAGTTTGCCAGGTTCTGGAAAGATGGCGCTGGCAATCCTGCGAGTTGCACTCTTGTGGAAGCTCCCCCCAGGGCTGATCCCGCTCAGTTGCGGGCTGTTCGCAAGAAATATAAGAGAACCTCGGCTGTCACTTACGACGGGTTTGATTGCCGTCACTTTCACCTTCTGTGTGATGCTGGGCTGGTTGCGCTTGGCATGCTCTTTCAGCTGATGGAGTCGGTTGGCCAACTTCCGCGCCAGATCTCCGCGGTGTTGATTGCCCTGCTCTCGAAACCCAGCGGTGGCTACAGACCGATAGGGGTGTTCTGCTCTTGGTATAGGGTCTGGGGGCGCCTCAGGCGTCCCCAAGCCTTACGCTGGGAGCAGCAACACCCCCGTCGGTACTGGGCTGCTGGGGCGTTTCGTGGAGCTGCGGATGTGGTCTGGCGTCAATCGTTTCGCTCGGAGACGGGGACCTCTAAAGGGGAAGAGAGTGCCAGCGTCTTCTATGATATGCTCAAGTATTATGAAAAGATTGATTTAGGCGTGTTAGAGCAGCGTTGCCACCAACACAATTTCCCGATAGTGTTGACTAGGCTTACCCTTTATGCGTACAGGTGCGGCCGCTTCGTCTCCATCGCCGGCCTCTTGGATGGGCCGCACTTTGTGCAGAAAGGAGTCATCGCAGGCTGCAGCATGGCCACGACTCATATACGCATATATGGTATGTCTTCTTTCGATAAGCTCCCCTCGTTTCCTTCTCAAGACTTCGACATCTATATTGATGATACTGGAGTGTCTTGCACGGGGTCCCGAAAGCATGTGATTTCTTCCATTGTTGCCGTCTCTCTCGCTCTCCATCATGCTATTACTGATGAGAATGAAATGAATTGTCAGCTGGCGCTAGACAAGATATGCACTGTTGCGTCCTCCAAAGGCCTGGCCACCGCGCTGGCTGCTGCTCTTGGTCAGTTTGGAGGCAAGTTCACTGCCTCGACTGTGAACCTAGGAGTTGACTACTGTGCTGGCACCTCGGTCAGGGCCTCAGGGCGGAGCTCGAAGCTCAAGAGCCGCGTGGCGCTTCTTTGCAGGAAAGCTCGTCGTCTCAAGCGTCAGGCAGGCAACCTTGGTCGCAAAGCCTTCAGAGTGTTCGCCTCGGGTCCCCTCCCTGGAGGGGCCTACGGGGCGGACATCCTGGGGGTGAGCGACCAGGTCCTCCTGACCATGAGGCGGCAAGCCTTCAAGACGGTGAGGCCTTTTGCTAAAAGTAGGTCTCTTACGGCTGTCAGCATCCTTTCGGACGACCCTTGCTGGCGAGCTGCGTCGGCCCCCATCCTGCGCTGGAGCAAGGAGGTCTGGTTGGCCCAAACCCGTGAGTTTCCCTGGTCCATTCCTCATAGGGAGCTCCGAGACGGCTTCAGGAGTGTTTTCGCGTTGCCCAGGGTTACTTGGCCTACTGTGAAGGGCCCTGTGTCTGCTCTTCGCCTTACCCTCCTTCGCCTTGGTTGGACCATGGAAGACTATGCCACGATTTCCGATGACCGAGGTTACCGTTTGCAGCTCGGTTTGATTCCCCCCAAGCTGTTGGAAACCTTGTGCAAAGAGGCCTACCTTCGTGGGCTCGAGCGGGATCTTGGGGGTAAATGGGGGCTTGAATGCAGGGCGTGCCTGGGCATTCCCAAAGCTGCTTGTGTCAGTGAGAAGTTCACGCCAGCGCAGAGGGGCTGGATTCGAGCTTGCTCTTGTGATGCTATTTGGTCTGCGGACAAGGCCCTGGCATGCGGGTATCAGGTCGACCCGCTCTGCCCTCTATGCTCTGCTGCGCCCGACTCAGTGTTTCACAGGCTTTGGCAGTGCACGGCGACGGAAGCTCAAGAGTCGCGGACTCAGCTGGTCCCGGCCTCAGTCGTGCTAGACGCCATCGCCGTGTGGACAGCTCAGGCGGAACCTGACCCTCACGTGCGAGCACTATATACTAGAGGAGCTTTCGCTCATCCCGCTGATGTTTTGCCGCGTCCTGTCGTGGAGGGAACGAATGCCCTTCAGTTCGTCTGGCATTGTGACGAGCTTCTAAGCCCTGAAGGTCCCAGGGTCCCAGTGAATGGGGAAATGTGGGGTCACGTCTTCATAGATGGGTCCTGCCAGCGCCACCCGATCAAGGAACTTTCAAGAGCTGCCTATGCTATTTCAATGAACGCCGAGGATGGCACTTGCCTTGGAGAGGCGAGAGGCCCTGTCTGGGCTCATCTTCCTCAGACGCCTCAGGCGGCTGAATATGCTGCCAGATGTGTCGCCGCTCAGTTCCTGGTGTTGCCGACCACAATTTACTCGGACTGTGCCAATGTTGTGTCTCACAGTACGTTGCCCTTGCCAGAGAGGTACTCGGGCAAGAGGTCGTATTCAGGAATGATCATGTGTGCCAACAACTTTGAGGGCCGCTTTTTGGAAGGCATTGTAAAGGTCAAAGCTCATTTAGATGTGCACCAGGAGGGCATCTCGGAGAGAGAACGTTTCCTCAGGCGTGGAAATGCTGATGCTGATGCGGGGGCCAAACATGCCCTTCAGCTCCACCCTTCTGACCCGTCTGAATTAGCCAATGTAGACAAGCTCGTGGAAGTGGCCAGGGGTTATTGCATCCTTGCTGCTAACTTGCTTCCATTATGGCCTAAGCTCTCTCTCGACGTTCCTTATTTCCCTCCTCCTCCTGCTGAGCATTTAGGCTCCTTCAGTAAGGTAGGTCATCGTTGGGAAGTCTGGGCTGGCGTCTGGAGGTGTGCTGTTTGCCTCCGTGGGAGTAGGGGCACGTCACGCCCTTCTCCTGGTAGATGCCCCCAGGAGTCTAAGTTGCATGCCGCGAGGCAGGATGCTCTAGGGCACAGAACTGTTGCCTTTGACTGTTCAGATAAGTCAGTGTTATTCATATGCCTGAAATGCAAATGCCACTCCACTGGTGGCAGGATTAGAGGCCTAGGGGAAGTCTGTAAGAAGCCTTCCCGCGCGGGTCGTCAGGGTTGGGCTGCTTTGTGTAGGGGTATTCATCCGCACTACTCCAGGTCGAGTAAAGGTGTCACAGTTGATGATACCTCTCTTGTGCGTTGCTTCAACTCGTATTTGGTTTCGAGGGTGGGGGGGGGGGGGGGGGGGGGGGGGGCGGGGGGGGGGGCGGGGGGGATGGGGTGTGTGGGGAGGGGGGGGGAGGGGGGGTGGGGGGGTGGGGGGGGGGGTGGGGGTGGAGGAGGGGTGTTGTTGTGGGGGGTTAGAAGGGAGGGGGGGGGGGGGGGGGGGGGGGGGGGGGGGGGGGGGGGGGGGGGGGAGGGGGGGGGGGGGGGGGGGGGGGGGCAATCGGGCTCGACTGGCAGTGCTGCCAGCGCTGGGGGGCAGGAGCATGCCCGCCCCACAGAGCCTGCTACTGCATCTGTTGCAAGCGTTCCTGTCTGCAGCGTTGCGCCCAGCTCTTCCTCGAGTGATGTGGTCGCCTCGGCCCCAGCCACCAGGGAGTGCTTGAGGCGCATTGCCGCTTCTCTCCGCTGCGAGGCGGACGATATGGGAACGGGTGGGGCTGTGGAGGCGGGGTCGGGGGATTCGGATTGACTTGCAGCGTTCTTGCCTGCCTTTTTCTTTTGGCAGGCGTGAACCCGTTTTCTTGTTCGTGTGGTTGCCGTCGCAGCCACCCCCTCTAATTTTGTTTCTGTTCTCAATCTTATCCTCGGCCGTGCTTTGCCTCCTTGGCCTTCAGGCTGTTGTGGCATAGGTTGCGGCTTCGCGATCTAAGCGGCGACCGCCTGTCCGCTCAGGATGCTCTCCGCGTTGCCGATCGTTTTTCCAGCTGAGGGTCAGCTGGTGCCTGTTTTTCACTTGTCATTCGCCACTAATGGCAGGTACGGCACTTGTGTGGCGAGTTGTTTTTTCTTGTGCACTGTCTCTGGCGTGTCTGCCAGACAGTGAGAGCCCGAGCCGAGGGTCGATCCGTGCGGGGAGGGGGCCATAGTGGGCGCTCCGAAAGGAACTCGCGAAGCCCCCTCCCCATAGCGGCTCTCGCCGAGGCGAAGTCTTCTCAGAGCTGGCAGGTCCCGCCTTGCCAGTTGCTTGCACTATGCGGTGGGCTCGTGGAGGTCAAAAAAGTACGTATGTATGCGTGTGTGTATATAGATGTGTATGTATGTACGTACGTATGCATGTAGGCATGCATGCATGTATGCACGTAACGATGTATATAGGTATGATAATAT
>CAUYUJ010021931.1:0-5000 GCA_963575745.1 Prorocentrum cordatum | reverse complement strand
AGCGGGCAGGAGTTCGCGTGGCAGAGCTCGGGGCCGCGCGTCGTGCGCCGCTCGGCGTTCACCCTGGCGCGCGCGTCCTACCTGACCTCCACGCTGTCGCAGGGTCAGGCGCTGCGCAAGGGCGTCGCCATCGACTGCGCCAGGGATGAAGACGCTGGTCGCACGGGCATGTCGGGCGAGCAGTGGGGGCTGCGCCTCTACGTCATGTTCTCCCGCGCCACGTGCGTGCGGAACATGCTGATCCTGCGGCCGCCCGCGCGAGAGTTCCCGGGGCGCGGGCCGCCGGCGCCCCCGCGGAAGGTGCTCGGGGAATTCGACAAGAGAGCAGTGGACTCCAGGGCTGAGGCGGAGCAGCTCGCGGCAGAGCTGGGCTTCGTGCTGCCTCCCGCCTGGGCGCGGCCGCGATTAGCTCGGTGCCTGCGGGGTTGTCCCAACGGCTTGCTCTCGCGCCCCAACGGCTCGCGGGGTTGCCCCAACGGCTCGGCCCGTAGGGTTGCCCCGACGGCTTCGCGATCTAGCCGTGAGCAAACGCGCGCGTGATTGCCCGGGCGGCGAGGGCGCCGAGGAACATAGATTTGCTTGCGCCGACCACAGGGGGCGGGGACGCGCACGTGGAGAAGACGCAGGCGGAGGATGAGGGGGGGGGGAAGGAGCATGGGGGAGGGCGATGATGAGGAGATGAGGAGGTGGAGGAGGAGGAGGAAGAGGAGGAGGAGGAGGAGGAAAAGGAGGGGGAGGAGGCGAGGAGGAGGAATAGGAGGAGGAACAACGGGGGGATGAGGACAGGGCAGAGCAGAGGGCGGGAGGAGAGTGTCCGCCAGGGAGAGGAGGAAAAAAGGCTAAGGGGAAGCTGAACATATTCTCATGTGGGGTCCTACCGTCGGAGTAGTTCCCCACATCCAAAGTGGGGTTCTTGTTTTCTCTGCACACCCCCCGCGCAGGATCTCACACCCTCTCTCTCTCTCTTTTCCTCTTTCTTGCCATCATCATCATCAGTCATCATCATCATGACCCACGCCTCTCCTCCTCAGCACCATCACACTTACCCATGCACCACTCGATCGCTCACTCACTCACTCACTCACTCACTCACTCACTCATCATGATCATCACATGAGGATATCATCCGTTGGCGTCACACATCACTCAGTCAGTCCGTCACTCACTCGAGTATCAAGCGGGAGCGTCGTCTGTGAGTGAATTGCGAGGAAGTCTCAGGCGGGAGGTTCTCCCTATGGGGCCCGCAGATCATCTTACTAATCTGAGGCGGGTCATCGGGATCCTGTAACTGTCGTGACTTTTGGGCTCTTGAGGCCTGAATTTGGAGGAAGTATCAGGCGGGAGCGTCGTCTGTGAGTGAATTGCGAGGAAGTCTCAGGCGGGAGCCTTTCCCTATGGGGCCCGCAGATCATCTTACTAATCCGAGGCGGGTCATCGGGATCCTGTAACTGTCGTCACTTTTGGGCTCCTGGGGCGTGAATCTGGAGGAAGTATCTAGCGGGAGCCTCGTCTGTAAGTGAATTGCGAGGAAGTCTCAGGCGGGAGCTTCTCCCTATGGGGCCCGCAGATCATCTTACTAATCCGAGGCGGGTCATCGGGATCCTGTAACTGTCGTGACTTTTGGGCTCCCGGGGCGTGAATTTGGAGGAAGTATCAGGCGGGAGCGTCGTCGGTGAGTGAATTGCGAGGAAGTCTCAGGCGGGAGCCTCTCTCTATGGGGCCCGCAGATCATCTTACTAATCCGAGGCGGGTCATCGGGATCCTGTAACTGTCGTCACTTTTGGGCTCCTGGGGCGTGAATTTGGAGGAAGTATCAGGCGGGAACCTCGTCTGTGAGTGAATTGCGAGGAAGTCTCAGGCGGGGGTCTCCTCCCTATGGGGCCCCCAGATCATGTTACTAATCCGAGGCGGGCCATCGGAATCTTGTAACTGTCGTCACTTTTGGGCTCTTGAGGCCTGAATATGGAAGAAGGATCAGGCGGGAGCCTCGTCTGTGAGTGACTTGCGAGGAAGTCTCAGGCGGAAGCCCCCTCCCTATGGGGCCCGCAGATCATCTTACTAATCCGAGCGGGTCATCGGAAACCTGTAACTGTCGTCGCTTTTGGGCTCCTGAGGCCTGAATATGGGAGAAGTATCAGGCGGGCGCTCCATCCCTGTGGGGCACGCACTTCATGTTCGAACCCGAGCGGGTCATTCGAGCGAGCTTTTTGGGCTCCTCAGTTCCTGCGGCCTGAACAAGGGGGAAGTATCAAGCGGGAACTTTGTCTGTGGGCGGTGCGGGTAGTCCCGTCTGAGGACCGTCTCTTGTCGTCACTTGGAGGATCGAAGGGGAACTCGCTCCTGCGGCCTGAATATTCTCTTTCGACTTGCCCACGTCCAATTGCTGGCCAACCTTGTCGTCGTCGGCGGGGGAGGGGACTTGAAAAGGTTCACTCTCCCGCGTTCGTTTGGGCTGGGGAGGGAACTTGAAAAGGTTCACCCTCTAGCTGCGGGAGAGGGAACTTGAAAAGGTTCACTTTCCCGTTCGTGGCAGGATTGGGCTGGAGAGGGAACTTGAAAAGGTTCGACGTCTCTAGCTGCGGGAGAGGGAACTTGCAAAGGTTCCCTGTCCCCCCTTGTCGTCGGAGTGAAGGGGGAACTTGAAAAGGTTCACCCTTCATTCGCGGGAAGAGGGAACTTGAAAAGGTTCACTTTCCCTTGGAGAGGGAACTTGCAAAGGTTCACTCTCCAGCAGCGGGGAAGGGAACTTGCAAAGGTTCACTTCCCCGCGCATTCCAACTGGAGAGGGAACTTGAAAAGGTTCCCTCTCCAGCAGCGGGGAAGCACGCCATCAGGGTATTCTCTCAGATCCCCTGCGTCTTCGAGCTGGAGGGCACGAAGCGCTTCGAGCCGGGGGACCCTCTGATCGCGTTCTTGGGCTGCATGCGCGAGGGCAAGCGCTTCCCACCAGAGGTCTGGTCTGCCTGGGAGAAGACGTTGGCCTCTGACAACCACGGCGTCCTGGGCCCTCGGCACCGGCGCGAGAACTTTCGGCTCGGCTACGGCATGGGCATCTACTGGGAGACGCTGGCGAGGTGGATCAACACGCGCGCTCGTCGCGACGCGCGGCGCCTCGGCGTCCCCCTCGTTTTCCTGCAGGCCGTAGACGAGAGCGGCACGATTCAAGGCGAACCAGACGCAGGCCGGCGCCTCCTGAACGTCCCGAACATGCACAAGACGGGGGACATCCACGGCGTCTTACCGGCGCACGTCGGCATGGAGGTCCGGTTCACGGCCGTGCAGGAGGAGCTGAAGAAGAAGTTGGGGCTCGTGCAGGAGCAACGGGCCACCATCGTGTCCTTCGAGTTTCACGCAGACGACGAGCGGGACTACGAGGAGTGCGCGCCGGGCCAGCTCTTCCGCCCCCGCTTCCTACCGCAGGGAATCTGGCTGCTTGTGCACGGCTTCCAGGAGTCCCCGATCTACAAGGAGGTCGCCGAGGTGCTGCTGCAGGGCACCGAGGGCGCTGACGACGACGGCGAGGCCCAGGCGCGGGCGAGGAGCTTGCTCATGTTCAGGCCCAGCGAGCAGGAGTTCACGTGGCAGAGCTCGGGGGCGCACACTGTGCGCCGCTCGGGGTTCACGCTGACGCACGCGTCCTACCTGACCTCCACGCTGTCGCAGGGCCAGACGCTGCGCAAGGGCGTCACCATCGACTGCGCCAGGGATGAGGACGCTGGCCGCACGGGCATGTCGAACGATATGTGGTGGCTGCACCTCTACGTCATGTTCTCCCGCGCCACGTGCATGCGGAACATGCTGATCCTGCGGCCGCCCGCGCGAGAGTTCCTGGAGCGCGGGCCGCCGGCGTCACTGCGGAAGGCGCTCCAGGAGTTCGACGAGAGCGCGGTGGACTCCAGGGCTGAAGCGGAGCAGCTCGCGGCAGAGCTGGGCTTCGTGCTGCCGCCCGCCTGAGCGCCGCGGCGCGCGCGAGGAGGCCCGCGGGGTTGTCCCAGCGGCCTGGCCCGCGGGGTTGTCCCGACGGCCTGCCCTCGCGCTCCGGCGGCCCGCGGGGGCGCCCCGCAGGCGTGGCTGGCCCGAAGGGTTGACCCGACGGCTTCGCGATCTGGCCGTCGGCAAACGCGCGCGTTCTGACCGAGGCGGCGACGGCGCCGAGGAAAATCGACTTGCTTCCCCCGACCGGGGGGAAAGGGACGTGCGCGTGGAAAAGAGGCAGGAGGAGGACGAGGACGGAAGGGGTATGGGGAGGGCGATGATGAGGGGGAGGTGGAGAAGGAGGAGGAGGAGGAGGAGGAGAAGGAGGGGGGGGAAATAGAAGAAGAGGAAAAGATGGCAGAGGAGAGGGCGATACGAGGGTGTTTGCCATGGCCGGGAGGAAAGGGATAAGGGAAAGCTAAACAGATTATCATGTGGGGTCCTTCCGTCGGAGTAATTCCCAACATCCCTGTGGTGTTGGGACCTCGAGTTGAAGAGACGTGCCCCGCGTTCCTCTCCATCCTCACCTCCTCCCTCCTGCCCCCTCCGTGCCTCAGCTCTCGGCGCACGCTCTCGCGCGTTTTCGTAGCCCCATAGGGAGCTCCACCGACGGCCCCCGTGGGGGTGTTCGCATGCGGTTCCCCCACCCAGGGCAGCGTTTCGTCGCCCCATAGGGAGCTCCACCGAAGGCCCCAGTGGGGGTGTTCGCATGCGGTTCCCCCACCCAGGGCAGCGTTTCGTGGCCCCATAGGGAGCTCCACCGCAGGCCCCAGTGGGGGTGTTCGCATGCGGTTCCCCCACCCAGGGCAGCGTTTCGTAGCCCCATAGGGAGCTCCACCGAAGGCCCCAGTGGGGGTGTTCGCATGCGGTTCCCCCACCCAGGGCAACGTTTCGTGGCCCCATAGGGAGCTCCACCGAAGGCCCCAGTGGGGGTGTTCGCATGCGGTTCCCCCACCAAGGGCAGCGTTTCGTAGCCCCATAGGGAGCTCCACCGAAGGCCCCAGTGGGGGTGTTCGCATGCGGTT
>CAUYUJ010021930.1:0-131208 GCA_963575745.1 Prorocentrum cordatum | reverse complement strand
GAGGAGAGGCCCCCAAGGCGGTCTGGGACGGCCCAGGATCACCCGGCTCCGACCACCTCCAGGACGCCCGAAGATGCCTCCGAGACCACTCCCAAAAAGCCCCCTAAGAGGAAAAAGGCAATGATCCCCCAGTGTTTTTTGAAGGTCGTCAGCGTTCTCATTTTTTCGGCCGCCGACGCTCTAAGACGGCCCAAGAAGCCCTTCGAAAATCGCTCAAGCCGCCAAGAGAGCCCCTAAAACAGCCCACGGGGACTCCAGCACGGCCCGAGTTCTCCCAGGACGTCGCTGTAGAGCCCCACGACAACTTCAGGAAGACCCCCTGAGGGGGAGCCCCAACGGACAGTTCGAGCGCTCGGCCTCACAATCGCCCTCAGAGCCCCACACCAGGCCTCCGAAGAGCTTTGATCGGGGTGCTATTCGTCCGGAGATCCCCAGTGGCGGCCACGCGCGCGCGGAGCAGAAGTATGCGAATGTTGTTGCCGCAGATTTTAGCACGCCTTTGGCCCGTCGGGCTGGCGCATCTGGCCTTGTAACCCATGGTGGACGCGCTGGCAATGAACAGTCGAGGTGCATAAGTGAAGCCAGGGTTATTCTGCAGCTGTCCAAATGATGGTCGCACTCGTTGTTCGGCGGCCTAGAATACTCATTTGCAGCAGCTGCGTGCTCTGCAAATTTCTATGCTCAATGGATGCATGTTGGCTGCCGAGACCGAATCGACACAGGCATTCCCTTGCAAATATCTGCGCCAAGCTTCAGAAATACCTCACTGATCGAAAAATGGGGGGAGCTGTATCAAAACCGTCGTCTTCAATCTCAAGTAAGCGCCAAGTGCAAATGTACAGGAACATTGCATCTGATACCGACGGGCCGTTTGTCAGGCGCATTGAGTGCAAATGCGACGGCGCGCCCAAAAACAGGGCTCACCGCAGGCGCCAAAAACAGGTCCCAGAAAACAGTCGGCAATTTCAGTGTGTAATGGGGCATCGCTGTTTTGCATTTCTTTGCAAGCGCTCTGGTTCTATTTGAGCGCGCGCGTCCGCAAACGACGCAAGGCCAAAGTCAAACCAGCAGGGACAGATGAACCACATGGCTCGCCTTGGGGATGTCGCCAGAAGCGTCCCAGGCACAAGAGGTGACACCTTGGGGGCGAAGATCTCGTCGTGCGAGCGGGGGGGATCGGGAGATGGGGGGCTGCGAAAACTGCTGCGTGCGGCTGGGTTTCGGCCCCGCCGCCTGGCGCTCTCCCCGACGCGTGGGCGCTTCCTGGCGCCGGCAGGCGCCGAGAAATCTGGCTGCGTGAGCTGGTTCGCCAAGTCCCCCTTTGCTTTGCCCCTTCCCCTGTCGTCCGGCCCGAGCCGAGACTACCCTTTGGCAGTTGTCGACCATCCCTGAATTCCGGCATCGTGTTTTTTATCCAAAGGGTTTGAGCCCCCCCGGGAGTGGGAGTTCACCATGCATATTTTTTTGGCCGTCCAGGGTCCCTGTGGGCGCCGCCAGAGATCGAAGTCCGTTGACAACCCGCGCGCGTATTGTTTCAAAACTCGGGTTCACGAAGGTGAAGCGATGTTAGACTCCCTCCTCCTCCTCGTTTCTTCGCGCACCCGTGCAGGGCCGCCGCCTTGTGAAGGCTCGAGGGTTGGGCCGTTGTCCCCCCTCCCGCGCCCTGTTTTTCAGTTCAGCTGGGGCTGGGAGCGGCCCGCGAGACCTCTTGCGTGGCCAATGTTAACAAAAAGTGAGGAGGATTGGAGGAGAGCTAGCGTTGCAGGTCGGTGTGTTTCGCCCTCCCGGATCAGGGGCGAGGACCTCTCGCCCGAGGAGAGGCAGCGCAGCGCCCACCTCGAGGACAGCGACGCGCGCGCGGTGGCGAACGTGGGCGGCGGGGCCCCGAACCGCTACGGCAAGGGCGACGCCGAGTGGCGCAAGGCCCTCTCTCAGGAGAAGAAAAAACACACAGACACAATTAATCCTCGATTCCCCAGAAAATATGGGAGAATATGGGAAGTGGGGGGGAAGACAGAAACCCAGAAAATATGGCAAAATATGGGGCATCTTTTTATTTGTGTGTACTTATTTGTGTATCCTGGAGCCCCTTCACTTGTCCATCCACGTCCCCCCCCCCCTCGGTCCTCGATCTTCGACCTCCCCCCTCGGTCCACGTTTCTCCTGGATTCTCGGTCCTCCTTCCCGGTCTGCCTCCTCGGTCAGCGTTCCTTCCCCACCCTCGGTTCTCGATCCTCCTCGGTCCAGGATCCCCCTCGATCCTCGATTGGGACGGGTGCTTCGGCGATATAGTGGGTTTTTTGGGGTTCTTTTTTTGTTCGTTTTGTGTTCGTTCGAGGCCCCATTATTGGCAAATCAGCAAATTATGACTTCGGACTTGCGCCAGAACGTTTTTGGTTGGGGCAGTCGGAGCGCTCTTCGTTGCAACACGCATCGAAACGAAAACGACACAAACACGCAACACGGTGTTTTGGTGGGCCCCTGCCCAGAGCCGAGCACGGCCGCACCCGTCTGACGGCCAGGGCCGGTCCTGGGCCCAGGTTTGGGGCAACGCTTGGCGGGTGTAGGGCTCAGAGGTTCGAGGGTCGAGGTGCGCTTTCTGGAGGTGTCGGATCGTTCTGGGGGTTCACTCGTGGCCACGGCTGGATCCTCCTCGACATGCTGGTCAGAACGCACCCCTGGAGAAGCCCCGTCTCAGGGGGCCGGGCTGTCTACCTCGTCGCTGGGTCTCGGCAGGTTTCCGGCCTCGGGATGCGTCGCGGCGGCCGTGCTTCGCCGAGAGGCGTCCGGGGGTGGTGCCCCGCTCTTCTCGACCGGTCGCCGGAGACCCGAGTCATGACCCGAAAGCCAGGCGGCGAGGATCGTGTGGGGAGGATGGGCTCAGGGGTGAACGCATCGACCCCCAATCGCACATTCATCGCCCTCTGCGGCTTCAGAGCCCTCCCAGCCGAGGCACGTGCTTGGCATCGCTCGGACGTGTGCTTTTTCCCTTCTGCGAGGACCATCGAGGAGCATCCTTGATCATTTGGCGACAAAGCCACGCACGAAAACGAAAAAAACACAGGGAATGGACGTCCGAGCGATGGCCAGCGTGTGCATTCGCCGTCGGGGGCCCAGTGCCGATCTGACATCGAGGCATCGCCGAGCCCAGGTCGACTCTCCCGTCTGGCCGATCCCTCCCTGACGTCGCACCTCGCCAGGATCGGGGGGGCATTCGAAGCGAGGGGGGCGCTTGGGGACTAGATCCTCCTCCTCCTCCTCCTCCTCCTCCTCCTCCTCCTCCTCCGCCCGACGCTGCGACTTCGGCAGCTAGCCTTGAGGGCTTGGTGTCGACTCCTGGAATGCGTGCGTTGCTCGCACGCGTCCAGGCCAGAGAGGCAGCAGCAAAGGCTGCCAGCAGCACAGACTAACGTTGTGTAACCTCGGTCACGCCTCAGGGCTAGCAGAGGAAAGCCTCCTCCTCCTCCTCCTCCTCCTCCGGGGGAAATCACGGCCTGGGCCGTGGTTCTCCCAGATGTCATGGCCCCCCCGTGCTCTCTCGGCCCCCCCCCAACGCGCGCCCCGGTGAGCGCACGTGCCTCGGGCCACGGTGTGCTTCAATCGCCCTTTCGTCCTGGCCCCCCTCCTCGGCGCACTCATGTGGGTGCGCGCGGTCGGAGATGAGAAGACGGAATAGAGTCAAGACGTGGAAACAATCGAAGAACAACAAGCCACACACATGAATTGTTGCTGGCGTTCCGCGCCGATTTCTGGGCGTTTCCTTTTTTCCTGCTTCTTTTCCTCAACAAGGAGTTGGTTCGTCAAGGGCTCGGGGCTCGCTGTTCCCGAGTTGTCCTTCGGTCTTTCCATCGTTGTTCCTCCCGCGCTCCTCGTGCGCCCATGTTCTCTTGGGGCAGAGGCATGGGCCTCGTTCCATGTTGAGTTTCTCCGGGTAACCCCGGAATCGACTTGAGGCGGGCCAGCGAACTGATTCTTGTTAATTTCTGCGAAAAGTATCGAGGTCGAGACGGGCCAGCGAATTGAAATTTCAGGCTGTCCCGAGCGTTTGTTTGAAATTCCGATCGATAAAACACAGGGTGAAGGAAGCATGTTCGTTTGTCGCGGATGTCTCGAATGAAACGCTTGTTGCCTGATTTGTTGAGGATCTCTCGAGCGAAACGTTTGTTTTGTGCTATCTCTCGTTCCTCGCCTTGGGGCCAGAAGTCAGGGGATGTCTCAGGTGGAGTGCTTCTTGTCACGTGCCCGAGCGAGACGCTTGAGAATTTCTTGAGGATGCCTCGAGCGAGACGCTTCGAGGATGTCCCAAGCGAGACGCTTGCTTTGCAGAACGCGAGCGGCCTGGGCGCCCCAGGATGCCCAGGTGGTTCTGAGAGCCCAAACACAACGTAATGTATTAAGAAACGGACCCCGAAAACGCGAACGCAGCGAAACTCACAAGGGAGCGCAGCCGTCGGAGCGTGAACGCGGCGCAGCTTGCGAGGGACCGTGGCCCAGGGAGGGCGGACGCAGCGTAATTTTCAAGGGATCGTGGCCCTGGGAGCGCGGACGCAGAATAATTTACAATGGATTGTGGCCCTGGGAGCGCGGACGCAGCGTAATTTACAATAGATCGTGGCCCTGGGAGCGCGGACGCAGCGTAATTTACGATGGATCGTGGCCTTGGGGGTGGACACAGCGTGATTTACTTGGGAACGTGGCTCTGGGAGCGCGGACGCAGCATAATTCAATAGGGAGCGCGGCCCTGGAAGCGCGGACGCAGCGTCGTTTACAAGGGATCGTGGCCCAGGGAGAGCGGACGCAGCGTAATTTGCAATGGATCGTGGCCCTGGGAGCGCGGACGCAGCGTAATTCATGCTTTGTCGTGGCCTTGGGAGCGCGGACGCAGCGTCGTTTACGATGGATCGTGGCCCTGTGAGGGCGGACACAGTGCAATTGGAACGTGGCCCTGGGAGCGCGGACACTGGGTACTTCACAAAGGAGCGCGGCCCTGGGAGCGCGGACGCAGAGTACTTTGCAAGGGATCGTGGCCCGGGGAGAGTGGACGCAACGTAATTCACGGGGGATTGTGGCCTTGGGAGCGCGGACCCAGCGTTTTTTACTAACGATCGTGGCCTTGGTGGCGCGGACACAGCATGATTTTCGATGGATCTTGGCCTTGGGTCAGGGACGTCCCGTGGCACATTCCCTGACGCGTTCCCTGGCACGTTCTTGGTGCGTCGCTTGGCACGTTCCCTGCCACGTTCCGTGGCACGTCCCGTGGCGAGCCCCCCTGGCACATCGCGCGGTGCGTCCCTTGGCACGTCCCGTGGCACGTCCAGTGGCACGTTCCGTAGCGCGTCGCTTTGGCACGTCCCGCGGTGCGTCCCCATGGCTTGTCCCTTGGCACGTCGCCTGGCGCGTCCCGTGGGACGTTCCGCGGCGCGTGCCCCTGGCGTGTCCCATGTCAATCAGCTCTGGGGCACCGACTATGCGCTCAGGCAGCTTGAACTTAAGATCAAGACTCGGATGCAAAGGAGGACTCGATCCACATCGCTATAGAGCACAATCGCGGCATGGCACATCGCAATTCGGCACGGCGCAGAGCAGCACAGCCCTTGGCACGGTACGTCAAGATCGATACCGTCAGCTTTGCAATTGCTTGTCGCCCAATCAGGTGTCTGGGAAACGTTGCCATGCCTTGCATTTCTATGTTTCTTTCCAGGTTCGTGGGCCGATCACGTTCTGTTATATCATGGTAGCATCGTGCGTGTGAGCGCCATCGCTTTCGGAGGTCCCCGCGGATCTCTTGGGTCGGCGCTGACCCCTCCTGGCTGGCGCCGCCCCTGGTGCGCGGAGGGGGGATCCAGCGCGAATCCAAGAGACCTCAGACAAGTGTCTGTTCATGCAGATGTTTGTGTCACCGTCGAACCCGCACAACAAGGATGAGAGCGGCTCTCCAGGGTTACACCCATCCTTGGGCGTTTTCGCTGGCTGCGCCCCGCTCGCAAAGTGCCGACATGGCCCTCCAAGACCCTTGCATCCTCACCGTGCGTCTTTATTCGGCGGCGAGCGGGGGGGGGGAAGTGAGAAGGAGAAGGCCTTCTCAGAAGGCTCGGACATTTTCCGGGCTTCTGAGAGGTTTCCTGAGCCTCCCCCGAAGGTGCGGAAAAAGACTGCTCAGAAGGCGCAAGGGCTTCCGAGAAGTCCCGCCGCCTTCCGAGAAGGCCCTCTCCTCCTCACTCCCCCTCGCGCTCACAGCCAGCTGGCATCCTCACCGCGTGTCCTGATCACGCGGGCGGGCCGCACTGGCCCGCACCCTGCTCCTCTGGACGCCCGAAATGGGCACGGACAGAATGGGTACAATGCCCAACAGCAGTTCCTGTTCATTTTGAGCAGGATTCGCCGTCCACGCCGCCGCGGCCCGTGTCCATTCGAGACACAGGGCCGCCTGCCCAACAGCGGCCGCTGTGTTGGTTTGGGACAACGTTTGCTGTTGGGCATTGTACCCATTCTCTCCGTACCCATTTCGGGCGTCCAAAAGTAGTCTGGGGGCGAGTTCTCGATTATTTGTGGATCTCTTGCGATGACTGGTTCAGTTGTTTTTCATTCTTCGCCCAAAAAATCCGCCCGCAGGGAGACGCGCCCGACCTTGCCCTAGCCCCTGCCATGGTCGCCGGTGCTGGACTCGCCACGGACGTCCTGGGCCTCCGCGCCCCCCTCGGGAAGCTCCTGGGGTATTTTCGGTGTATTTTGGATGTATGTTTGGGGTATGTTGGGGGCATTCTGGGGGTACTGTGGGGTATTTTTTGTGTATGTTTGAGGTATTTTTATTTTTTGTTCGTCGACAATCCCCCTGTAAGGCGTCTGAAGCTCCTGGGCCCGGGGGCGGGCCTGGCCGGGGCTCGGCCGGCGCAGGCCGTGGCGCCCCCCCCCCCCCCCCCCCGGCAGGCGATGGCGAGCAGCCGCTTCTCCTGGAGCGCCCCCGGCTCGCCGGTGAAGGAGCGCTCGGCGGGCCCCCAGCAGCCTCAGATCGGGGAGCAATAAGGGACATAAACATGATTATCCCGGCAAAGCAACCTAAAAGCGATGTGTAGGAGCATATTTGGAAGCATTCAATGTCATTCCCCTTACGATTCAGATGAGAATCCAGTTGTAGAATTCTGCTGTTCTCGCAGTCGTAGTCGCATTCGCGATGACAGTCGCAGTGGCAACAGCCTCAGCCTGCCTTAGCCTCAGCCTCAGCCTGCTTCAGCCTCAGCATCAGTCTGCCTTCAGCCTCGGCCTCAGCCTCAGCCTGCCTCAGCCTCAGCCTGCATCAGCCTCAGCCTCAGCCTCAGCCTGCCTCAGCATCAGCCTGCCTCAGCCTCAGCCTCAGCCTGCCTCAGCCTCAGCCTCAGCCTGCTTCAGCCTCAGCCTCAGTCTGCCTTCAGCCTCGGCCTCAGCCTCAGCCTGCCTCAGCCTCAGCCTGCATCAGCCTCAGCCTCAGCCTCAGCCTGCCTCAGCCTCAGCCTCAGCCTGCCTCAGCCTCAGCCTCAGCCTCAGCCTGCCTCAGCCTCAGCCTCAGTCAGCCTCAGCCTCAGCCTCGGCCTCAGCCTGCCTCAGCCTGAGCCTCCTCAGCCTCAGCCTCAGCCTCAGCCTCAGCCTCAGCCTGCAGCCTCAGCCTCAGCCTCAGTCTGCCTCAGCCTCGGCCTCCTCAGCCTCAGCCTCAGCCTGCCTCAGCCTCAGCCTCAGCCTCAGCCTGCCTCAGCATCAGCCTGCCTCAGCCTCAGCCTCAGCCTGCCTCTGCCTCAGCCTGCTTCAGCCTCAGCATCAGTCCGCCTTCAGCCTCGGCCTCAGCCTCCGCCTGCCTCAGCCTCAGCCTGCATGAGCCTCAGCCTCAGCCTCAGCCTGCCTCAGCATCAGCCTGCCTCAGCCTCAGCCTCAGCCTGCCTCAGCCTCAGCCTCAGCCTGCTTCAGCCTCAGCCTCAGTCTGCCTTCAGCCTCGGCCTCAGCCTCAGCCTGCCTCAGCCTCAGCCTGCATCAGCCTCAGCCTCAGCCTCAGCTGCCTCAGCATCAGCCTGCCTCAGCCTCAGCCTGCCTGCCTCAGCCTCAGCCTGCTTCAGCCTCAGCCTCAGTCTGCCTTCAGCCTCGGCCTCAGCCTCAGCCTGCCTCAGCCTCAGCCTGCATCAGCCTCAGCCTCAGCCTCAGCCTGCCTCAGCATCAGCCTGCCTCAGCCTGCCTCAGCCTCAGCCTCAGCCTGCTTCAGCCTCAGCCTCAGTCTGCCTTCAGCCTGGCCTCAGCCTCAGCCTGCCTCAGCCTCAGCCTGCATCAGCCTCAGCCTCAGCCTCAGCCTGCCTCAGCATCAGCCTGCCTCAGCCTCAGCCTCAGCCTGCCTCAGCCTCAGCCTCAGCCTGCTTCAGCCTCAGCCTCAGTCTGCCTTCAGCCTCGGCCTCAGCCTCAGCCTGCCTCAGCCTCAGCCTGCATCAGCCTCAGCCTCAGCCTCAGCCTGCCTCAGCATCAGCCTGCCTCAGCCTCAGCCTCAGCCTGCCTCAGCCTCGGCCTCAGCCTGCTTCAGCCTCAGCCTCAGTCTGCCTTCAGCCTCGGCCTCAGCCTCAGCCTGCCTCAGCCTCAGCCTGCCTCAGCCTCAGCATCAGCCTGTCTCAGCATTCAAAATGTGGACCGGGAATGGAGTTCTGGGAACCCGAAGAACACGAAGTGGCCTACAGTTGGCTGCGGGCATTCAATATCATGCCCAGGAATGGAGTTCTGGGAACTCGAATCACACGAAGTGGCCTACAGTTGGCTGCGGGCATTCAAAATCATACCCAGGAATGGAGTTCTTGGAACTCGAAGACCACGGAGTGGCCTACAGTTGGCTCCGGGCATTCAAAATCATGCCCAGGAATGGAGTTCTGGGAACTCGAAGAACACGAAGTGGCCTACAGATGGCTCCGGGTATTCAAAATCATGCCCAGGAATGGAGTTCTGGGAACTCGAAGACCACGAAGTGCGTTACTGTTGGCTAAAAAAGGAGTCCCCGGATTCCCGCGGCACTCCCCGGATTCCCGCGGCACCCGTCCGGCATCTGCCCAGATCCCCCTGGGGAGTCATGATGCTCTCTTTTGAGACCACTAGAAACCTATCAGCCTTCGGTGGTAGGTAAAAACTTGGAGGTCCGCGCGGATTGCTCGGATCGGCGCTGGACCCCCCTCCTTGGCGCGCGGAGCGCGCCAGGGGCGGCGCCGGAGGCGCCGCCAGGGGGCCCCAGCGCCGATCCGAGAAATCCGCGCCGGACAAAAGGGGGACAAGGGGGGATTGGAGAAGGGGGGGTTACGAAATGTGCTGCCTGCAGCGGGTTTCGGCCTCACCGAGGAGCCCAGTCCTCGATACAGGGCCGCCTCCGGCGCCGGGAGGCGCTGTGGAAATCAGCTACGTGGGCTGATTCTCCAACCCCCCCTTTGCTATCCCCCCCCTTTCGCCCGACCCGACAGAAGCGCCTTGGAACGTCCGGGGTGGACAGTCCTACCCTGACACGTCGATTAAGGAGTTGGCCGTTTTCGGTTCGCGAGAGGGCGTCGCGGCCGTCATTTTTGCGGGTCCAGGTCCGTCGGTTTCGGTCCCAGGCCGTTTTCACTAAGGGAAGGTCTACTAAAGGGAGGTTTGTCCACCGCCGAGAGCGTGAATCACCTGCCCAGAGACCTCGGGCCTACCCCTGGAGCTTAGCCAAGAGACCTCGGGCCTTTCTGCCCAGGGCCCGCTCTCCTCCTCTGCCTCCTCCCTCCTCTTCCTCCCCCCTCCCCTCCCTCCCTCCCTCCCCCCCCTCCCCCCTCCCTCCCTCCCTCCCATCCTCTCTCATTTTCCCTCCTTCTCCCTCCTGCTCCCTCCTTCCCTCCTCCTCCTCCTCCTCCTCCTCCTTTTCCTCGAACCCTTTCGCTTCCAGGCAAAACCAAGTCATACCACGCGCCTCCTCGTCAAGCGGCCTGACCAGTACAGGTCGTAGTTTGGCACCGCTTGGTATCTCCTGGAAGCGAGGGTGGTCAAAAGCGAGGTAGGTCTGTTTGCCCACCAGAAGCGGCAGGGCTGCTTTTGCTCCGTTGCCGAACTCCAGGACTCCTGGATGGGTCGGAGTAGGCGGGGTCGGAGGAACGCCGACGCATCGCCGATGCATCGGCGATGCGCCTCGATGTGGGGCCCAATTTTCTCCACGCCGACGTCGCCGATGCATCGCCAGCGTCGCCAGTGCATGGCCGATGCATGGCCGATGCATCGGCGATGTATCGGCGATGCGTCGAGATCCTCCGACCCCATCTACTCGGACCCCATCTAGGAGGCCTCTACAGAGACGGCGGGGCCGTTTTTGCACCGTTGCCGAACGCCCCCCCCCTCCCTTGTTCTTCCGAGGAGGTCGGAAGGTACGGAAGATTGAGGTGGAGGGTTAGTGGGCCCCAGAAGCGACAGGGCCGTTTTTGCACCGCTTCCGAAAAAGTGTCACTTGAACATGGAGACGGTATAAACACGGCGACTGGAAACGGCATCAGAAACGGCTCCGGGATTGGAGCCGGAATTGGAACTGGAACAAAAGGGGCGACGGAACGGCAAACAAACGGCGACGGAACCGGCATCAACAACGGCAAAACGGAACCGGCAACAAAATCGGCTCTGTCGTTTTCAGGGGCCGCTCAGTGAAGGACCACCCGCTGTACCCATCGATGTGCTTGCTGGCGATGCGGGAGGTCGTGAACACTCGACTATTCTCCACCGTCCGAGACTCGCTTGGGCTGTCGTACGACTGCAGCTTCGAGCTGTCCATGCTGGACCTGAGAGGAGGAACATTTATGCCGATGCCGCTGCTTGTCCCGGAGAGCCCATGTCGTACTCGCCGGATTCTCTTCGAGATATTCGTCGGAACACGCTCCGCGAGAGGTCGGGGGGGGGCGGTGGTATTTGTACCCAGGGATCCAATGCTTTGTTTTTCCCAAAAAGGTCTCCGCCCTGAAGGGCTCTCTTTTAGTTGGTTTACCCCTGGGTCTGATTTGAGGTGGGCCAGCGAACTTCTTTGCGGTAGGTAACGAATTAAGTTTGATTCTGTTTGTTTGAAAACACGTGTTTCGCGCGTGCCCGGATCCGCGATAAATAACGGGGTCCGCAGACAATTGTTTTTCCTAGTAAGAGAAAGGGTGCGGAGCTTTTTTGCAGAATCCGCGATAGAACACAAGGTTTGGAGGTTTGGAGGCTTGCGAGACAAATTTAACAAAGTATACTGTTTGCGTGCCCGCTCGAGGATGGCGCGCCCTGCGCGCCGAAACCCCCAGGATGTCTCCAGCAAAACGCTTCTTTTGCATAACTGGCGGGGCCTGGGCGCCCCACGATGGCCAGGTGGTTCTGGCAGCGCGAACACAGCGCAATTGACAAGGGTCCGTGGCCCTGGGGGCGCGGACACAGCGCAAGTCACGAGGGAGCGCAGCCCTGGGAGCGCGGACGTAGCGTAGTTTACAAGGATCCGGGGCCCTGGGATCAGGAGGGGAAAAAACACACAGACACAATGAATCGTCGATTCCCAGGAAAGTATGGAACACTCTGGGGAGTGGGCGGGAAGACACAAACTTAGGAAAGATGGGAAACTATGGGGAATCCTTGTATTTGTGTGTATTTATTTGTATGTCCCAGGGCCCCATTCATGGGAGAGCGGGCGCAGAGTGTATTAGGAGGGACCGTGGCCCCGAGGGTCCGCGGACGCAGCGTAGTGTAGGAGCGATATCATCATTGCCCCGGGGCGCGGACCCAGCGTAGTGCGCGAGGGGTCCTGGCCCCTGGGGGGGTGGACACAGTTTAAGGTAGCGCGACTTTCAGCGTACATCTGCTGATTTGGACGCTCGTACCGTCAGTGTACCTTCGGCGTGCCTTCATTGTACCTTCATTGTACCTTCGTGCAGTGATTTTCCAGGGGTCGAGCGTATTTTGCAAAGCATCTTGGCATTGGGAGCACGAATCCAGCGTCATATACGAGGGGGTGTGGCACCGTGAGCGCGGGCGCAGGCGTGACGTACGAGGGATCGTGGCCCCTGGGAGCGCGAATCCCAGCGTAAACGAGGGGGACCTGGCCCTGGGCGGGCGGCCACAGCGAAAGTCATGCGTGATCTCCTGGTCCCGGTGGCGCGAGCAAGGTGTAAGTAATTAGGGGTCGTGGCCCTGGAAGCGTTTTGGAAGCGCGAACCCTGTGCAATTTGCAAAGGGCGGTGGCCCCGTTTTGGCTCCGCGGGGTCTCGGGGGCGAGGAGGAGGCACACCGAGTTTTTCTTGGAGCAGAAGAAGGAGCATGCTTGGGAGCGCTGCCCCGTCGTAGTGGGTTCGTTTCTGGGTCCGTCGCCTGTGGCTCCTTTCTGGTCCGCGGGGTCTGGGGTAGCGAGGGCCTGGGGTAGCGAGGGGGGGCGGAGGGTCTGGCATCTCCCGTCCCCCCGGTTTTGTCTACCTTCGGCGTACTTTCAGCGTACATCTGCTGATTTGGACGCTCGTACCGTCAGTGTACCTTCGGCGTGCCTTCATTGTACCTTCATTGCACCTTCGTGCAATGATTTACCAGGGGTCGAGCGTATTTTGCAAAGCATCTTGGCATTGGGAGCGCGAATCCAGCGTCATATACGAGGGGGTGTGGCACTGTGAGCGCGGACGCAGCGTAATGTACGAGGGATCGTGGCCTTGGAAGCGTGAATTCCAGCGTATACGAGGGATCCTGGCCCTGGGGGGGCGGACACAGCATCATATACGGGGGATCCTGGGGGCGCGGACACAGTGAAATTGACTAGGCATCGTGGTCCTGGGAGCGTGAATCTCGTGTGATTTGCGAGGGATCGTGGCACCGTTTTAACCCGCGGGGTCTGGGGAGTGAGGGGGGGCAGACCGACTTCTGTGGAGCAGGAACAAAAAGAGCTTGCTTGGGAGTGCTGCCCCGTCGTAGTGGGTTCGTTTCTAAGTCCGTCGCCTGTGGCTCCTTTCTGGGTCCGCGGGGTCTGGGGTAGCGAGGGCCTGGGGGAGCGAGGGGGGGTGGGGGGTCTGTCATCTCCCGTCCCCCTTGTCTTGTCTACCTTCGGCGTACTTTCAGCGCATTTTCGCTGATTTGGCACGGGTACTTACACCTTACCCTCGGCGTATCTCCGATATCGCCTCTAAGTCAAAACAATACAGAAGCCGCGTACCTTCATTCTACCTTCGGCGTGCTTTCAACGAGTGTGTCCGACGTACCTTTCGTAAGCGTACCTTCGGCGTATCTTCAACGAGTGTGTCCGACGTACCTCCAGAGTGCCTTCGGCATACCTTCGGCACACCTTCGGCGTCCCTGCGTAGTTTTCCAGGGGACGAGCACCTGTTGCGAAGCATCTTGGCCTTGGGAGCGCGAACCCAGTGTAACTGTCAGGGGAGCGTAGCCCTGGAAGCGTGCATGCGCACCTCACCAGGGCGCGCCGAGATGGCCAGGGGGGTCTGGGAGAGCGGAAGCGCGGTTCTTTTTCAACGGCTCGTGGCCACGGGACCGCGGACGCGGCGTGCTTTCCAAGCGATCGCGGCCCTGGGAGCGCCAACCGAGTGGAATCCGAGCATGTTCTCCGGGTGGAGGCACAGGGTGAACTCTGAGGTGCCTTTTCGATTGGTTCTCGAGGCTTTGAGTCTGCAAGAGGTGAATCACGAGACGGGCTTACTTTCGAGGTGCAAGGCCCATATGGATTTCGCCCTGAGCCCTCCACCCTACAGTCGGGGCGCTGAAGAGGGAACCCTTTTCGTTTGGGGGGGCTCCGTGTTCCTTAGTTGTTTTGCAGTGCTCCTTGGGTTTCCCTCAGGTTTTCCATGGAAAATCGGAGTTGAGCTTGTGGGAAAAAGGGGCCTCGTCCCTTACTTAGGGTTCCTTAGGTCAACGCCCCAACTGTAAGTAAATGCTCAGGTAATGTCCAGCGGCCTCGTGGCTCTGAGGCCGCGGACGCAGTGTAACTTTAGAGGCATCATCTTGCCCTGCGAGCGCGGGCGTAGCGTACTGCAGGAAGGATCCTGGCCCCGGGGGGGGGGGGGAGCGGGCACAGCGCAGTTTGCAGGACGATGGCCCGAGGTGGGCGGCCACGGCACGATCTACAGGGCATCCTGGCCCCGGGGGGGCGCGGCCACAGCGTACCTGACAAGGGGTCGCGGCCTTGGGAGCGTGAATCCTGTGTACTGGGTTCGTTTCGGGGTCCGTCGCGTGCTGCCCCTTCCTGGGTCGGCGGGGTCTGGGGTAGCGAGGGCCTGGGGGAGCGAGGAGAGTAGGGGGCCTGGCATCTCCTGGCCCCCCGGTCTTGTCTACCTTCGGCGTACTTTCAGCGCATCTTCGCTGATTTGGACACGCGTACCTATACGACCACCCTTCGGGTGATAAGGAGGTTCGGGGGGGGGGAGGAACCAACGTCTCACTCGATCGGTCTCACTATCGGTCTCGCTCGATCTCTCTCACTCGATCGATTTCACAATCGATCTCACTCGACCTATTTCATTCGATCGATCTGACTATCGATCTCACAATCGATCTCACAATCGATCTCACTATCGAGCTCACGATCGATCTCACACTCGGTCTCACTATCGATCTCACAATCGATCTGACAATCAACGTCGTCATCATCATCATCATCAACATCATCGCCATCAACGTCATCAACATCATCATCATCGGGACACCACCATCATTATCACCATCATCATTACGGGGACAACATCATCGTCACCATCATCATCATCATCATCATCATCATCATCATCGTCATCATCATCATCATCATCATCGGGACACCATGACAAATATCATCAGCCTAATCATCACCATCGGGACACCATCATCATCATCATCAGCAGCAACATCATCATCATCAATATCATCATCATCATCAACATCAGCATCATCGCGACACCATCATCAACGTCACCATCATCATCATCATCATCATCATCATCATCATCATCATCATCATCATCATCATCATCATCATCATCGGGACACTATCATCATCAACATCATCATGATCATCATCACCATCATCGGGTCACCATCGTCAACGTCATCATCACCACCTCATCAACATCCTGATCATCAGCGTCATCATCATCAGGACACCATCGTCGTCATCATCAACATCCTCATCATCATCGGGACACCATTATCATCACCATCATCTTCAACAGCATCATCATCAACCTCATCATCATCATCGGGGCACAATCATCATCATCACCATCATCATCATCTTATCATCATCTCATCACCATCAACCGCATCAGCATCATCATCATCGGGACACCATCATCATCAACATCATCATTAGCAACAACATCATCAACATCATCATCATCATCATCGGGACACCATCATCATCACCACCATCACCATCAGCATCATCATCATCAAAATTGTCAACATCATCATCATCATCACCATCATCATCGGGACACCATCATTATCCCCATCATCACCATCATCATCATCACCATCATCATCAACAACATAGACATCATCATCATCATCATCATCCTCATCATCATCGGGACACCGACGGGACACCGGCGGGACACCGGCGGGACACCGGCGGGACAACGCGGGCCACCGGCCCCCGGAAAGGAATCATTTGGTCCGGCCGCGCCTCGGCCGGAGGCGGGACTCCAGCGGGACACCGCGGGCCACCGGCTCCCGGAAAGGAATCATTTGGTCTGGCCGCGCCTCAGCCGGAGGAGTCTTTCTTCTCGCCCGCCCACGCAGCTTCGCCTCGCCCGCACGCACAGCACGCGTGAACACGAAACCGAAACCGATTTCCCGGTAGGGGGGCTTTCCGTTCCACTTCGATCTCACCCCCTCACCTCCGACCTTCATCGTAGCTTCGGCGTCCCTTCAGTAACGCTTCTAATTATCTACAGGACAGGAACTGCATACCTTCAGCGTACCTGCAGCGTGCCTTCAACGAGTGTGTCCGACGTACATCCAGAGTACCTTCGGCATACCTCTGGCATGCCTGTGTGATTTTCAAGGGATCGAGCGTATTTTGCGAAGCATCTTGGCACTGGGAGCGCGAACCCAGCGAATTTACGAGGGGTCGTGGTATTGGGAGCGGGAACCCAATGTCATTTCCAAGGGATCGTATTACCAGCCTCGAACGTATCCCTATCCCTAAGATTGACATGCCAAAAGGCGATGACAATCTTAGGGATGCGCCCTCAAAAATAAGGGAATCCCTAAGATTGACATCGTGATGAGGAGATGCCCAGCATAGGGATAGGGATATGTTCCAGGCTGGTAATCGTAGCCCTGGAATCGTGAATCCTGCGTACCTCACCAGGGCGCCCCAGGATGGCCAGGTCTTTGTGGGAGAGCGGAGGCGCGGTGATTCACCACGGAGTGTGGCCGTGGCACCGCAGACGCATCGTCAGGAGGAGGAGGAGGAGGAGGAGGAGGAGGACCAGGAGGAGGAGGAGGAGGAGGAGGAGGAGGAGAAAGAGGAGGAGAAAGAGGAGGAGGAGGAGGAGGAGGAGGAGGAGGAGGAGGAGGAGGAGGAGGAGGGATCGCGGCCTTGGGAGCGCAGACGCAGGGTAAGGTACCAAGGGATCCTGGCCCTGCGGGGGGGGCGGCCACAGCACAATGCAGTAATTCGCGCTGGGTCCTGGCCCTGCGAGCGCAGAGGCGGCGTAATCTTCGGGGGCGGCAAAGAGGGGGGTGATGACTAGGGGGGGGGATATCATGGCGTGGGCCTCTATATATCCCCCGAATTCATGGCGCTTCTTCTTGTTCTATTACATCCCTGGCCCCCCCCTTGGGCCGCGCACATGCCGCCGGTCATGATTTGCACCCCCCCCTCTTGGACACCCCCCTCTTGGCCGCTCCCGAAATCTACGAGGGATGATGGCCCTGGGGACAGGCGCCCAGTGTCATTTCCAGCGGATCGTGGCCAAGAGAGGCTGCGGACGCAGTGTCATTTATGAGGGATCCTTACCCTGGGGGCGCGGACGCAGCGTAGTGAAGGTAGGATCCTGGCCCGGGGGGGGGCGGACACAGCGTCATGTACAGGGGATGCTGGCCCTGGGGGCGGCCACAGCATAATTCACAGGGGATCCTGGTCCCTGGGGGCGCGGACGCAGTGGAATTGACGAAGGATCGTGGCCTAGGCAGCGTGAATCCTGTGTAATTTGTGAGGTCCGTGGCTCCTTCTGATGACGCGGGCTCTTGGGGGGAGTGAGAGGGCGGCAAACCTAGTTCCATAGAGCTGAAGAGAAGGACCTTGTCAGGGAGCGCTGCCCCGTCGTGCTAATGGGTTCGGTTCTAGGTCCGCCGCGTGCGGCCCCCTTCCTGGGTCCGGGGGGATCTGGGAGAGCGAGGGCCTGGGGGAGCGAGGGGAGTGGGGGGTCTGGCCGGCATACTTTCGGCATGCCTTCGGCATATCTCCCTGATGTCGCAGGGGTCGAGTGCATTGTGCGAAGCATCTTGGCACTGGGAGCGCGAGCCCAGCATAATTTACGAGGGGTCGTGGCACTGTGAGCGCGGACGCTACGAACATTGAAAGGGATTGTGGCCTTAAAGGAGCGGACGCAGCATCACTTACTAGTACCGTGGCACTGGGAGCGCGAGCCCAGCGGCATCTGCGATGGATCGTAGCCCAGGGGGCGCGACACAGCGTGATTTACGAGGGATCGCGTGGCCCATGGCATCTCGACGACGAACGGGTCGTGGAGATCCTAGGAGGCTCCAGGCGATCCGCAGCGCGTCCCTTGGCACGTCTCTGGCGCGCCCCGTGCCGCGTCCCGTGGCACGGCCCCCGACGCGCCCCCCTTGGCACGTCCGTGCTTTTTTCAGTTGCGCGTCCCCTTGGCCCGTCCCGCGGTGCGTCTCCTGGCACGTCCCCTATTTACCAGTTTGAAACATATCCCTATCCCTATGTTTGATATCATCTTACCTCGATGCCGATCTTGATGATTCCCTCAGTTTCTGAGGGCCTGTCCCTAAGATTGTCCTCGCTTTTTGCTTGCCCGTCTTAGGGATAGGGATACGTTCGAGGCTTGTTACCTATCGCGTCCCTTTCGGCGTTCCGCGGCTCGTCCCCTTGGCATGTCCCTTGGCGCGTCCCGTGGCACGTCACGATGCGGCACGGCACAGCGCAGCGGAGCACAACGCATCCGCCCCTGGCGCAGCATCATCACCATCGAAGTCTTCAGCATTGCCACTGGCCATCGCCCAATTGAAGCCATTTGACACGTTTCAATGCCTCGCAGTTCTGAATCCCTTTCCGAGTTCGTGGGTCGATCAAGTTCCCGGAAAGGGCTCCGGTCCAGGGTTTTTTTGAGTTGTGTTAAATTTGACTTTGGGTACCATGTTGAAGGGAGCCTGGTGGAATTCCATGTAAAACGATATCCAATCCGGTGCGTGACCGCTCGAGGAAGGCGGTCGTCCCATGTCGGATCCGCGATACATATTGAGGTCCGTTGAGCTTCGTCTTCGCTCGTAAAAAAGATTATCCCAGTGCGACCCTACCTAGGAGTTGGAGCCCCTAGGAAAGCAGCATTAGTAGTAACAGCAAAGCTAAGCTAAAGCTAAGCTAAAGCTAAGCTAAAGCTAAGCTGAAGCTAAGCTCAAGCTAAGCTAAGGCTAAGCTAACACTAAGCTAAAGCTAAGCTAAAGCTAAGCGCAAGCTGAGCTAAAGCTAAGCTACAGCTTAGCTGAAGCTAAGCTAAAGCTAAGCTAAGGCTAAGCTAACACTAAGCTAAAGCTAAGCTAAATCTAAGCTGAAGCTAAGCTACAGCTTAGCTGAAGCTAAGCTAAAGCTAAGTTAAGGCTAAGCTAACACTAAGCTAAAGCTAAGCTAAAGCCAAAGCTAAAGCTAAGATGACGCTAAACTAACGCTAAGCTAAAGCTAAGCTAAAGCTAAGCTAAAGCTAAGATAAAGCTAAGCTAAAGCTAAGCTAAAGCTAAGCTAACACTAAGCTGAAGCTAAGCTAAAGCTAAGCTAAAGCTAAGCTAACACTAAGCTAAAGCTAAGCTAAAGCTAAGCTAAAGCTCAGCTAATACTAAGCTAAAGCTAAGCTAACACTAAGCTGAAGCTAAGCTAAAGCTAAGCTACAACTAAGCTAAAGCTAAGCTAACACTAAGCTAAAGCTAAGCTAAAGCTAAGCTCAAGCTAAGCTAAAGCTAAGCTAAAGCTAAGCTAAGGCTAAGCTAACACTAAGCTAAAGCTAAGCTGAAGCTAAGCTGAAGCTAAGCTAAAGCTAAGCTAAAGCTAAGCTAGCACTAAGCTAACACTAAGCTAAAACTAAGCTAAAGCTAAGCTACAGCTAAGCTAAAGCTAAGCTAGCACTAAGCTAAAGCTAAGCTAAAGCTAAAACTAAAGCTAAAACTAAGCTAAAGCTAAAGCTAAGGCTAAAGCTCCCAGGGGACTGGGGGAACCGCGGGGCGGGGACTGGGGGAACCGCCCGGGGCGGTTTCCATTGCCCGGCCCTTTAAGCTAAGAGAGTAAGAACCCTTCTAGGCAGAGCCTAGGTAGGGAATAATGCGGAGCCTTTCCCGCAGAGTCTGCGTTCAATACAGTTTGCCTGGAGTCCGAAAGATTTTGCAACACATATAGAAATGCTTACCTGTTGCGTCCTCGCTCGAGGATGGCGCGTCCTGCGCGCAGAACTTTTCAGATCGGCTTGAGCGAAACGCTCGGTTTGGAGAAGTGGAGAGGCCGTCCCTTTCGCCCCAGTCTTTTTCGCATCGACGCATGTCCTTTTTGCTGTTATTTATATCCGGTCCACAACGGCGGGTCCATGCCATTTGCGAGTAGCTACTTTGCGAGTAGTGGAACGCGGTCGTCTAACGTGGGTCCCTTTCGCCTCAGGGCGGAGCCAGCGTGACAACACGCGAGGGCTTGCGCGGCGCGAAACACAATGCGTTCCTAAGGCCTCGACTGCAAAACAGCTCTGGGCGAGCAGCGCGCCCAGGCAGCTCGAGCTTGAGGCCCAGCTCAGTTCTGATGGACCTGTTTTTCATTATCACCACCGTAAGTTGGAGGGGGGAAGGAGGAGGAGGACGAGGAGGAGGACGAAGAGGAGGAGGAGGAGAAAGAGGAGGAGGAGGAGGTGGACCCCCTCCCCCTCCTACTTATGGTGGTGGTCGTGGAAAGCAGGCCCATCACAGCTCAGTTCCGTGAGGATTCGGATGCCAGGGAAGATTTTACCCATCGCGCAACACAGGACAGATGTGTTCAGATTCACCCCCTTTCGTTTCGTCACGTTTGATCGGATTTTGAGCTCGAGCTGGTCGAGCGCCCCGCGCGCTTCGATCAGGCAGCTCGATCATAAGATCCAGGTCAGTTCGAGCGGTATTCTGACGCCATGGACGACCTGATCCACAATGCAATAGAGCACAGCATTTCAACTTGGCATGGCGCGTCTCAGCTCATCACAGCACAGCACAGCACAGTCCCTTGCACTGTACACCACCATCGCTGCTTTGCACATTGGAATTGCCCGTCGCCCAAATTTGATGTCTTGGGCAGTTTCCACGCTTCACATTGCTAGATCATCCCTTTCCGGGTTCATGGGTCGATTAAGTATTTTTCAATACGTTATATATTTTGGTATTCGTTTGTCCCCCCCAGGACCGCCTGGAGGCGGGCTGGTACATGTGCACCGTTAGCGCCCACCCCTCCCGAATAGGGGAGGCCGTGGAGGCGGCAAAGGGCGTCGTGACCGGCGTGCGGAAGAGGCCCATCTCCGAGTGGGAGCTGAGCACAGCTCGCAGGACGCTGTTGCGCCGGCGCCTAGGGGCTCCTCAAGTTGCCTGGCCTGGGATCAAGGGTAGCTTCCGTTTCGACAAGAATCACGACGGGAGTTTTTTATGATCATTTTCGGCTTGCGGGGGCTTCCCAGCCACGCGCAGAGAGGGGCAGGGGGAGGGCAAAGGCTTCTTGGAAGCGCCCCTCTTCTTAAAAGGCGAAGGCCTTGTCTGTAGTTGCAGCCTTGTAAGAAGCAGCCTCCTTTAAGAAGCAGCCTCCTCCCAAGAAGCCTTCCCCCTCCCCCTACCTGCATCTGCGCGCCGCCAACTCGCACTGGGCCCCGGGATGCCAGAGAGATTCGGGATGGACATTTGGTCCCAGCGAAGCGGCCGAGACCTTCCGGGTGTCCACTTGTGCACAAACAGTCGTGGTGTCGGGGTCTGGGTCAGCCGGGTTTTCGGATGTATTTGCTGGTTCCCAGAGGTTTTCCTGCCTCGGGGGGCGTCTCGTTTTGCCCTCGCCGGCCAGCTCGTGCGGCCGTGCCTCGTGGGCCTGTGGTGAGGCAACAAGGTCTGGACAGGAGGAGGCCGGCAGGGTCTGTTGCCTGAGGTTGCGACGTCTGCTGCTCCAGTGTCCTCGGCTTGCCGCGGAGGGAGGTGAAGAGGGGGTGGGCCTTCAAGGGAGGCGGCGGGGATTCTTAGAAGCCCTCTGGCCTCTGAGAAGCTGCCCCTCGCTTCAGAGAAGGCTCATGAAGTTTCCCAGGAGGCTGCGCCCCCTGGGAAGGCCCGCCCCCTCCGCCTTCCCCCTGGGGCGCGGCGCCAACTCCAGGCACGAGGTGGACCTCCAGACAAACGAGTATTGGATGTCCCTGTTGACCCACCTGCAGCACGACGGCAATCCGAAGGACCTGTCCTGCGTGTCCGACATCGAGTTTGTCCTGTCCAAGCTGACCTGGCGGGACCTGCAGAACGCATACCTGTCCCTCCTGACGGAGCCCCTCCGCTGCTACTCGTACCCATGCTGCTCCCGCTCGTGCTCCCCGCCTTCGGCCCTGCTTCGCACGCTCCCTGGTCTCCGCGCGCTGCTCCTGCGGCACCTGTCCTGGCTGCTGATCCTCTTCGTCGTGGTCCTAGTCCTCGTCTTGCTGCTGCTGCTGCTGCTGCCGAAGAGGTATCTTCCTCACACCTCAGCTTGCACATCGGTCGTTGAGTGCAGGTCTTTTTGGATTCCAGGTTCCCACATACTTTGGGCGCGATCTTACTTCAGTCCTCGAGTGTTTCCCGGAAAGGGCAAAGGCCCTCAGTTGGTAAATTTAGGAACCCCCAAACCGGGTGGTGAGATACCAGGTGGCGACCTGGAATCCCCAAAAAGGTCACCGCTGGGTTTGGGGACGCGGGGTCACCACCGGGTTTTGTGACTCCTGGACCCACCAGTGTCCGGGACACCCTCGGAAAACCGCACGAGTCCCCAAACCGGGTGGTGACACCAAATCGCCCGAGACTCACCGCCAGGTGTTGTCACCACCACGTTTGGGGACTACCAACAAACTTGTCGCCGGTGCCATGTTGGGGGCAGGGTCTGCCGAACTGTTCCCTGACAGATATCGAGGTCGGAAAGGGCCGGCGGAATCATGTGTGAGGATGTCCCGAGCGAAACGCTGCCCCCCGGCGGCGCCTCCAGCGCCGCCCCTGGCGCGCTCCGCGCGCCAGGAGGGGAGGGGCCAGCGCAGGTCCAAGAAGTCAGCGCGGAGCGCCAAAAGCTTCCGCTCCTGCCGCCTCTTTCTCAGTCTAACGAGATAGGGAAACGAACAAATTACATAAACATAAAAACTCGGAGGTCCGCGCGGAGTTCTTGGATCCGCGCTGGAGCCCCTTAGCGGCGCCGCTGGCGCCGCCCTTGACGCGCTCCGCGCGCCAGGGAGGGGGGTCCAGCGCGGATCCAAGAAATCTGTGCGGACCTCCGAGTTTTTATGTTTATGTCATTTTCGTTCCCCTACAAGAGTTCCTCAGGACCCCAACCAGCTGTTCGTCTCCGTCACCACCGCTGGCCCCGGCGCCGGCTTCGTGTCGGGCGGCCGCGCCATGGCGGCCGTTTCCACGACGACCCAGGGGAAATTGCTGGAAGTGGAGTGAGTCCGCAGGCCTCCCGAGCCGGCGTCCGAGTCGGACTAAGTCGGGCGTGTCCCTCTACAGGAGGAATATTCAGAAATATTGAAAATTGTATGGGGACGATTCTTCTACAATCTTTTTAATCCTTTTTGAGTATGTGTTTGCTCATGCTGCATTTTTCGCCCAAAATCCGCCTGTAGGAGGACATGCCCGACCTAATGCAGGCCTTCCGAGCCGGTGTCCGAGTAGGACCATGAGCTGGCAGCTAGCACCCACACCTGTGCGACCCCAAAATCTCTCGGGGTAGAATTCTTGACGCTTCGCTACCAGGACCTTCACGCCACCAGGTTGGGAGTTTCGTTTTTGGCTCTTCGTCTGAGTGGCTACCCGCGCGCTCGCTTCGCTTGCCTCTCTTTTCTTGCTGCCTAGTCGCGGCCCGACTCGTGTTCGGACGGCTTTCGACCTGCTTCGCGAGCCCGCAGGCCCAAAAGTAACCCCACCAGCCCATCCAGAGACGATGCCCACAGGTGAGTTGCCTCGATCAGGGAAGTGGGCAGCACATAGAGGAAGTGTCCCTCTTGGTGCGCTCTTGGCCTCTTGGGGGTCTCTTGGGAGCCTCTTGGAGGCCTCTTGGGCGCGTCTTGGGGCCTCCTGGGCGCCTCTTGGGGCCCTCTTCAGGCGCTCTTGGGAGCCTTGGGAACGCACGTTGGGCCATCTTGGAGGATATCGATCAAACAAGATGAGAGCTCTAATTACGACACCCACTGAGTCCCTAACATCGCCTCTTGGGCCCCTCTTGGGGCGCTCTTGGGGCGCTCTTGGGCGCTCTTGGGGCCGTCCTGGGGCTCTCTTGGGCATGTCTTGGCGCCCTTCTGGTCCTTTCTGAGCTGTCTTAAGGCCTCGGAAGGCCATCGGAAGCGAAAAGGCGACAAGGCTGAATTCATTGATGTTCCATTGGCTTCTGATGGATTTTGGTGTCTTGGCGGCCTCAAGGGAAGTTCGGAGGCATCTTGGAGCTGTCTGGGGGCGTTATTGGGGCCTCTTGTAGCATCTTGGGGGCCATCTGGAGCCATTTTTGACTATGTTGATCTATCTTGGGGGTTCCCTTGGGCTCTCTGGGGCCGTCTTGGGGTCATCTTGGGCCATTTGGGACGCTCCAGCGCCTCGCGAACCCCCCCCCCTTCCAGGTCCAGGGGAGGGGGAAGGGGTATGGTGGGGGGTCAAGAGTAATCCTCCCCGCCCGCAAACCATCTCGTTCACCCCCACCCGCCCTCCCAACACGTACGTAGCACCCGAGCCTGGCCCGAACCGCAGCATATTCAGCAGTCGACTTTGGATGGGCAGCTTCTGGGGGCGAATCCGCCGCCGCCGCCGCCGCGCCGCCCGCGGCCGTCGCCGCCGCCGCCGCCGCCGCCGCCGCCGCCGAATCGCCGCCGCAGCCGCTGCCGCGGCCGCCGCTGCCGCCACCGCTGCCGCCGCCGCCGCCGCCGCCCCCGCCGCCGCCACCGGTCCCGCCGCCGCCGCCGCCGCACCGCCGCCGCCACCGCCGCCACCGCCGCAGCCGCCGCAGCGCTGCCCCCGCCGCAGCCGCCGCCGCCGCCAAGTGCATTCTGTATTGTATTTTGACAGGGATGGTGGGGGGAGGCCGCATCGGGTTCGCTGCGCATGCTCCGAATTTGGAAGAGTGTGTTTGTATTGTCTTGTTGCAAAGGATGGTGTGGGGAGCCCGCATTGACCGCGGTTGGCTCCCAGTCGCGCGGGGGAGGGGGTGTACATTAATAGGGAACAGTAATCAAGACTCCCTCCCCGCACGCAAGCCGTTTGGCGCACTCCCACCCGCCCTCCCAACACATACGTAGCACCCGAGCCTGGCCCGAGCCGCAGCATATTCAGCAGTCGTCTTTGGATGGGCAGCTACTGGGGGCGAATCCGTCGCCGCCGCCTCCGCCGCCGCCGCCGCCCGCCCGCCGCCGCGCCGCCGCCGCCGCCGCCGCTGTCCGCCGCCGCCGCCGCCGCCGCCGCCCGCCGCCGCCGCCGCCGACGCCGCCGCCGCCGCCCCCGCTGCCGAATCGCCACCGCCGCAGCCCCTTGCGCCACCGTTGCCGCCGCCGCCGCCACCGCCGCCGCCTTCGCCGCCGCCGCCGTCCCCGCCGCCGCCACCGCCGCCACCACCGCCACCACCGCCGCAGCCGCCGCCCCCGCCGCAGCCGCCGCCGCAGCCGCCGCCGCCGCCAAGTGTACTTTGTATTGTATTTTGACAAGGATGGTGGGTGGGAGGCCGCATCGGGTTCGCCGCGCATGCTCCGAATTTGGAGGCAGAGAGAGTGTGTGTGTGTGTGTGTGTGTGTGTGTGTGTGTGTGTGTGTGTGTGTGTGTGTGTGTGTGTGTGTGTGTGTGTGTGTGTGTGTGTGTGTGTGTGTGTGTGTGTGTGTGTGTGTGTGTGTGTGTGTGTGTGTGTGCGTGCGTGCGTGCGTGCGTGCGTGCGTGCGTGCGTGCGTGCGTGCGTGTGTGTGTGTGTGTGTGTGTGTGTGTGTGTGTGTGTGTGTGTGTGTGTGTGTGTGTGTGTGTGTGTGTGTTTGTATCAGTCTATTTCAAAGTATGGTGGTGGGGGGGCCCTCATCGTCCGCGGTTGGCTCCCAGTCGCCTGGGGGAAGGGATGTATGTTAATAGGGAACAGTGGTGAACCCCTGCCCGAAGGGAAAACAAGGGGTTAGAAGAGAATGCCCTCTAGACCACTTACGCCCAGAAGGCCAGTGGGATTCTGTGTGGGGGGGGGGGCGTGGGTGTATATTGTCAGATGGGGTCCTCCACTCGAACGGGAGCCCCTCCTGGGGTCCGACAGCGCGCACCCATACCTATAGCACCTTCATCTCTTTGCCCTTCCCAATGTCCCCGCCCCAAAGGCACCCATACCGCCACGCAGGGCTCGAGCTAAACAGTGTTTTGGCGATTTCGTGGGCCGTTTTCGTTTTGATGTTGTTTTGCGGCGAAGGCGGGACGAGGACAGAACGAGGGAAAACGAACACTTTACGCAATTGGAAATAACATTGTTTAGCTCGCGCCCGTTTCCCGAGATCCAGGTGCTGCAATGTTTTCGCAACGGGCGTTTTCGCTGGGTTTCGGGCCCCGGGGATCTGTGATCGAGCCGGCTCGAAACATGCAGCAGAGAGATGGGGTCCAGGGATTAGGTCGTGGTTTGCTGGCGATGTTTCGTTTTTGTTGTTGCTTCGTGCCTCCTGAGAGAGCCTCGTCGCCACGGCTGGAGACGACGCGACACTGTGGTCAGAACGCATCCTGGGTCAGCGGTCGTGGGAGTGGCGACATCGCCCCTTTTTGGCCTCCCCAAGATGGGGCTGGAGTGGATGGATCACATCGCCGATGCGTCGCCGACGCAGCTCGATGTGGAGCCAGATTTTCCCCACGCCGATGGTGCAGTTGCATTGCCGACGTCGGCGATGCATGGGCGATGCGGCACGATCTTCCGACCAAATGTACTGGGACCCCATGTCTCCAAGTCAGGAGGTCGGGGCGCCTTTTGCCCGAACCGCCGAACCGCGGTCATCGGGGAACAGAACGCTGTGTTGGGGTGGTCGTCGGACCTCCTGGTCGGCTCTGGGCCCCCCACTGGCGGCAGGGCTGGACCGAAACGCTGTGTTGCTGCACTTCGGCTGTGTTATGTTCTTAGTTTTGGGAGGACGGTACAGGAAAACAGGTAGAGCAAACAGAACGACAGCACGAACACAGCACGAAACACAACGTTTAGGTCCAGCCCTGACTGGCGGTGCCCCCGGCACGCTTCGCCGCGCGAGGGGGTCCAGCGCCGGCCACGGAGATCTCCGCGCGGACGCCTGGCACTCTGTGCGCACGCCGCTCTTTGATCTCGGCCACGCGCAGGGGTGGTTAGGGGGAGGGGGGAAGGCTTCTTAGAGGCACCCCTGCTTCTTAGCAGGCGCAAGGCTCCTCTATACATGCAAGGCCGGGGCCTTTTGCGAAGCAGGGTGCTTCTGATCGGTGGCCACATGTGAACCCTGCCCCTGCCCCCCCACGATCTCTAAGGGGCGGTGGGGGTCATTTTGTTCGGGAGGTCCCTCGCGGAGTGAACCCTCACCCCGCTTAGAAATCGTGGGGGGTAGGGGCAGGGCTCGCATGTGGCCCCCTATCTAAGAAGCCTTCCCTCCTCCCGCTAACCCCTTCTGCGCGCCGCCGAGAGCTGCAGAGGGGCCGCCCGTGCACCGCAGGCTCCCGGGCCAGGCCCCGGCGCCTGAGGGCCTCGGCCTGGGAGGGCACGTGCACCCCGCCGGGGGCCGGGAGAGTCCTGACCGGGCTCAGGTCGGGCATGCCCCTTCTCGTAAGTACAAGCCATACGCCATGCGGCGCGTAGGGGAGATAGGTCATAAAGTTGGAGCGCGGCGCGCCGATCGCGCGCAGGATATGAGAAAGCGTACTAAACGCATGCATGGCGCAACAGACACGCCAAACACGTGCCGGAGGAAGGAGGGGAGGGCGAGGGGGGGGGGGGGGGGGGCGAGGGGGGAGGGGGGCGGGGGGAAGGGGGGGGGATTCAAAATAAATCAAACGATCAGGGGACGGCATTCCTATGATTTGCTGTATTTTTAATGGATGTGTATATATATATATATATATGTTCATATATGCACATATATCGATATGTCTATAGATACATGAATATAACAAATCATGGTTCGTCCAGAATCCGCCTGTAGAAGGACATTCCCGACCTAAGACCAGGCATTCATCGGCCAGTCGCGCAGGGGATTAGGGGTAGGGGGAGGGCTTCTTGGAAGGAGGGTGTCTCGTAGCAGGCGCGGGCCTTCTCCATAGATTAGGTCGTTGTCGTCCAAAAAGCAGACTCGCTCTAGGAAGCCTTCCCCCCCTCCCCATCTGCGCGCCGCAAATCGTCGTGACCAGGCATCCAGGGGGGGCAACTTCATGAGGAGATGAGTCCAGGATGGGAGTGCACCGACTTCCCTCCGGTCCACGCATCGACCCCCCAGAGTCGACCACGGAGCGCCGACGGGGGCCCGAGAGTCCACCCCGCCCAGGAGTGTGCGGGTTCGCGATCTGTCGGCGACGTACCGCCGATCTCAGGCCGATGCCTTCCCCCTGAACAAGGGGGAGGAGGAGGAGGAGGAGGAGGAGGAGGAGGAGGAGGAGGGGGAAGAGGAAGAGGAGCCGGAGGCCCCCCTCCCCTGGACGCTCCGCCTCGGGCCCGGGTGCTGTGTACCTCCGGGGCCCTCTGCGCACGAGAGGGGGGGGCCGGGCCGCCCTCCTCCTGTCTCCGCCGCGGGGCCCCCCTGCCTCGGCACACCTGGGCAGAGCTGCATGGGCGCGGCCCAGGCCTGCCGCGCTGGGCTCGGGAGGAGGAGGAGGAGGAGGCTCGGCCTCGGCGGCTCCGCCGCAAAGAGAGAGGCGTCGCGCGACTGCTCCGGATGCCTTTCGTGTAGATCGTGCGAGCCTTTGGGGCGACCGCCTCTGCCCACCCGCGCGCCGCTCGGAGTGCGCAGCAGGCAGCAGGTGGAGGGATGCAGACTGCGTGTAGGGGTGCATGTGTGTTGATATCTCTCTCTCTCTCTCTGCTTCTCTTTTTGTTCTGTTAATTTATCTCTCTATCTCTCTTGTTTGTTTTGTTTTCTCTCTCTCTTTCCCTATAATTGTATATTCTATATATATATATATATCTATCCTCTATATATATACATATGTATATATGACGATATATATATATATATATCGATCTATATATCTATATATATATAAATATATATATATATATATATATATATATCGATCTGTATATATATATGTATATATATATATATATAGATGGTTGCCCCCCCAAGATCATACATCTCGTCTTGAGTCGCATTCATCCTTCTTCTCATGAACCCTGTCCAAGGGTTTTGCTGGATCCCGTCCCCGATAATGAAATCCGATTGGGAGGGGGAGGAGGAGGAGGAGGAGGAGGAGGAGGAAGAGGACGAGCAGGAGGAGGAGGAGGAGGAGGAGGAACAGGAACAGGAACAGGAGCAGGAGGAGGAGGAGGAGGAGGAGGAGGAGGAGGAAAGGGCATCTAACGCGAGCTAGCGCGCTGCGCCCCGACCTAGGCTCAAGCAGCTCGCGGCGTAGTCGTAGTAGTAGTAGTAGTAGTAGTAGTAGTAGTAGTAGTAGTAGTAGTAGTAGTAGTAGTAGTAGTAGTAGTAGTAGTAGTAGTAGTAGTAGTAGTCGTAGTAGTAGTAGTAGTAGTAGTAGTAGTAGTAGTAGTAGTAGTAGTAGTAGTAGTACAGTAGTAGTAGTAGTAGTAGTAGTAGCAATAGTAAAAGAAGTCGTAGCAGTAGTGGTAGTAGCAGTAGTAGTATTCGTAGCGACAGCAGTAGTAGTCGCAGTCGTAGTAGTAGTAGTAGTAGTAGTAGTAGTAGTAGTAGTAGTAGTAGTCGTAGTAGTAGTAGTAGTAGTAGTAGTAGCAGCAGCAGCAGCAACATTATAGTAGTAGTAGTAGTAGTAGTAGTAGTAGTAGTAGTAGTAGAAGTAGTAGTAGTATTAGTAGTAGTAGTAGTAGTAGTAGTTGTAGTATGAGTAGCAGTAGCACTAACCGTAGTATCAGTATTATTAGTAGTAGTAGTAGTAGCAGTAGTAGTAGTAGTAGTAGTAGTAGTAGTAGTAGTAGTAGTAGTAGTGCTAGCAGTAGTAGTAGTAGTAGTAGTAGTAGTAGTAGTAGTAGTAGTAGTAGTAGTAAATCGTGGTAGTAATACTCGTTGTGCTAATGGTAGGGCTGCACATCGCCATCGTGTCACTCCACACGTCCCCTTCGTGCACTCGTTGCTGCCTCCTGCCTGTGTAGCGGCTGCTTTTAGGAAAAACAGCAAAAGGGAATGTCACACGTCACGTTCTTGTCTATTAGGTTGCTATTGAAATCATACTAGTTTCCAATTATATATCTGTTTGATTCCTCTTGCGTTGTATTCATATTGTATTCTTATTATACTCCGAATTTGTTTCCTATTGCGTTGTACTGCTATAAAGTACTCCTATTGTGCGGTGCCGAAAAATGTTCAACGGATTCCTTCGGTACCTCCTCGCGTTTTTTCAGGTCCCATGGTCCATCACGCCGGAGGTGGGGAGGGGGAGGAGGCCCAGGCTGCCCGTGTTTGGCGCCACCGGTGCACGGAAACGCTGCGTATTTTTGTTTATTTTGGTTTTCTTGGTCTGCGAAGCCACGAAACATTGCGTATTTTTGTTGTTTTGTTTTTTTTGGGTTTGCAAGCCCCCGTGTCCGCCGCGGCCTCCCTCCCAGCACCCCTCTCTGTGCCTCTCAAAACCAAACAAAAAAAAAACAGTGTTTCGTGGCTTCGCAGACAAAAAAAACAAAAAAGCAAAACATACACAGCGTTTCCTTGCATCGGTGGCGCCAAGCATTGCGTAGAGAGAGAGAGAGAGAGAGAGAGAGAGAGAGAGAGAGATATAGAGAGAGAGAGAGAGAGAGAGAGAGAGAGAAGAGAGAGAGAGAGAGGCAGAGAGAGACAGAGAGAGAGAGAGAGAAAAAGGAAATGAAGCAGTCGAGGATGAGGAGACGAAAAGGTATGATCTTGGGGGGGGATATATATATATATATATATATATATATATCTATATGCATATGTATATCTACATACACACTACAGGGATACGGGGGGGGCCCTGCCAGCTGCCTCGCGTCGCCATGGCTGCCCCGGGCCTCTGGGGGCCCTCCCGGAGGAGCGCCCTGCCGCCCGCCTCGCGTCGCCACAGGCTTGGCATCGCTCGGACGTGTGCATTTTTTCCTTCGGCGAGGACCATCGAGGAGCATCCTTCATCACTTGGCGAAGAAACCACGCACGAAACCGACAAAAAAACACAGGGAATGGATGTCCGAGCGATGGCGAGTAGGTCCCCCAGACCTCCGGGAGCCGTCCCGGAGGAGCCCAAAGCCGCCCCCGCCCGCTCACTGCCACAGCGACACGAGGCGCCCAAGACAGCCTCCAGGCCGCCCAGAATGCCTCCAAGCCGCCTCAGGAAGCCGCCGGACTCCTGCCGCCCAAGAGGCCCAAGGGCCGAATCTCGTGAATTTTGAATGGGTATTTCGTGCATTTTCACGCTTGCGCTTGCCCAGCTCTGGTCCAATCGGGAGCGGCCCCAGACGCCCTAGAGTTCTGTTTGAGACTGCCCAGGGGCCTTCCAACACGGCCCTACAACAGGCCCAGAGGGTCCCCAGACCCCCCACGAAACCGCCAACCAGCCCCTCAGACTTGCAAGTCGATCCAGGGATCCCCTCCTTGCCATAATAGCGGCCCAAGACAGCCTCCTGACAGCCTCCTGACAGCCCACGATGCTTCCAAGTCGCCCCACGAAGTCGCCGAAAACCTGCCCAAAAGGGCCCCCAGAGCCGCATTCCATGCATTTCACCCAGGTGTTTGCTAGATTGTCACGTGTAGTGAACAGCCCCAGACGCTTCCCACTTTGCTCTGAGACGACCCAGTACGTTCTTGCACGGCCCGACACGAGCCCCAGATCGCCTCAAGAGGGCTCCCCACACGTTCCAGATCCCCCTCACCAGCATGACGACCCAAGACGCCCTGGACGACCCAAGGCACCCAGGCTTTCTGCCCTTCGGGGGGCCATTCTCGTCGCCAAGCCCAGACACGGCCAAAAGTTCGCGGACCCCGGGAGGGGGTCGGGGAACTATTCTGGGGGCATTCTGAGAGGCACGTCGACAACGACGATGATTACGATGACGACGATGGCGACGTCGACGATTACGGGTACGACGAAGACGACGCCGACGCTGACGTTGGCGTTGACGTTGGCCACGACGACGACGACGACGACGACGACGACGACGACGACGACGACGACTGGTTCTGCGCGGATATCGGTGTACAGCCGCCTCTTTGTCTTGCTCCTCCCACGCGCACCTCCTGCGCTAACCTCTCTTGCGCGACCATGCATTCCGTCGCCCCCTTTCCACCTATCCACCGGGGTCGTCGCTTGCGAAGCAGCCGCGGAAAACCCTGAGGCCGACGCAGGCTTACAAAGCGAAGCGCATCGTGCCTGCCACGAACAGGGACGCTTCTACCTACGAAGAGGCGCCCGCCTACGGTGACGATGGAACCACGGGCATGAGGGGAAATCAGCGTGTAGAGGATCGACATTATCGCGCCCAGCGTTTCCCGACCAGACTACCCAGAAACGATATTCATGAGGACTGACAGAAGAATCTATATAATCACTCAGAGTGCAAAGGCGCGGCTAACCAGGGTGTGATCACCGACGTCCGGGAGAGGGGGTCCCAGGTGCTGATGCTGGCGTTCGAACTGATGCTGGTGCTCGTGCTGCTGCTGCTGCTGCTGCTGCTGATGCTGCAGCTGGTGCTGCGGCTGGCAATGCTGGTTCTGGTGCTACTGGTACTGCTGCACGTGCAGGTCCTGGTGCTGCTGCTGGTGTGGTTGCTGGCGCTGCTGGTGCTCGCTGCGCTTCATATCCTGCTGCTGCTGATGCCGCGCTGCTACTGCTCTGGGTCCTGCTGGCGGTGTTGGTGCTGTTGATGGTGGCTCTGCTGCGCTTGCTGCTGGTGCCACGTGTTCCTGTTGGTGCTGGCGTTGCTGCTTCCCGTGGCAGCGTTGGTGCTTCTGCTGGTGCGGCTTCTGATGCTGCCGCTGGTGCTACTTTTCACGGGTTCCTGTTGTGCTGCGGGTGCTGGAGGTTGTCGTGCTCCTGCTGGCGCTGCTGCTGGTGCTGCTGCGCTTGTGTCGCTGCCGGCGCTGCTGATGCCGCTGCTGGTGCTGCTGAATATGTGTGTGTTGCTGCTGCTGCTGCTGCTGCTGATGTTGCCGGCGGTGCTGTTGGTCGTGCTTCTGCTGGTGCCTGTGCTGTTCGCATATCTGGTGCTGCTGCTGGCCATTCACTCCCCCCCAGTATTCCACCGTCATTCACTTCCTGCGCGCCCTCCTTTTCGGCCCCCCCCCCCGCACGCCCCACGCCTCTCCCGCCTTGTCCCCCGCGCCCCGAGTCGCTCCCCAAATCTATCGCCGTTCAGGCTCTGATCTTGCCCAGTTTCTTCGAGCGCGCGCGCAAGCCGAGCTCGGCCCGGCCCGTGGTCGCGCGCCGCGTTGCATCGCGCGCCGATGCCAGCGCACAAACCCCCTTCGCCGCACATCGCGGCCACTCTCAATGAGGCCGATCTGTTCGGCGAGAGCAAGCCAGAAAGGTGCCCGCGCGCATGAGGATATAAAGAACGGACGGAAACCAGGGGACACGCGGGATAAGGAGCTTCAGAACACCACGAAGACAGACGGGGAGGGGTTGACGACGAGGGAGGAAACGAGGTGGACGAGGACGAGGTTTTGACAGCGGCGTCGTCATCGTTGTTTCGCCGACCCCCGGAAGAAGGAAGACGTCCGCGAGTGAGGCCGTCCGGGGCCTCCTCGAAACTTGCAGGGGGCTTCTTGTGGGCCTCTCGGGCGCCTCCTCGGGCTTCTTCGGAGGCTCTTCGACGCCTGCTGGCACATTCTGGGGCCCTCCTTGTGCTGGTGTTTCGGTGCGCGCGTTTGAGTTTATTTTTCAGGGCTCCTGTGGAGACCTCTTCGGCAATATGGGCGCCTGTTTTGGAGCGAGTTTCGGGGCCTCCTGGGTCGCCTTCGACGCTGATGCGACCGACTCCGTGCATCTGCTGAGCGCGATCCTTTTCCCATGAGATTGGGGGCGCGCTGCGTCTTCGGGCCCCCCCCGCGCCTTGGGGGCGCCCTCGGAGCATTCGGGGGCCATTTCCAGAACGCTTTGGATCGGCGTCGGGCGACAGTGGGCCGTCTCGACGCACTCTGGGATTGCCTTGGCGACCTGTCCAGGCAGCCCCGGACCTCCCCGGCGCTCCTCTCTGGGGCCCGAGCGCCCTCGGAAGCCCCGGGCGCCCCGCCCCGCCCCCCCCCCTTCCAGGCAGGAGGAGGGGGAGGGGGGGAGGAGGAGGAGGGGGAGGAGGAGGAGGAGGAGGAGGAGGAGGAGGAGGAGGAGGAGGAGGAGGAGGAGGAGGAGGAGGGAGGAGGAGGAGGAGAAGGAGGAGGAGGAGGAGGAGGGTGAGGCACCTGCACCACGGAGGACGTGGCCAGCTCGCAGGGGGCACCGCCGCCGGGCGCGCGCGGCGGGAGGTGCTCGTCGGGATTCCCGATTCAGGGGGGAGCCGCAGGCAGGGCGCCAGGTTGGATGTGTTGCGGTGCCGGGCTGGCTGCTCAGGGCGCAAGGTTTCCGGGCTGGGTGGAGATGGCTTTGGGCGCGCGTGCTGGTGGCCGCGGCGATCGGGTCCGCGCTTTCAAGTGCTCTGGCCAGAACGGGTTCAAGGGTCAGCGCTTGGGCTGGGGGCGCGTCGCTCGGGGCTGCGGGCGCGCGGCTGACGGGGCGGGGCCGATGACTTCGGGCAGGGGCCGCGGGCCTAGGTCGCGCGCCCAGTGCCCGGGGTTCGGGCGCTGGCATGTCGGACCTGCGATATCCCATGTACCCGGCGCGCTTGGGAGGAAAAACGGTTGCGCGCAACGATGCCGCGACGCAGTGCCGCCGCGGCGTCGCGGCATTTTGGCGCGCCGCGCCCGCGACGCAACGGCGCAGCGATTCCGCGGTTGCACCAGTCAGATTCGCGCGACGTGTTGCGCGCCGTCTGCGTGGCCATCCCCACGCCGATGACTCGGGGCACGTTCCGCGGTTCCCCGCGGCGGAAGGGGGGGCGTTGAGTGGGGCGCTCGCGCAGCAATCCGCGCCAAACGCAACTTGCGCATGGCCCGCGATTGGCCGACGTCGCCCCGCAACTTCCATGTCGGACATGGCGCGGACAGGAGGTCCGGGGTTGACCCGCAGAGGTCATGCTCAGCGTAGATCGATCCCCGTCGCTTCCGTTTGAGATAATGATTCGCCGATTTCGCGTTTCAGCAGCTTGCGTTGGCCAGTGGCATCGCGCGACGCACGCCGCGCGAGCGAATGCATTCTTGTACGTGGCGGGCCATTGCGCGCCCCGAGTAAGTCCCCCCCCCCGCGCGCCAGGCGCCCCCTGGCCGCCCCCCCGGCGCGCGCGGTCTCAGCGCGCCCACGATTCCCGCCCGCCCTCCCCGAGCGCGCGCGCGTCGCTGCTCGAGCGCGGGTGCTGCCGCTGCTTTGGCGCGAGATTTGCCAGGATTCGGCAGTTCTGGCGCTGCACTTTACCCGCGGGGGATTTTGCTTGCCTCAGCGGGCGACTCCGGCCCGCGCGGCGCCTGCCAGGCGCGGAGCTTGACGCGGCGGCCCTGGCAGGGCCCAGGGTGGCAGCAGGGCTCGCTGCGGCAGGGGGGGCCCTGTCGCGCTGCGTTCGTTGCGTGCTGGCGAGCAGCCTGGCTGGTTCAGCTGCCGCGGCGTCGCCGTTCGGTCTCCTTTTGCGCGGTGCCAGGGCTGCCCGTGCAAAGTGGGGCCTCAGTTGTGCCGAGTGCTGGGCGGCGGCGAAGCCTGGCGGGCAGTGCTGGGCTGACTCGGGGACGAGCGATCGAGATCACATCATCGCACTTGGCGCCCGTTGCAAACCTTGCGCCGACATCCAGGCCGCAACCGCGCGCGAGGCAGTGGATGCCGCGGCGCGGCCGGGATCGGTCGCGATAGGTCACGATCTAACGAGAGCGTGCTGCGCCCCGACGAGGCAGTTCGCGGGAAAAGGCGTCGGGTGCATCGTTTGCAGTGGTTCTCGGACTGACGGGGCGGTGGCCATTCGCTCCCTGGGCGAGCTTCAAGTTGCAGTGCCCCATGGATATCCTTGCGGGGGGCATGCTTGACCGGGCGAAATGCCTGCGCGAGTCGGGCAACGACGCCCAGGTGGTCTCGGGCCTTGTCGCAGCCAGAACAACTTCCAGGGCCCATCGCGCGGAGTGCGAAAATGCGCGTCAGGCAAGTTGCCGAGCTCGTGCCATCGGGCATCGCGCGCGCTGGGCAGGGGCCGCTGGGCGGGCTGGCGAGGCAGCCGCCTTCCAGTTGAATTTAGGCAGAGGGATGGGCGGGGAGTGCCGGCGGAAGACCGAGCGTGCGAAGCCGCGCTGGGCCGATGTGGTTGGGAGGCAGTCAGGTCGGCCAAGATGCATGAACAGCGAAACTCGGGCGTGGATTCTGATTTGGCTCATCTCGCAGGGCAGCGAGGGAGGTCGCTTCTGCCCGTCCTGGTTGGCGATGGCGATGAGAGCGGCCACGGCTTTGCAGGCGCTCGCTCGAAGGGGCCGGCGGCGTCTGCCCAGTCGGCGGTGCATGGCGCGCTTGATGCGTCTGCTGCAGATGGATCAGCCTCTGGGGCTCTGGGGCCCTAACTTAATCCAGCACTGGCCCAGCCCCGGAGTCGGGGCGCCCGCTCTCGGAGCCGCCCCCCCGCCCCCGCCCCGCGCGACGTCGGCGGCGAGCGGCCTTGGCTCAAGTCCAGGGCCAAGTCAGCGAGTCGCTGGCTGGGCGTCAATGCCGCGGGCGGGGCCTCCGACGGAAAGAAGGCCCAGGGCTGCGTCGACAGGAGGGCCAATGCTGGCGCGGGTTTGGACCCTGATGTTTCAGGGGCACCAAAGCAATGTCCGAGGAAGAGGGGGTGCGATTGGGGCCGCGGGCGGAGGGGGCGATCGGGGCGCACGCATGAGCGTTGGCGCGTGCTCACAACCAGGCGTGCGACTCCAGGATCCAACTTGTAGATCAAGTGTGTTGGCAGCATTTGGTAATGTTTCGGGAGCTCCTTCTGTGCAGTCTGATTCGGCAATCGGTTGCCCTGGGTGATGGTGGGGTCGACTAGGTAACTGGCGCAATGCGCTGTCATCGCTAAGGCATGGTTGGTATTGCGTGCCTAGCCAGGTTCGGTCACTTTATGACACTTTGCGCTGCAAGCCGCTATGACATCATGTCACGCACATATAATGTATGCATGCATGTCGCGAGTACATCATGTAGTTGTATAAATAAGTATATACAGGATTAACGTTTCAGACAGAGACCTGGTACGATACGTCGTGGTACTGAGGGATGTGCCCCTCAGTTGCCATGTCTGGATTTTTCTGATACGGCATGGCTTGTGGTTGCACGAGACGCCTTTCAGGATATGACGTTCGAAGCCAGGTCCGAAGATCATGTTTGTGTGCTGCGTGGTCGTTTTGAGGCAACCATGTTATATGCAAGGCTTTGCCATGTTATGCTTTCATACTACAGGGTCTGCGATCCTGTGCGATGACAAGTTATGGTGCGCCATCTCATGCGCCAAATTCGGCCATGCTAAATTCTGATATGGGGTGGTCTGCTATCTTCTGATATACCAGTCGAGGCTGTATTCTGATATGCTACGATCGCTTGCCTGAGGAATGGGGGGTGCGCAGGGTCGGCGCGCAGGTCTGACTCGCAAGTGCAGGTTTAACGGGCTGACTTAGAATTCGAGGGTGGGGCCCGCACGGAGCATGAGTTGGCCACCTGTTTGCCGGTGCAGTCTTGATGTATGTCGGCGCCCACGTGTTCTGTCTCAAGATAATTATGCTCTGATGTGCTCGTCCATGCTCTGGGGCGCGAAGCCCAGTCATCATGGACCAGCTTCGGCGAGCTTGCCCTTCGACGCACCTCCTTGCGCTATCCGCAACTATGCCGCGTCGCGCGACTTGACAGGGCACGGGGCTGCAAGGTGCGGCGCGTTGTGCTGACGCGCCGCGATTTGCGATGCCATGCCCAGGCCGCCTCGGTAGCGCGCGCTGCTCGACTGCATCTGTCAATTCGCACTTTCGCCTCCGGTTCTTCCCGGACGTCGAAGCGGCCGTCCTTCCCGCGGCCCCCCTGAGCTTGCAGCCGCCGCTCGCCCCCTGGCCCTCCTGACCAAGGCTGCCCCTCCCTTATTAGAACATCAGCGCCCTAGACCTCTCGCAAACCTCAAAGGGCGCGAACCACGTTGGGTTCGCAGCATTTTGTTCGAGCGCGACAACCCTCGTTGTTTACGGTTCGCAGACACCGTGTATCCGATCTTGCGGTCGCGCCGTCGCCTGAACCGCTTCGGGCGTCGCGTTGGGGGTTAACTCTCTCGCAAGTTCTGGGGCTTCCAAGTGCTATGAGTTGTTATGGGCAGCATGTCCAGGACAGTTCAGGCTGGGCCAGATGTCGCGGGGCCACCCATGCAAGGATTGAGTTCGATGCTCGGGGTCCTTCCTTCAGAGGCGGCAGCGCGAGTTTCATGGGGCCCCTTCCCTCTCCGCGGTCTCCGATGGGCTTCGGCGGGCCCCCGCGGGGCGGGGGGCTCGCGCGGGCCGCCAGCCAGCGGGCTCGATTCGAGGGCTTCGCCCAGCGCGCGCAGGGTTCGATCAAGAATGGGGCGCTGTCGAACGCGCAGCTCAGGGCTCTGCTAGCTCAAGGGCGTCCACGTGGCGCTTGCGGGCGAATTCTAAGCATCATTGGCGCGCCACGGGGGCCGCCCAATTGTCGATAATCGCTGGGGCTGACGGAAAGGTGCGCCAGCCTCCTCCGCGTGCGTTTTGGCGCAAGATTGAGGCGGGTTGGATCGCGTTCAGCGCAAATGCGCGCGTGCTGTCGCGCATCGCAAGCAGAAGCTCAAGTGGGAGAGGGGCCTTCAGAAGTCCGCGCGCGGCCGTTGGAACAGGTCGACTAAACGCCTCCGCCTTTCGAAGATGAAGACATGTTTTCTCCGGCGCAGGGCTCGCGCTCAGCGACGTCAAGTCGGCCGCGCCGACGTCGGTGAGCGACGGTGGCCTGCTGGTTCAGTGACGCGGTGCGCGCGCGAACCGGTTCGGAGATGAGGTGGCGAGCGCGGGTTCCGAGTGTGCGCGCGGGTAGACGGGGTCGGGCAGGCTTTCCGAAGCATAGCGAACGCCCCCCCCCCGCCCCTGGCGATTCTCCCATTTCTCTCACTTGGCTCTCTTGTTTGATTATCCCCCCTGCCTCTCCTCCACCCCCGCTGCGTTCCACTGGTCGTCCGCGCTCGCGCCTGCTGTCGCCGGCGCGGTTGGCAGCGGGGACTCGGCGTGGCAGGTTGCTTCCTCTTGCGAGACCCTGCAAGGGCCGTTGAAATATGCGATGCTGGCCCCGACCTCATCGCATTCGTCGTCGCACTCGTGGTCGTGGTCGCTGCCCGGGGCTATGGGTGCCTTTCTCGAGGCGTTGGCCTCTTGAGCACTTGAAGCTCTTCTGGCCCGAGTGATATTTGTAGCTGCGGGGCCTTTTGGAGCACGAGTGCGCGGGCCATTGGGGGGGCGCCCGCAGGCGTCGAGCGGGCCGCGGGGGATGCGATTCACGTTTCCCAAGTAGCTTCGACGGCGACTTCGGCGAGGGCCCAAATGCGGCTTCGAGAACGTAGTGGCCAGATGGGAACCCAGGAGGTCAAAAACGCAAGGTCGCCCCAAGAACCCAAGTGCCTCAAGAAGGACACGCCCAAACTCGAGATTAGCGCAGCAATTCAGAAAAACGCCTCTAGCAGGGTGATATGCAGGTACACGGCGATGAAAAATAGGATTCGGATCGGGTAGAATGACGGGGGCGACGGGTGGAATGACGAGAAGGACTAGAAGGATGACGGCGGTCGACGAGGGGGAGGAGCAAGGAGCAAGATGACGGCGGAGGAAGGAACAGGAAAGAACTGCAGGGAGGAGGGGGGAACCCAGGACACCCACGGGACAAACGCGGGACAACCCTTGGACAACCTCGGAACAGCCCTGGCGCAACCACGGGACAACCACAGAAGAAACACGGAACAAACACGGGACACGCACAGGCCAACCGTGGAACAAACACGAAACAACCAGGGGTGGGCATGCCCAAGCGGGCCAGGACGCGATTGATTTTGGAACGGATTGGACCCAGCGAGGTTGTGCAGGAATGCGGTTCGGAATGCGTGCAGTTTCGCCACGCTCAAAAGCGCGTCACGCACGACACGCAGTAAATCTGGAACGGGGTTTTTGGTCAGGGGTTTTCCATTCGCTTCGGCCTTACCTGTCCAACCTCCTACACACGTATCTCTTTATATCTGGAGAGAGAGAGAGAGAGAGAAAGAGAGAGAGAGAGAGTGATAGAGAGAGAGAAGGAGATAGAGAGGGAGTCTGTGAGTCAGAGAAGGAGACAAAGAAAGAGAGATAGACGTAGGGAGAGAAGCATGTATATGGAATCAACGGCCAATGATCTGTATGTGTTTGTATACAAACATATAAATATACATATTTATATACAGATGCATATGCATATACACATACAAATCATCGTTTGTACTCATGTATGAATGAATACGTTCACATATGTGTATACATACGTAGGTACATGATCAGAAATAGAGAGAGAGAGAGAGAGAGAGAGAGAAACAGACAGGCAGAGAGAGAGAGAGAGAGACAGGAAGAGGGAGAGGGAGAGTGAGATGGAGGAGGCAGATACAGGAGCGAGAGCATGGAAGGGAGCTTTCCGTTCGTGCCGCGTCATCGCAGCCGAGTTGTACAGGCGCCGGCCTCGTGTCCGCTTGGGGCAAACTCCAGTCTCGTCTATGCCCCTGGCCGAGCTGTCTTTTTCAATGTCATGACACAGTTGAGGAGCCCGTCGCGGAAACGCCAGAACGTCTCTCCCTCGGTGGCTGCGGGCATGTGCGATGTGAGGAGGAGGGTGATGATGACGATATATATATATATATGATGATGATGATGATGATGATGATGATGATGATGATGATGATGATGATGATGATGATGATGATGATGATGATGATGATGATGATGATGATGATGATGATGATGATGATGATGATGATGATGATGATGATGATGATGATGATGATGATGATGATGATGATGATGCTGATGCTGATGCTGATGCTGCTGATGCTGATGCTGATGCTGATGCTGATGCTGATGCTGATGCTGATGCTGATGCTGATGCTGATGCTGATGCTGATGCTGAGCTGCTGTGCTGGTGCTGGTGCTGGTGCTGGTGCTGGTGCTGGTGCTGGTGCTGGTGCTGGTGCTGGTGCTGGTGCTGGTGCTGGTGCTGGTGCTGGTGCTGATGCTGATGCTGATGCTGATGCTGATGCTGATGCTGATGCTGATGCTGATGCTGATGCTGATGCTGATGCTGATGCTGATGCTGGTGCTGATGCTGATGTTGATGATGATGGTGATAATGATACGGATGTTGACGTTTATGATGGTGGGGATGATGATGCTGATGATGAAGCGGATGACGATGGTGACGATGATGATGTTGTTGTTGATGTTGCTGACGATGATGACGATGGCAATGACGAAGGGGTTGATGTTGATTAGTATGATGATTATGCTGATGATGAGCATGATGATGATGTTGCCGATGATGTTGCTGACGATGATGAGGAGGCGGAGGAGGAGGAAAAGGAGGGGCGTGAGGGAGTAGACGAGCGATTGGAGGGTCAGCAGGAGAAGACATTTGGATTGGGAGTTGAATGATGACGCTGATGACGCTGATGATGCTGATGATTCTGCTGATGACGACGACGATGGTGGTGGTGGTTCAGGTGATGATGGTGGGGAGGGGGCAGGTACAAGGAGGAGGAGGAGGAGGAGGAGGAGGAGGAGGAGGAGAAGGAGGAGGATTAGGAGGAGGAGGAGGAGGAGTCAGGATCAGAGTAAACCAGAGATGCATCAACGATGCTGCACTACACCCTCCCGTCCCAAGGTCCCCCCCTCACATGCCCCGACAAGCACCTCTTTTTCACTAGCAGAAACGCCCTCCCCCCTGCAACCATATCAGTACACTTGGGCCTGATATTTTGACGGGAGCCCTGCATTGAAAAGGAATTGTCTTGCATGTTTTGAGGTGTACTCAGGGACACGGGAAACACTGATCATACAGTTCAAGGAGGTGTTTTGTGAGATCTTCTTTTGGAAGAAGGGCGGCCCCCACATCCGTGCAACTTGTACGCAATCTTTCACTTGTGGTCGAAAGCGTCGGTGCAGCGTCAAGCGACAGCATCATTGAGAGAATCAGCCTTTGAGCCGTACAGCGCTACATGTGTTAAAGTTTCGAGCCTGTACACCCAGTGAAGTGCGTGTGCCCTATTTTGAAACGGACCCGTGCTCTTGAATATGCTGCAAGATGTTTGGGCGAATTTTCGCGTCGCATAGGCAGTACTTCTGACACTCCGACTGCAGGAGCCGAAAGTCAAGCGCGACGCGGCAAACGACGAGGCTCTTCTCGGCGCAGAGCGAGCGCCTGTTTGGGAAGAGTCTGCCACACACGTTCCAGCTTCTATCAGGAGGGAAAGAAACACACACAGACACAATTAATCGACTATCCCCAGGAAAATATAGGAAAACATGGGAAGTGGGGGGGAAGTCAAAAACCGAGAATATACAGGAAAATATGGGGAATCTGTTTATTTGTGTGTATTTATTTGTGTGTCCCAGGGAACCCTCATTCTATCATGGGCAGCCGCCTGGCCGAGGGCCCGGACACCACAAATGCCAGATCAGCGAGGAGGCTCTTCTCCAAGGGCCAGCGTCTGCACCAGGCGGCATCCAAGGACAGCGACTACTCAGAGCGTGGATTACCTACCCCGCTTTCGCTTCCAGGCAAAACCAAGTCATACCACGCGCCTCCTCGTCAAGCGGCCTGACCAGTACAGGCCGTAGTTTGGCATCGCTTGGTATCTCTTGGAAGCGAGGGTGGTCAAAAGCGAGGTAGATTTGTTTGCCCCCTATACATTGTGAGTGCTGTCGAACTCGGTATTGGCGACCGTGGCGAGCTGGGTGCACTCATTCAACAAAGGCGTCATGCATCTCACCAGGATGCGGCGGTGCGCAAACGGCTGAGAACAGAAATCATGGAAAACAAGTGAAGAAGCTCAAGACCAGGCAACAGTGAAGAAGCTCAAGAGACGATGGAACGCAGACGTCGCATCAAGCATGTCTTGGAAGATGTTTCAAAGGCCTTGAGAACATGCAGGGTATCAAGTCAAGGCTGAAGAAACTTGCATTGCCCATATGAAATATTCCCATGGGCAGTCATATACAAGTCGAGCTGAAATTGCAGATGCCTTTGCTGATTTTCATGAAGAGCTCTACGGCTCCACATCCACGGCGATCTCCCCGGGGAGGATTAGAGCTTGCGTGCCTGCGTTCACGGAGAAAGATTTGGACATTGCAATCTCAAAGTTGAAGAAAAACAAGGCCAAAGACATGACAGGCGTTGTTTGAGAAATGACAGGTGTCGTGGCCTTGTTGTTAAAACCGTTGCCCTTGACATGTGCAACGAGAGTATCAAGTCGGGGCCAGCGCCGCCAGCACAATGGAAAAACACAGCCATGACGGTGTTATTCAAGAGCGGCGACCCGCAGTTACCAGCGAATTACAGGCCGATATCAACCATACCAATACTCTACAAATTGTTCGCGCGCTTTCCTTGCCAACTCTGTGACCTTGGATTTCCAGCACTCTAATGATCGAGCAGGATTCTGGAGAGTTCACTACGACTGGCCACCTGCTCAAAGCAGCATTCTTGCAAAAGGAATCATAATGATTTCAACAAGTACTTTGGTACACAGCGCTGGACTTCAATAAGTCAATAAGGCTTTCGACATAACCGAAGACAAAGCGATATGGGACGCACTACGGGAGCGACCTGTGCTCGAAGAATTTGCAGAATTCTTGTTGTCTCTGCATCCCGAATAGACCGGACAACTCAGAACATATACAATGAGCAGGAGATTTCGGGTCTTAAGGGGTTCAAACAAGGTGACCCACTGATTTCGTTGCTTTTCAACGCCGTGTTCGAACATGTTTTGCAGCCGTGCAATTCCGAATGGACACGAAAAAGATATGGTGTCTTTCAAAAAGCGGCTCCCAAACCTACGTTTTGTGGACGAGGTATTGTTGATCGCTACCACCCACAGACAAGGCTGGCATATGCATTCTGATGTCAAGACAGCGGGGGATATCGTTGGACTGATCATTCACGCTGACAGAACGAAGACGTTAAGCAATTCAATTTCTTGTGCGCTGGCGTCATGCAGATCGAAATTCCCCCGTGGGACGCCTCCACCAAATACCCATGCAAGGACTGTGCGGGCGATGGCCAGCAGGTCGTGGAGCTAGCAAACAGGATAGGATGGCATGGGCAGAGTTTGCGATGCGTCAACGGGAACTAGCAAACAAACGTTATTTTATTGTTCACCGGCTACGGGTATTCAGCACTGTTGTTCCATTTTTTCATACGGTTGCGGGTCTCGGGCGATGTCAAACCAGGCGACAAGCTTTGCCCGCACACAACGGCGCATGTCACGACAGTTTTTGGGCACGAGGCGGCGGAGGAAACGAATGAAAACGCATGCGGCGGACAGCAGCACAGATGGCGACGATGTCGACAGCAACCCAGTGTCCAGCGATGAGCAGAAAGCACATATGTCAGCATCAGTGGATCTAGAGCCTTGGGTCGATTTTATCCAGAGCGTAACACCATAAGTGGAAAACCGCATTAGACGGTGAAAAATTGAAAGTTCCGTTCATTTGCCGAGACGGCAAAAGTGGCGGTGGCCGTCTAGATTAGCCCACATGGACGGCAGCCCGTGGGCATCGCTTGCCTTGGATTTGGACCCTGAAATTACCAGTCACAGTGCACGCCGGAAGACATGGCGACCGACATTGCGCTGGATTCGTGGTTTCTTCAAACGCATCGGCATCACAACACCATGGTATGAATTTGCACACTTTTTTAAAACGTGGGGTCAGCTCGAAGATTAATCTGCGTATTCCGACATGCTCCTCTGAGGAGTGGCAGGGCCATGCTTTGCTATTGTGTGTCACCCTCCTTCCTGTTCCACCACAAACAGCGTACCGCTTTCATTTTCTTTCAAGCGGGACTGCGCTCCCCAGCGTTCGCCTTCTCTTATAGGACCGCCCCGTAGCGGGCTGGGACGCGAGACGCATTTCGCATTTCGCATGTACGCGGCGCTAACACGAGAGCCATATTTTGAAAAGGAGCCGCCATCCACCGGTGAAGTGTTGTCAATTGTTCGGACGAGCGCGCGCGGCGCTCAGGCAAGAACCCCGCTTTGAACACGAACCGCCCTCCATTGCAGCTCGTGCAAACGTGTAAGACGAAAGTTCGCGGCGGTAGTACCAGTGCTACATGTTGAAAAGGAGCGACACTTGTTTGATGAATTTGCGCGGCGCTATGGCAAACACTACATTTTGTTTCCCCCTCCGTCTTTTGAAGTGGCGCAATTTTTTCTAGCACGAAACTACGGGAGCCACGTTTGGACCCCCCCTCCATCGTCGGAGCTGCTAAAAACTTGACGAATGTGCGCGGTGTTAACGCGAGTGCCACGTTTTGAGACAGGGACAAGTTATTTACCAGGACGAGGGGAAAAAGGAATAGAGGGAGAGGAGGATGATGATGAGGAGGAGGAGCAGGAGGAGAAGGAGGAGGAAGGTAATTCCGTGGGATTTCATGACGGGGCGCCTCCTCCCTGCACCATTGATCAGCACTGGCCTCGAGCTTCGGCGCGCCGACCACACAGGGACTCGCGCCTGTTTTTTGTTGTTCGCTGCTGGCCTCGTTGGGCCTCGGCGGCCCCACCAGAAGACCTCCTGGTGTGGAACCGCCTAGGCCCCCATCGGTGCCCTACAAGGGGGCCCCTGGCACGCCGAGGGCCACAACAACGCATGAACATAAACCAGGAAGAAGAAAGGGGAGAACAACCACAAAAGCATGAACTAAAACTTCGGGGTCCATATAGAAGAACCGGAAAATAGCAAACAACCAAACATAAACATAAACGTGTGGCGTTCCGCGCGGGTTTCTTGGATCCGCGCCTGGGCCCCCCGGCGGCGCCTTCGGCGCCGCCCCTGGCGCGCTCGGCACGCTAGGGAGGGGGCCCAGGCGCGGATCCAAGAAGCCCGCGCGGAGCGCCAGAAGGTTATGTTAATGTGGTCTTTCTCTTCTTCTATCTAGGCCTCCCAGATGGGGTCGGAGTAAATGGGGTCGAAGGATCGCGCCGCACCGCAGATCCATCGACGATGCGGCTCGATGTGGAGCCCGTGTCGCCCCCACGCCGACGTCGCCGATGCACCGCCGACGTCGCCGATGCATCGCCGATGCATCGCCGATGCATCGCCGATACGTCGGCTATGCACTGGCGGTGCGGCGCGACTCTTCGACCCGATCTATCCGGACCCCATCTAGGAGGCCTCTAGTGTGGGAGGGGTGGGTGGGGTCGGGGGGTCGACGTGCAGATTTGGCGATTCTCCAGAGGGTGGAGTACAGTCAACACTGACAGGAAACAAGGAGCGACTTTCCAAGGTTTCCCTTGCATCCTCTCTCGTCGGCCCATCCTTGTCCAATTATGTTGACCGCGCCCTGCTCGGAAAGTGCCGGCATTGCCTTCCAAGGCCTTTCCATCATTCCGTGCTTCCTCACTATCAGTTTTGATTGTGCTTCTTCCCATTAGTGGGTCCTCGACACGGCGGGGCCATTTTTCCACTGTTTATGAGAACGTTTCTCTTGAAAAGGAAATGGTAGACAAAGCAACTGTATTCGGAAGCACAACCGGCTTCGGAATCGGAACCGGGATTGGCACCAGCAAAGAATCGGAGACGGAGATGGAACAAAAACGGCGCCAGAACCGACAGAAACAATTCAACACAGAACCTGTAGAAAACGGCCTTGTCGTTTCCAGGGCCCATTAAGCCCTCCTCAGGGGCCCCATGGGTGGGTGGCGTCGCGGGTGCCTTCGGGCATTCTAGCCCTCTGGGTGGAGACCTCCGTCCTCGCCAGCCCATGGGGGGGCGGCCCTCGAGCCCGCGGGGTTCTCCCGAGCCGTGCGCCAGACTTGGCACGTGCTCTGGCAGTCTCGCCTGGTCCTGGGGAGCCTCACCTGCCAGGGCTCGTGTCGATTCCTCCGATTCGGTTCGAGTCGATCTCCATGGATGCCGATTCCGATTCGATTCGACTTCGGCTGGCCTGCCGCTTTCCGCCGATCCGCACTCTCCCGACCTGGCTGCCGATCTCCGCCGAGCCGATTCGTTTCGATCGCCGATCCGACTCGTCCATTTGCTTCTGGGGTCTCTTGCCCGCCCTTGCCTGGCCACGCGCAGATGGGGGTAGGGGGAGGGGGGAAGGCTTCTTAGAAGCACCCCTGCTTCTGGCTGTCTTGAGGGCGGGTTTAGGTTGAGTTGGTTGAGTGTTTTTGTGTTTTGATGCCGACGACGATTGTAATGATGGTGGTTATCAAATCGTAGTGCTGATGGTGGTGGCGATGGTGATGGTGATGATGGTGGTGCTCATCACATCCAGAATCGCCATCATCACCATCATCACCATCACAACCGCCCTCACCATACCATCATCACCATCCCCATCATCATCATCATCATCATCATCATCATCATCATCATCATCATCACCATCAGCATCGCCATCACCATCACCATCGTCACCATTGTGGTCCGTAGGACTTGGCTCAAGGTAATGTCGTCGTCCGCTCCTGCGGTTTCCCCGAGCCCTCCTTCGGTTTCCCCGAGCTCTGCGGCCTCCCCGAGCCCTGCGGCCTCGTCCTCTCCTTTGGTTTCCCCGAGCCCTGCTTCTTCGAGAGCGCCCTCGGCGGCTTCTTCGACAGCGGCCGCGGCGGTTTCTTCGAGAGCGGCATCCTCGAGCCGTGCGGCCTCGTCGAGAGCGGCCCCGTCGAGCCGCGCGGCCTCGGCGGCCTCGTCGAGGGCAGCTTCGCCAAGCCGCGGCAGCTGCAACAGCTCGGACGCCGATGCTGACGTTGGGTCCGGCGCCGACGGCGCCGACGGAGCTGCCGACGCAGCGGGTTCCGAAGAGGACAGCGGCTCCAACGGCGGCTCCGACAGCGGCTCCGAAGAGGACAGCGGCTCCAGCAGCGAGGCAGCCGCGGCTGCAAGAGCGAAGGCGAAGGCCGCCCCGAGCAAAGTAGTCGAGAAGTTCCCGCCTTCGTTGTCCATGACCCTGGAGGAGCACGTCGCCAGCCACGACTACCCAAAGCACGTCTCCACCTGCGGCGCTTGCAAATTTTGGAAGAACAAGGAGAAGTGGAGCGCCTCGATGTCTGCGACGAATCCAGTAACACTGAAGAGTGAAACTTGGATAGGCTGCGCAGGTGGTAGATTTGCAGTCTGCTTGTTCTGCTCGGCGTTCAAGGGCGCTCGTTGCATATCCACCCGAGGCCAGGGATCCGCAAGTTTCCAACGCAAGGAAAACCTCGTGCGCCATGCACAGTGCAAGGGGCGCCAGGCAGCAGAAGCGGCGTGGAAAGAGCGGATTCGAGCGGAAGGTGCGCACCAGGGTCTCCCCGTGTCTGCGTTCCCCACCACGGCTGCATCAGCTGCAGCAGCTGCAACAGCCGTGGCGCCTGCGCCCGTCGTCGTCCGCGCCGCCGACCAGCGCCCTGGTTGCCGCGCAGTGGTCGCCACCCGTGCAACGTTGGAGACGTCCAGTTCTTTCAGTAGTTTCGACGTGTGGCGGGATGCGTTCGTTGGGGGCGACCGCCAAGTTTTGGAGTCCAGTCAGTAGCGCCGAAGGCCGGTGACCACCGCGGCTCAGCACGAGAAGATCATCACGCAGAGGATTCTCAAACATGGTGCTGTTTTTTTTTTTTTTTTTTTTTGGGGGGGGGCTGCGGACGGCCTCGACCGCGCGTGCCAGGTCGAAATTGGCACCGCGCTGCGGTCGATCCCGAAGGCTTTGGACTTCCTCCCAAGCTACGGTTTCAAGGCAGGCTGGCTGGAACAGCTGGGCCCCCGAGGGCCCTGGATCGTGGGTCGGGCGATCGGGGCGCGGGAGTTCCCGCGGGGCATGGACTGCGACGGCAAGGCTTCCATGCTGGAGGAGTGCGTCCGTCGCGCGCGCCAGACGGCAGGCGGAGAGCTGGACGGGGACTTGCACAAGCATGTGCGACAGAGACTCGGGCATGGTGCAGCGATGGGGCGGATCTAAGTGTACCCCTGGCTGCAACAGCTACGTTCCCTGGGATGGCGTTTCACGCGTGGGACGAGTCTCACTCGTCCCAGAAGGTTCTGGCCAATTCGATGAAAGGAGACAGCGAACTAACGACCGCGGACGAGCTGCTGGTAACGGGTAAGCAGCCGCCAAGTCTGGCCAAGTTCCTGACTACCTCCACCGTGTTCCGCAATACACTCGGGGAGCAGCAGCTGGTGGAAGACGGCGCTGCGTTCGCCAAAAACTTCGGCTGGACCCCCCAGCGTTTCAACTGTCGGGCGAGGCCCTTAGCACGGGGAAGTCGGCGTTGGGAAGTCATTTTCCAGGCGCTCGGGGTGGAGTCCCAGGGGAAGGACAAAGATCGGCGCATTCTCGCCCGACAGATTCTGGAAGGGCTCGGGGGCGAGTGCAGTTCGCGCCTGCTCCTGGGGGGGGTGCTGGCCGACTTGAGCGCGGAGCACTGTTCCTGGGTCGCCACCGCAGACAAGAGCAACCCCGACGGTGCCAGCGTTCAATCCAGGGCCGCCGCTTTCCTCTCCAAGCTGGATACATTGTTCGCCCAGGGAAGTATCCTTGGCATCCCCAACACGTTTACTGGCGTCGCCCTCAAATTTCTGAAGGCCACGAAGCGGTTCGCGTGCGGCACTGGCGCCCAGACCGTTGGTATCGGCGATTGGGGAACGGGGCCCCGAGCCCGCGAAGCCGCCCACGCGGCTCTTCGACGAGCGCAGGGGATCGTGGCCAATGTGAAGGAGAACGTGAAGCTATATCGGCCAGAGCATTCTTGGTTGCACGCCTTTACATCCTTTCGCTTGCCTTCCCCCCATGTCCCTGTCTGCAACAGAGCATGCAACAGAAGCCGAGGCCTGTTTGAAGCGCATCTGCCAGGCGGCAGACCTCCCCGAGCAGGAGGCAATCTCCCAGCTGCGGCACATGTTGCCGCGTGCCGAGGTGCATCATCGAGACGGGGGCACCACGCGGCAGGCTTGGGGCCGCGCTGCGGTGGAGTGGCCCGAGCTCCCGAGCGGCCGTCGCCTCGTAGAGCTCTTCCTTGTATGGAAAACGAGCACGGGCAACGTGGAGAGGCGATTCCGCCGTTTCTCGGACGTGCATTGCCCCGAGAGGGCGCGGCTCCTCGACGTGTCCGTCGAGGAGTGCACGCTCGTGGACCAGGCGCCCTCCAGCAGGTTGCTGCGCGCGTGGCTGGACGACAACGAGAGCTCTGCCGCCAGTCGTTGGTACAGGCATGTGCTCAAGCTACATGAGGTCGCGCAGGGGAAGATCGCGCCGCTGAGGAGGGCCGAGAGGCGCGACAAGGGAAGCACGCGGGAGCCTGGGGCAGCACGTCGGACAGAGGTAGGCTTCGGGCGCAGGCGAGCAGCTGCCGTCGACGCCATGGCGGCCGCTTCCCCGAGCAAGCGCGCCCGCCTTCTCGCGGAGGGCGCCCCCGATCTCGCTGCGCTGGCTCAGGAGGCGGCCCAGGCGAGCGGCGCAGATCCAGTCGGGCCCGCTGCAAAAGTCGTCGCCGCCGTCGCCAAGCGGGAGGCCAAGATCCGAGAGCGCAATCTTGGAGGGGCGAAGGCCGCCGCCAAGGCCAGGAGTACGCGAGAGAAGAAAGTCCTGCGCAGTGCCAGGCCAGCTGCGGGCCGCGACGCTTACTTGCTGCCCCCCCCGCGCCCGCTGGGCTCATGCTGCTCGCATGGTAGATATGGGCGCTCGCAACAAGGCGCAGCGCTTGCGTTTCAAGGCGTTTCGACTTCCTGGGTGGTCATATGGGCGCTCGCCAAGGCGCAGCGTTCGCTGGAGTTTCATTAGTCTTGGCGCAACAGCTGACACCGACTATTGCATCGCCGCCCAGATTGTAGCAGCGTTCACGGGAGCTTTTTTTCACAGCGCCGACTGACTTTGCACGGGAGGATTCTCCAAAAGGCATCCAGTACACGGAGAAGCTTCGGAACTCGAGCAAGAGCTACCACGTGGCTGTAACAGAGGCTCTCGCGGAAGACCTGCCTACACTGCCCCACGTTTTGCGAGCGCTTGCCCAGACGCCGAGTGGGTGTGTGATCTATTACAAGAGCCCCAGGAAGCTCTGCAAGTTCTTCAAGAAGCAGGCCAATCCCCGCCTGGTGCAGCGAACTTGCGTGCTGCGCCGCTCGGGAGAAGAAGCGGGTGTCGACAAAGCCGTCAAACAGCTCTACAACAGCCCGAGGAACTGGGTTCTGCGTTTCGACGCGACGGTTGAAGCACTGTGCCCGGGCACCAAGGCTGTGACAGCGTGAGTAAGTAGCCCGTCCCATAGATTGCGATCGTGCCAGTTTTGTTGAAAAAGAGCGCCTCCCAACGTCGTCCGACCTGCCTCCCTCCTCTTCCAGACTCCCTCCCTCCCCGTGCCGCCCCCTGCGCCCCTCAGTGGGCGCCGCTGCCGCGGGCGGCGCTGCCCGCCGCTGGGGGCCTGAAGGTCGCCGATGGGGGGGGGGGGCTGCGGTTGCCCGTGGCGGCGGTTGTCGGCGGCGAGGGTGGGAGGGTGGGGGTGGGAAGCATCGGGCGCCCAGGGCCGCCCTCAGGAGGAGGGGGATGAGGGGGGTGATGGGGCTGAAGGAGGAGGGGGGAGCAGGACGAGGCAGGAGTAGCGACGAGGCCGTCTTCCACCGCGCTTGTCCAGCCCAGCCCCCAGTCCACCTACGTGTTCGCGTGCATGCGAGCGATCTCCATCGAAACCTCCAGAGCGATGATCCCCCCCTTTGCCGCAGCTGAGACAGTTCAACCTTCCCATCCCCATCGAAACCTCTGCAGTGATCTCATCCGAAAACTTTGGGGATCTCTCTCTCCCTCTCTCTGTCTCCCTCGTCTCCGTAGCTGTCGGCTCGACTCCCTACTCTGCCCGCGCGCCGCGCGCGCGCTGTTCCAAGCCCGCTCCAGCTGCAGCAGCGCAGATGGTCGGCAATGGCGGCAAGGGCAAGGGCGCCAAGGGCAAGGGCAACGACGACGCGCGCAAGGGCAAGGGCAAAGGGCGCCAGGTCAGACCAGCCAAATCTGGGCTAGCTGTAGTACCCCCCCCCCCCTGTCTGATAAGAGCTCCCATGGAGCTCTAACATGCCATGTTAGAGCTCCCATGGGGCTCTAACATGGCATGCTAGAGGATGTTAGAGCTCCATTGGAGCTCTAACGTGGCATGCTAGATGATGATAGAGCTCCCTGGGAGCTCTAACATGGCATGTTAGAGGGTGTTAGAGCTCCATTGGAGCTCTACATACCATGTTAGAGCTCCCATGGAGCTCTAACATGGCATGCTAGAGGATGTTAGAGCTCCCAGGGAGCTCTAACATACCATGTTAGAGCTCCCACGCAGCTCCTACATAGCATGTTAGATATCCCAGGGAGCTCTAACATAGCATGTCGGATATCCCCAGGGAGGTGTACATATCAAGTTAGACGTCGAATTGTACTACAGCTCCTCCAGTTTTGGCTAGTCTTCAGGTCGGCACCTGGGATTACTTGCACAACCAGCGCAAAGGCTTGCGGAGCCAGAGGGAGCGGTGCGAGTTGAATATAAAGTTCGCGCGTCAGGAGGGCGAACACGATGAGGCGTTGGATCATGAGCGCCGCCTGCGCTGGGTCCAACATAAGCAGCAGCAGTTGGACAATGACGGCATGATGATCTTCGACCGTCCAGGAGTCTGGGAGGGCCAGGAGAGACCCTACGGATGCCTGGACGCGACCGCACGCAGGCAGTTGAGCGATGAGGAGATCAGGTGGAACACTGAGATGATAGACTGGGGGCGTCGGAACCCGCCAGGGGCGACTGGGATCGAAGACGGTGTGCGGGACCAGTGGGATCGGCAGCGGCGGGAGAGCCAGCAGCGGCACCTGTCAAACGCCCAGGGTCGCCAGAGAGAGGCGTCGCCGCGCCAGCGCCAGTTGGCTGCAACAGCGTCAAGCGGGCGGCGAGAGGCAGCAACAGCTCGTGAGGGCGCAGGCGCTAGTGGCCCGCCGATGGCGGCGAGGAGCGGGCTCAGGCTGACGGAGCGTCCGTCGGAGGCCGGCAGAACGCGGGCCCAGGCCGAGCAGTCGGGTGACCCGCACCGCACGATTATGCCCGTGATCTCCGACAGCGACTCCCCCCGAGAGGCTGGTGACCGCACCCGCAGAGGCAGGGGGCGCACCCGCAGCACGGCGCGGGATGCTCCTGTCGCGGCACGGACACGGCGCGGGGCGGGTGCTCCTCTCACGTCTCCGCTTCGGCAGGAGGAGAATGATTGGAAACAAAAGACTCCGTGGGCCAAGCACGCGGCAGCGAAGAGGGTCAGTGGCCCGCCCGCCACGGCCAATCGATTTATCGGACAGGGTCGTGCCGCCGCCGCCGCCGATGACGCGAGAGCAGCTGCGACAAGAGGCGGACCACTACTTGCCCGAGCCAGAGCGAGCGCGGCAGGAACACATGGAGGAGGCTGAGCGGCGCATGCTGTTATCCCAGGCTCCACGTGGGCCAGCCACACGGGCGACGACGGCTTCTGCCACCATGAAGCACAGCGAGGAGCCAATCGAGCGCGGGAAACTTCTTAAGCGGCAGGCGGAACAGACGACGAATGCCCGCATAGCTGCAACAGCCAAGGCAGCCTTCCCACTACGTGCAAAGGTCGGTCAGACGGCGGAGCAGTCCAAAGGTTACAGGTCCATCGCCAAGTTGCCCCCCGAGGAGGCCGCAGTCGTCGAGCAGAGCAAGCCGAAACGCCTTCCACCCATTGTTTTGTCGTCCCCGCACGAGGCCAGCCCCGTGCTCCACAAAGACTGGGCGCTGGTCGACGGTGCAGCGTGGGACCCCGACAAGTTTGTTCTGGAATTACGGCTGCGGGGAGAGAAACAAGATGATACCTGAGTGCTTCGAAGGCGGCTTCCCCGTGTGGCACCCGAGCTCGGGAAACTCCATGTGGCCTCTGGTGCAGTCGCACGACTTCTGCACCTTTCACCCCATCGAAGTTGCAACAGCGGATGCGGGCCTTGGCTGCGTCGTGAAGGAGGCGCCCACCGTGCAGCAAGGAGACATCGTCTTCTGCCTGGTGCAGCCGCAGCACCAATACTACGCGCACGTTGTGATCCAGTTAGATTGGGACTACCACAGGCTCCAGTACAAGTACTGGATCGGCGGCACCAGGCAGAACATCAATGGCTATTGTTTCAGGGAGCACATCTTCGGGATCCCCGTGGACGTGCAGGTGCAGTACAATGGCAACTACTACAGTCGCCCGCACCCAAAAACGCTGTACGACAGAGTCGCGCCCATGTATTACACGCACCCTAACGAGGCAAAGCGTCTCTGTGAGCCTCGGTGGGACGAGCCCGCGTCTGGGAGCAGCTGACAGCTTGCACAGACTGCAACAGTAGACTGGTAGACTTCTCCGAGCCTCTCCGAGCGCGCTTCTGGTAGACTGGTGGAACAATCGCGGGGCCTCTCCGAGCGCGCTTCTGGTAGACTGCAACAGTAGACTGCGACACGCCAGTTCTGGTTTAGGCATTGCTTCTGTCAGCGCCAGTTTTGGCCGACCTGCAACATATGCGCCTCTCGGATGAGCCCTGCCCCCCGCTCTGCAACAGATGCGCACGCAATTCGAGTACGCGGCACCCTCGCGCACATTTCGAGTGGGGTTGTGGGCGGCTAGCATGACGGAACACCGCAAGTTCTCGAGCGCCTGACCCATGTCGGCGAAGTGCTTCCAGTCGCGTCGGGTGACTGTCTGTCAGATACCCCACGCGTCTTGCTGAGTAATTGTCCTTACTCAGTGGCACGCCTGTGCGGCGCACCAGCGCACGCGCTTTCTTGCTGTGCGGACTGGGTTTGTCTTGCGGTTTTCCTTGATGCTGAGCCGGCTGCACGACTGAGGTGTGTGTGTGTGTTTGTATATGATTAGCACACACATCAACATGAAGTACATGTATTGTGTGTGTGGTATTGCCCTCTCGTGCGTCTCATCTCAGGAGCGTGCCACTCGTTCAGAGACCCTGGCATCCAGCTCGCTGGCGTCAGGTTGCCAGTTGACTTACTCAGGGGGATGGCAGTGAGGGGGATGGAAAGGGGCTGGGATGGGGACGGTTGCGCGGGATCGGCAAAGTTTTTGTGGCCAGCGCTCCGCTGCAACAGCGCCTCCGCTCGGCGTGCCGCCGTTGCCGTGCTGGGGGCAGGTAATTTGTAGTTTCCCCTTCAAGCTCTCCCCAGAGGAGCGCCGCCCTCCGTCTCTCGGCGTGCAGAAGCCTGTCCACTAGGCTCCTAGTGGTAGGCATGCGGGTGTGCGCCCGAGGTTCGATAGGGCCAGGCATCGTAGGAACAGCTGCTTATGCAGAGAAGCGTGACAACAAAACGGCGAGCTTCTCCGACTCGTCTCCCTTCGCCGTCTGCTGCGCATGCGTTGCAACAGCTCCTCCGCCTCCCCAACCCCCGGGCCCCGTTGGCGGGCGGCGCTGCCGTGGGCGGCCGCGGCGCCCCCGCAGGCCCACGTAGGGGAACCAGGTTGACGATGACGAGGGGGACGAGGCTAGAAGGATGAGCAGGAGGAGGAGTCCAGGTGGGAGGAGGGGGGTGGAGCGCATCACGCTCTGAGCTAAGGTGCCCGCGAGAGCATCTGTTACTGGCGCGAGTGGGACTGGGCCCACGATAGGACTCTGCGCATGTGCTGCGCATGGCTGGAACAGCGAGCGCAGGCGCCCCCATGCATCCCTGAGCTCAGAGATGAGGAGAAAGACGCCCATATTCAGATCAACTGCATTCCATATGCAGATTGTCTCACTCTCCAGGCCGCTAGGCGCTGGGCGCTTGGATGCTTGGGCTGCCTGGTTCGAATTGTTCTAGCCTCTAGCCTGCGGCTTTCTGGTGCCCAGCACCTCCCTGGTCGCCACCAGCTGGACGCAGCAAGCGAGGAGGAAGAGGCCACCAGAGAGGGAGAGCCCTAGGGCCCTAGTGCACCACGCCCAGGACCCCACAGAGCCCCGAGCACCCCAGCAGATCCGCGACAGGATTCGCATCCTTACATCATCTTGGCATATTGGCCCAAGCTAGTTCCTCATGGCTGGGGCAAGAGCCATGAGGGATCCTTTATTCAGCACCTCATGACTCGCAGTCGGTGTCTGACTGCCTTCTGCGAGACATGTTCGGCGGCTCGGATGACGAGGCCACTGAAGGTATGACGCTCTATGTTGAAGCCAGAGTTACCGTGGACGTTCGGACCGTTGCCGCCGCCGCTGCGAGTCCGCAACAAGCCAGCCAGGGAGGTTTTGCAGCGGGCATTGGCGCCGCTGGCGGCACCCGCAGAGCAGCGCGAGATCCAGACAGCATCGCTTCCTCCAGAGATAGGGGCTTGCAAGAGCCGTCGGCATCGCCTCCAGAGATCAGGGCCTGCGAGATCCAGACAGCATCGCCCTCTCCAGCAAAGGTGCATCCAGCATCAGCATCGTCGCTTCCTCCAGGGGGCGTCGGAGACGGCGGGGCAGCTCGGGGGCCTTGCGGCGTGGACGTCAAGTCCAAGGTCATGGCCAATGGCACCATCAGCGCCGAGGGCGTCAATGGCGGTGGCATGGGCAAGGGGAACAATGACACATTTTCGTTCATCACAGATCGCCTGGGGCTCGACCTTTCACGCGGGGGACCGCCTACCGACGCTGTCGAGGGCCGAGCAGGATGCGGCGACGGTGGCGACAAGGCCTCTGGAGTTCGGAGTCCGAGGGCCTTTGCAGGGGTCGATGGCGGCAGCGCATTTCAGTTCGTGAAGGCCACCTGTTTCGACGGCAACGGCAAAAGGGTGACAGCGCCTGCCGGGCGTCGCATGCGCTCGCGCAGCCGAGAGACGCGGCTTAAGATGATGTGGGAAGGCGCCCGGGAGGACGCTCGACAGGTGCTTAGTGCTTGTCGCGGCATTCAATCGATGTTTGTACACCAGCCCCCATCGACATCGACGTTGGTCTAGTGATGAAGCGCGTGCGGCACCTCCACGGTCGCGCCGTCGCCTCTGGGCGCTTCGTCTACATCGGCACGACGAGCGACCCTTCATGGCGATGGAATGGAGGATGGGGGTAGCGAGGAAACGACCGAAGCTTCATGCGCGGGCACAAGCTCAGCTACGATGAGATGCAAGTGGTCGCGTCCTTCCCCGACAAACAATGCGGAGAGGTTGAGAAGCATGTGATCGCGCACTTCCCCCGTGCTGACAACAAGGTCGCGTCGCAGCAGGGGCTTGCGGTCAGGCAATGCGCATGCCGCTTCCTATATGTCTGTAGGACATTATGAGCGCCATTTGCGAAGCTGCCCTGCTCCGCTGTCTTGTGCGCGCAGTGGGCACTACCCAGACGTGGTACGTGGTGGGGGAAGCTGCCCCGTTGACCGTTGACCGTTGACCAACAAGGGACATTGGGGCAAGGGGCAAGGGCCTCGAGTGCGCCATTGCGCCAGTGCATCCAGCGAAACATTACAGAATTCCTAAAGCAACTCGCAGCTCCACAGCAAGCCAGCAAGCAGCAAACCATTTTGGCTTCCACTCTGTTCAGGGTTCAAGTTTCAAGTGCAAGCGTCACGCGCTACGCTCTGGACAAGATAAGTAAAGCACCATCAGCACATAGATTTCGTTTCCGATCGGTCCAGAGCTTCGAGTTTCAAGTCCTTCTGCCACTGCCTCTGCCCCTGCCTCGTCATCTCATCCGAGCCATCTCCTGCTGCCTCATCTCACGTTCTGCATATGGCTATCTGTGTAGTTCTCACTGGCTATTATGTCTCAAACGCAGAGTCGCGCGGGCACCGCACATTCGTTAGCGAAGTTGCTGCAACAGACAGGTCACGCAGATCTGGGAGAGTGATGTACCAGTTCCAACGGGCAGTCGTAAGAAATCATAACAATTCGACGGGGCGGCGACGGGGAACATCTTTTGTGGCGATTGAAAAATTGCACAACAACTGCTGAGGGCAGAAAGGATGGATTTGGATTGGTTGCTCCCATATCCTAAAAATGCCGCTCCAGCGGAGTTCAAAGGACGGAACGACTTGCTCGAACATATTTTTCTTTGAAATGCCCAGGCAAGAAGCTCAGGGGCAGCAAGACAATATTCGCCAAGTTGCCAGTGGAGTTCAAACACGTGCCACCAGTGAGAATCACCGTGGAGAATGATAATCTTATTCCGCTAGGCTGGGTGTCGTACTACGATTATGGGCCAGGCGCGTTGGCGAATATGCATTATCTCAACCCAGAAGCTGGCGAGCGTGAGGACGATCTCCCGTTTCGACCTCACCTCTGGGACGACTGAGGCTGCCATGCAGAAGTGACAGAATCGCCAGTGCGGTGCAACAGCCGCTGACCCAGTCTGCGCCAGGTCCCCTAAGCGTTTCCCCGCGGCAGCAACAGATCGCATCACCTTTCCTTTCTCCTCCCTCGCGCCGTCTTTCCCACGTCCTATCTTAGAGCACACACAGCATGTTAGAGACCCCTGGGACCTCGAACCAGATCTGACACATAGCATGCTACACAACCAGTCCTGGCTCGGAGACGCCACCAGGAGCTCTTACATGGTACGTTAGATATCCCAGGGGGGCTCTAAATGGCAACCGCTGCGAGGTTCCATTTATCAGGTCACCCAGCTTTCCTGTAGCGCAAGCACCTCGGCTCAAGGCAGCGCAGCGCCTGCAGGCTGCCATGCCAGAAATGGCTGCCAGCGCAGGGGGGCCTGGCCCATGTCCAGAAACCGTCATCAGGGACCCTGACACTGGACCCATTGATGCGCCATGGCTAGGAGTTCGCGAGTACGTTTCGAAGACGAGTGGAGAACCTAAGGAGCCCTGGTGGTTTTGTTTACCGTGCGAGAAATGGGCAGCCCCGACGCACCAGATTTCGGCGGACCACATCAAGAATGTAAAGAATACGCAACTCTGGTGGCCTATTGCTTGTCCACAGGGTTCTGATGAGGAGAAGGCCGCATGGTGCTCTCAGATCATGAACGCTGCGGTGCTCCACTCGAGCTACGCCCCGGAGCGGGAAGACGATGAAGCGGATGATTGGAGGTCGTCGAAGAAGCCCAAGCTCAAGAGCAGAGAGAGCAGAGAGCAATGGCAAAGTGAAGGCCATCAGCAAGACGCTGGAACAGCTGCAGGAGAGAACACCTGGAAACGCTGGAACAGCTCAAGAGCTGCGTCATCAGGGGCTGCAACAGCAGGAGCTGCAACAGCAGGAGCACAGCAGTGGCAGCAGAAGCTTACGCAGCAGCAGCAGCAGGACGGGCTAACCACCGTTATCACCACGATGCTCAATTTCTTCACCAACGCTGCTCCGAACCTTATGGCACAGAGCATGGACGAGAATATGGATCATATTCTGGACCTCCTGCGGGCACAGGGACAGGCGCTCCAGGACCTGCAGAAGAAAGTCGAGAAGCTCGATCAGAAAGTGGAGGAGCTCAAGCAGCAGGACAAGCAGCAGGACCAGTGAGCTCAGCAGCAGGACATGGGACCTCGCATGGGCGTCTGGTAGCCGGTGTCGGAGGCGTGCATCCTGGCTCGCGTGCTGGCTCTTTCGCCGCGCTGACGCGGTGCGCCCGTGCAACGGGCAAACGAACGAGTAAGAGATTTATGGGATCCTGCATTTAGTAGGGCTGAAAAAACATGAGTGCGTTGAAGATTGGGATCTCCTCTTGAGGCCCTGAGGGGCGAGGAATTTCTGGCAATCTTGCGGCTCTGTGGGGAAGATAGCTCAGCTCCCAGGGAGCTATAACATGCGATGTTAGAGGTGACGCGGAGTTCTAACATATTATGTTGGAGCTCCTACGGAGTTCTAACATGCGATGTTAGAGCTCCATTCGAGCTCTCACATAATCTAACATGCTATGTTAGAGCTCCACTGGAGCTCTAACATGTGATGTTAGAGCTCCCAGGGAGCTCTAACATAATCTAACGTGCTATGTTAGAGCTCCGCTGGAGCTCGAACATGCCATGTTCGAGCTCCCTGGGGGTCTAACATGCAAGGTTAGAGGTGCCAGGGGGTTCCCTGGGAGCTCTTACATCATGTTTCAGCTCCCAGGGAGCTATAACATGACATGTTAGAGGCCCCACGGAGCTCTGACATACCCGCCGCCGCCGCCGCCGCCGCCGCCCCTTAATCGTTTCACAATCGATTGCGCAACGGTTAAGGCCGCCCCGTTCTCGCCAGGATGGCTTTGACCGTTGCGCAATCGGTTGTGACGCGATTGAGGGGTGGCGGCGGCGGCGGCGGCGGAGCGTTTAACCGCTTCGCAATCGATCGCGCAACGGTTAAGGGGCGGCGGCGGCGGCGGCGGCGGCGGAGCGCTTAACCGTTTGACAATCGATTGCGCAACGTATAAGCCCCCCCCCCGGGCGAGAGAGGGGCTTCAACCGTTGCGCAATCGATTGTGAAACGGTTAAGCGGTTACGGGGCGGCGGCGGCGGCCGCGGCGCTTAACCGTTCCACAATCGATCGCGCAACGGTTAAGGCTCCCCCCTGGCGAGAGGGGGGGGGGCCTTGACCGCTGCGCAGTCGATTGTGAAACGGTTAAGGGGCGGCGGCGGCAGCGGCGGCGGCGGGTATGTTAGAGCTCCCAGGGAGCTCTAACATGGCATGTTAGAGCTCCCTGCCTTGCATCGCCACGTTCTCCCCCCACCCCCTACCCCGAAAAAATTATCCCGGCAAAGCAACCTAACAGCGATGTGTAGAAGCATATCTGAAAGCATTCCCCTTAAGATTCAGATGAAATCCAGTTGTAGAATTCTGCTGTTCTCGCAGTCGTAGTCGCATTCGCGATGACAGTCGCAGCGGCAACGGCAGTCGCAGTCACAGCCTCAGCCTCAGCCTGCCTCAGCCTCAGCCTCAGCCTGCCTCAGCCTCAGCCTCAGCCTGCTTCAGCCTCAGCCTCAGTCTGCCTTCAGCCTCGGCCTCAGCCTCAGCCTCAGCCTGCCTCAGCCTCAGCCTCAGCCTGCCTCAGCCTCAGCCTCAGCCTGCTTCAGCCTCAGCCTCAGTCTGCCTTCAGCCTCGGCCTCAGCCTCAGCCTGCCTCAGCCTCAGCCTGCCTCAGCCGCAGCATCAGCCTGCCTCAGCATTCAAAATGTGGCCCAGGAATGGAGTTCTGGGAACTAGAAGAACACGAAGTGGCCTACAGTTGGCTCCGGGCATTCAAAATCATGCCCCAGGAAGTGGCCTACAGTTGGCTCCGGGAACTCTGAAGAGCACGAAGTGGCCTACAGTTGGCTCCGGGCATCCAAAATGTGGCCCGGGAATGGAGTTCTGGGAATCGAAGAGCACGAAGTGGCCTACAGTTGGCTCCGGGCATTCAAAATGTGGCCCGGGAATGGAGTTCTGGGAACTCGAAGAGCACGAAGTGGCCTACAGTTGGCTCCGGGCATTCAAAATGTGCCCGGGAATGGAGTTCTGGGGACTCGAAGACCACGAAGTGGCCTACAGTTGGCTCCGGGCATTTACAATGTGGCCCGGGAATGGAGTTCTGGGAAGTCGAAGAGCACGAAGTGGCTTACAGTTGGCTCCGGGCATTCAGAATGTGGCCCGGGAATGGAGTTCTGGGAGGTCGAAGAGCACGAAGTGTGCGACTGTTTGCTTAAAACGATTTCTGCGGCACCCTGTCCGGCACCCGCCCAGACCCCCCTGAGGAGTCATGATGTTCTCTTTTGACCCTACTAGAAACCTATCAGCAAACGCTGTTAGGTAATAACTCCACAACGTGCTCGAACATGGCATGCTAGAGCTCCAGGGAGCTGTAACATGACATAGTAGAGCTCCAACGGACCTCTGTCATAGCATGTTGTATTATGTTAGAGTTCCCTGGGAGCTCTAACATCGTATGTTAGAGCTCCAATGGAGCTCTAACATAGCATGTGAGGTTATGTGAGAGCTCCCTGGGAGCTCTAACATCGTTTGTTAGAGCTCCAAGGGAGCTCTAACGTAGCATGTTAGATTATGGTAGAGCTCTCTGGGAGCTCGAACATCGTATGTTAGAGCTCCGTGGGAGCTCTAACATGTAATGTTAGAGCTCCCTGGGAGCTCTAACATCGCATGTTAGAGCTCCGTGGGGGCTCGAACATGTCAGGCAGATGCCAGATAAAGAAACCAATCTACCATGATAGGCCAATCTACCATAAGAAACCAAGCTACCATAAGAAACCAAACTACCATGATAAGCCAAGCTACCCTAAGAAACCCAGCTACCATAAGAAACCAAACTACCATAAGAAACCAAGCTACCATACGAAGAAGGATGACCGAGTGACCTCACGCGGGCCGCTGCCTGCGGCAGTAGCTTCTCACACGGGTATCGTTGTCGTATAAGTCTTCTCACAGCGGCGTGCCGCCGCATTCCCTTGTCGCAGTCCCCATCAGGCTTCTCGCAGCAGCCTCGCGCAATTATGCTGAGGCCTTCCTGTGCTGGCTCATCCTTGGGTCCCCCAGTAGGCTCTTCCAATGCTCATCCTGACCCTGGCCTGAAGTATCCACAACCGCTCTGGAGTCTTCCAGTTTCCTGGCCCGCGCCATCTGATTGTACGTAGTCTCGCTTGGCTCGAGAAGTTGTTGGCGAGTTTGCTCTATCGAGGGCCTGCCGCCTTTCTTTCCGATGGCCCCGAAGGTCTTGAACCTCCGCGGCAAGAGCGAAATCGCGGTATACCGCGCTCACGGCCATAAATCGATCTCCCCTCAGGCGTTGACGAAGAGGATATCGGTTGGGAGCGGCGCCAACTTGGTTACCACGGCGGCCATGCTTCAATCGCTGGCCATAGCACTCATTACGGAGCTCAACGAGAAGCGTGTCTTCATATTGCCAGGAGTGGGTACTTTCTCAGTGAAGAGCTCGCCAGCACGGGACGGATGCATGATGAAAGTCGGCGGTGCGTGGAGGGCGGTGAAGCCTTCCTCCTCCTCCTCCTCTCCTCCTCCTCCTCCCCCCACCTTCTAGTCCTAATTCAGAAGTCCCTGAGCCCCCTCCGCCCCTGATCCCCGACCGCGCCCCAGGGGGCAAGGCCGCCCCGCGAGGGCGGGGAGGGCCGCGCCCTATTCATGTTTCACCGTGGTCGAAGACAGGGCCCCACCCCCATGTTTCACCGTGGTCGAAGACAGGGCCCCACCCCTGTGCCCCCGCCTTTCAAGGGGGAAGCCTTCGTTCTCGAGGTCGAGGACAGGGCAGCGGTGGGTGCGACGTGCCGCCGTGTTCGGACATGTTTCCTTATGCGCGCTTAAAAGGAGGGGGGTGGGGGGCCGGAATTCCCTCAGTCAGAAATGATGAGGACGAGGGGGGGGGGGGGGGGGGGGGGGGGGCAGACGGAGGAGAAGGAGGGTTGCGAGGGCGAGGTCGAGGGCGAGGGGAAGAGCATGAGCAACAGGGCGAGGAGGAGGAGGGGTGACGAGGAGGAGGAAGGAAAGAGGAGGAAGGGAGGAGGAAGGGAGGAGGAAGGGGGGAGGAAGGGAGGAGGAGAGGCGGCGCCCAGGGATGCTCACTTATAGCGATGATGGTGTTTGGTGGTGGTGATGCTGATGCCGAAGACGATGACATGTTTTGTTTTCAAGCTCGCCCGCGAATGCTCCCGAAGCGGGTGCTAACTGTGAGACAACATAGCATGGGAGGCTGCAACAAGATGGCACCTCGGTCAATTGAACCACGTACCTTCGGGAGGAATGGGAGAGGATGAGTGGGAATGGGAGAGGAGTGGAATAGGAGGCGTGGGTGCGGGTGTGGTGGGGGCGGTCTCGTCCTCGACTGCCCTCTTTAGACTTAGAGACGGAAGCTTCGCCCACAGCAGTGGGGCCCGTGCCCCGCGTGTCAGGCGATGATCGTCTGCGGCGAAGGGACACGAGGTCTTTTTGGCTTCGATGAGGCGCGAAGATTATCGCGCTATGTACTGCCCATGAGCACGCATGGGCCAACTCTGTTGTCCGTAGCCGTCCTGGATCTTTGTGGCGCGCGTGTTCTTCACCAGCGCTTCTTCGCGATTCACCCGCGATGCCTCGCGCAGGTGCCATGCCGCAGCAGGTGGTCTACTGGCTCCAGAGCTGCAGCAGCGCGAGCACCGGATGGGATGCGATCCCGAAGCCGGCTGCAACAATGTGGCAGATGCAGGTGCGTCTCCCAGAATGTGCGACGTGGTATCTCCTGGACGTGCCGAGGGCCCCCCCCCTCGCTCGCAGAAGCTGCCGCGGGCGCTGCGTATTCAGTGAGCGTGCGCAGCGTCCGCTTCAGCCTGTTCAGGGATAAGGAGATCGTGCTCTTCAAGTGTCAGGTGGAGAAGGTAAGGGGCGACAGGCTGCGCGACGAAGACCGCGTCTATGACTTAACCTGGCTCATCGGGGTCACGATCGACATTCAGGACATCATGCTCCAGGCTGCTCATGAGATCACGCCAGTTGATCCGCGTGTGAAGTGGTCATACGAGCCACCGCGCAACACTGAGGACAATATCATCCGCTGCTTGGTGTTCCTCGAGCCACTCGGCAAGTGGGGCACGGTGCACCTTCCGCATCACGGCTGGGTTGGACAAGAGCTCAAGGGCAGCAAGACAAGATTCGCCAAGTTGCCAGTGGAGTTCAAAAGCGTGCAACCAGTGAGAACTACCGTGGAGCATGATAACCTTATTCCGCTAGGCTGGGTGTCGTACTACGATTATGTGCCAGGCGCGTTGGCGAAGATGCATTACCTCAACCCAGAAACTGGCGAGCGTGAGGACGACCTCCCGTTTCGACCTCACCTCTGGGACGACTGAGGCTGCGATGCAGAAGTGACAGAATCGCCGGTGCGGTGCAACAGCCGCTGACCCAGTCTGCGCCAGGTCCCCTAAGCGTTTCCTCGCGGCAGCAACAGATCGCACCACCTTTCCTTTCTCCTCCCCTGCGCCGTCTTTCCCACGTCCTACCTTAGAGCACACGCAGCATGTTAGAGATCCCTGGGGCCTCGAACCAGATCTGACACATAGCATGTTACACAACCAGTCCGGGCTCGGAGACGCCACCAGGAGCTCTTACATGGTACGTTAGACATCCCAGGGGGCTCTAAATGGCAACCGCTGCGAGGTTCCATTTATCAGATCACCCAGCTTCCCTGTAGCGCAAGCACCTCGGCTCAAGGCATTTCTTGCAGCGCCTGCAAGCTGCCATGCCAGAAATGGGGGGCCAGCGCAGGGGGGCCTGGCCCATGTCCAGAAACCGCCATCATGGACCCTGACACTGGACCCATTGATGCGCCATGGCTAGAAGTTAGCGGGTACGTTTCGAAGACGAGTGGGAAACCTAAGGGGCCCTGGTGGTTTTGTTTACCGTGCGAGAAATGGGCAGCCCCGGCGCATCAGATTTCGGCGGACCACATCAAGAATGTAAAGAATAAGCATCCCTGGTGGCAAAATGGTTGTCCACAGGGTTCTGATGAGGAGAAGGCCGCATGGTGCTCTCAGATCATGAACGCTGTGGTGCTCCACTCGAGCTACGCCCCGAAGCGGGAATACGATGAAGCGGATGATTGGAGGTCGTCGAAGAAGCCCAAGCCCAAGAGCAGAGAGAGAGCAGAGAGCAATGGCAAAGTGAAGGCCATCAGCAAGAAGCTGGAACCGCTGCAGGAGAGAACACCTGGAAAAGCTGGAGCAGCTCAAGAGCTGCGCCACCAGGAGCTGCAACAGCAGGAGCTGCAACAGCAGGAGCACAGCAGTGGCAGCAGAAGCTTACGCAGCAGCAGCAGGACGGGCTAACCGCCGTTACCACCACGATGCTCAATTTCTTGACCAACGCTGTTCCAAATCTTATGGCACAGAACATGGTCGAGAAGATGGACCAGATTCTGGACCTCATGCGGGCGCAGGGACAGGCGCTCCAGAACCTGCAGAAAAAAAAGCCGAGGAGCTCGATCAGAAAGTGGAGGAGCTCAAGCAGCAGGACAAGCAGCAGGACCAGTGAGCTCAGCAGCAGGACAAGTGACCTCGCATGGGCGTTTGGTAGCCGATGTCGGAGGCGTGCAGCCTGGCTCGCGTGCTGGCTCCTTCGCCGCGCTCACGCGGTGCGCCCGTGCAACGGGCAAACGAATTCGAAAGAATGACATATGCATGGGGTTCTGCATCTAGTAGGACTGAAAAATGAGTGCGCCGAAGATTGGGATCTCCTCTTGACGCCCTGAGGGGCGAGGAATTGCTGGCAATCTCTCTTGAGGCCACGTGGGGAGATAGAATGTCTGGGATCTCCTCTTGAGGCCCTTCGGGTGGTTAGAATTTCTTGGTGCCGTTGGGGTCTTGCAAAATTTCTGGGCCCACCCATCGAGAGCTGGTAGGCCATCTGGGGAGAACTCGAAAGGCTCTTCGCGCCCTCGCTCGCTGAAAATGCATTAATCTTCACATTGCTTCGAGGGAATGGGCGACTTCCGACATCCCTGAGTTCGTCTAGAATTGGTTGCGGCCATTTTCGCTCTGCTTCCTATCCGCCCTCTGGACGTTCCATCGGCTACATGGGGCCCCTCTTCTTCCATTGCCCTCTTCAATTGCCGCCGCGGCTCCAGCCCGACCTGTGACAGGCGCGCGAGGTGGAACAGCCAGCCCGCAGCTGAACCAGCCCGCCTGAGCGCGATGAACGGCGCCGCGGCGCAGCCGTTCAAGGACTTCTGGGCCGACAAGGTTTCCCCCCTCATCGAGACTGATTTTAAACGGCTTCTCAAGACCATGCCGAAGCGCGTCGCCGAGAGGGCCGCGCAGGCGAAGAGGGAGAAGCCAGACAAGTCGCAGGAGGACCAGTCGAAGACGACCTCGAAGAAGGCTAGCAAGGAGAGGACTCCTTTGCAGGAGAAGCTCGCCAAGACCATCGAAGAGTGTAACGAGAAGGGCGAGCGCCGGAATGCCTATCTGAACCTGGCGTATACGGCACCCATCGACAACAGTTTCCTGGAGGATACTATCACGGTGGGCAAGTGGAGAAAGTGGTTGCGGACATGTTCATGCGGAACGTGCCGACGGACGACGCGGCTGAAACAGCGAACGACTCTCACGAGGGCGCTGGCGACGTCGAGTGCACAGCCCAGGGCAACCCACAGCGGCGCATCGTGGAGACGCTAGGCCAGGTCAAGGGTGGCAGGCGTTGGCCCGAAGCAGGTTCAGAAAGGGTTCGAGATCCCCATCATGATCACCAACGTGAACCAGACCGATGTGCCCGAGATCGGCAATTTCAAGCGTTGGGCAGTGACGTCGTGGTCAACGCTGTCTGGCTGGCCTACTACTGGGCGAAAGAGGAAGGCAACAGGCAGGCCGTAGAAGCGGTGGAGGAGTTGATTCTGGATTGGCCCTTCGATTTCGCGCAGATCCCGGGGCGCGCGGCTGAGGAGGTCGAGGAGAACAAGTTCAAGTGGTCTGTCAACCAGAGATCGCGCGCAGAGCGCCTGCGCGATTTCCTCGGGCTCGAGAACGGGAACCTCCTGCGCATCGTGGCACGTGCGGCGGAAATCGTGAAGAGCGGCGGGCCAGCTGGCGGGAACCCCTCGGCAGAGAAGGTGCAGGCGTGGTTGGAGACAAATATAAAGTGGTGACTTATGCACTGCCCCAGCCTGAGGGCCGTCAAGACGCACATGGTCAACTGGCTCGCTCTCGAAAAGTGCCCGGGGGCATTGCTGCTTTTGGATGCCGCCGTGAACCGTTGGGGGCGAGACAATCTGCTGGACAGGCCCACACAGCTTGGGATGATCATCGCGAAGACGGACGCTACCTCGCTGGGGAACGTCTTGGAAAGCCTGTACACGCGGATGTGGCGGAAGAGCGTGAAGGACCCGTGCAGCGCCTCCACCGTCGGCCAGGCAGTGGGGGAGATCATGTGGGCGAAGAAATACGTGGCGAACTTTCTGAAACAGTACCCAGACTTGTTCAAAGGGAGCACTGGCTGCAACAGCACTGAAACAACAGACACAAAGGAGTACGCCGCCGAGAGAAAAGTCATGGTCATGGCGTTGCAATACCTCGACTCGCCGCTCAAGTTCTTCGAGAAGACTGAGGGGCCTGACAAGAACCCGACCTGGGTGCAGTCACTGCCGACAGGCGCTGCGCCTGGTGATGAAACACTTCCTGGAAATAGGCCAGGACTTCTACAAGCAGGAGATCTCTGGCGCCCTCACCCAGCCGCGCGCCGAGCGCTACAACATGGACAAGTTCCACAGGAGCGTGCGAGTGAGCAAGAGGTTCTTCGAGAAGTTCCAAATCGCGCACGACTCCCTCGTGGGAAACCCCCAGGAACCGTCAGAGCAAAAGCCTGTGGACAGCGACGCGGTCGGCGCTGCAACAGCGGGCGGTGCTGGAACAGCGAGGGCGGCCTCCGAGGACAAGCAGAAGACCGACGTCTCCCCGAGCGACGTGAATAACTTCAAGGCGCTGTGCGAGCAGCAGTGCTCTAGCCAGCTGGATACGCGGGTCGTCATGATCACGGCGGAGGGCAGCGCCATGGATATCAACGCTTCGGTTACTAAGACATGCCTATACCAGAACCTCACAGATAATGCATCAGTGATGGGCTTCTACGATGTCAAGAATGCGAAGTTGCGCTGCGTCTTCGAGGGGCAAGGCCTCGCGCGCCGTGAGCCCGGGCTGGACGAGGAGGATTTCACACGCTACCTGAAGTCCCTGGACCCGCTGATGGTCGGTGGACGGGACGTGCTGTTGGTGCTGACGGGCCGCTCGCAGTCGAACCTCCCGGAGATCCTGAAGATCCTCGCCGCAAACAAGTTGCGCACTGTCACATACCACCTCGCCTACAACACGAAGCAGATGCAGCAGTACGGCCACTTCCAGAGGCAGCGAGGCCTGGCGAACTCGCGCTCGCACGAGGTCACGTTGCTCTGCTACAAGGGCAGGAAGCCGAAGCAAATGGCCAAGATCAGGCAGTTCGTGGACGCGGGCAGCTCCCTCTTCAACGAAGTGGTGAGGAACGTGCCTGTCCTGCCGCAGAGGAGCAACGCCCTCGTGCCCAAGCAGGTTCGGGAGATCAGCTTGGCCAGCATAGTCGGCCAGTGCGTCGCCGAGGTGGAGGCCGAGGAGCGAGAGAAGCTGGGGCACTGCCAGCCTCTCCAGGAGGGCGAGGGCGCTGATTGCGGCGCCGAGGCGCGCGACGAAGCTGCAACAGCCGCCCGCCCCGAGAAGGCCCTCGTGACTGCGGCCGTGAAGAAGCGGAAGCTCTACCGCCAGCTCACGGGAACGGAGGTGCCGTGGTTCCCGCGCGACAGCGACGTCGAGCTCCTCAAGGAGCTCTGCCACGAGGCGGGGAAGCCCAGGCGGGTGTACTTCTGCACGCCTGCGGGCGGCGCAGGCGTGCACGGCTGCATCGAGAGCGGGCGCAGTGCGTTGGCCTTGACTTTCGACGACCACCACGCGAAGGAGCTCAAGCCGTTTCTCGTGGAGCGTGCTGTCGAGGCCATGCTCGGGAGCAACACCATGGCGTTCGTGAGCGAGGGCCTGCTTGCACGCTCTGTGCAGTTGCGCCTGACAAAGGAGGGCCCGAAGGAGGACCCGAACGATGGGAATAATGGCGACAACAAGAAGAAGGACAAGAATGATGATACGAAGAATGACAAGAAGGAGGACAATAATAAGGGTAAGAAGGGTAAGAAGCGCGACGCGGACGCGTCCTCGACCTCAAACTCCTCGCCCCCAGACTCCTCGGCCTCGAAGAAGAAGAAGCCGGAGACGGAGAAGGATTGAGCGCGGGCTGCAACAGAGCCCGACAGCTCCGACGCAGGAGCCAGCCCGCGCGCTCCTGTTCCCGTGGGGCTGGCACTTGTTTGATTTTGGCCTGCAACAGGCGCGCGCTGGCGGCGTCGCCTCCGTTCTCGCAGTGGGACGCACGCCACATTCTGGCCTGCGCAGTACACGGCACCTGGCGTACATATAGAAACATAATCCTCCGTCATCCCTTCGTCGCCATCCGTCGCACTTGGCCCACGGCGCAGGCAAGGCGCAGAGTCAGGATGCTTACCTTTCCAAAGGGCACCCTTGCATCCTACGCTTCCCTTTCCAATGAGTCCGAAAAGCCCGCCCTAAAGACAGCCAGGCTTCTTAGAAGGCGCGGGCCTTCTTTGCAGATGTAAGGCCGGCGTCTTCTAAGAAGCAGCCTCCTTCTAAGTGCTTTCCCCCCTCCCACCTGCCCCCCCTCCTGCGCGCCGCCAACTTGCCCCGAGCCTGCGGGCGAAACTCGCTCCCAAATACGGCGTGCCGCCGCCCTGCGTGGACCCCCCCCGTGTCTGGCCCCGCCGCAGCCCCGACCACGCCTCTCTCTCTCTCTCTCTTTCGGCCCCTCGTTGCCGTGGCTTCAAGTGTGGCCTCGGGAGGGCCCCCCCGCTCGGGGGCGAGAGGGATGGGCTCAGGGAGGGACGCATCGGCCCCCAATCGCCCAGGGATCGCCGATACGAGCCCGATAGCCCTCCACCCCGCCCAGGAACGAACGGATTCGCCAGTGAAGCTCTCTCTCTCTCTCTCTCTCTCTCTCAATCTGTACGCGAATCAGCCTCGCCGATGCTGAACATTGCTTGGGGCTCGGACCCAAACCGCTTTCTCGACAGGGAACCTAACGCACAAGCGAGACCTGGATGAGGAAAAAAACGAACGGGGCCGCTGTCGGAAGCCTATCGCCGATCTATCGGCGATGTACCGTCGCTCGATGCTCCGCCCCCTGAGCTGGTTCCTCCTCATCTTGCCCCTTCCTTGCCCCGATGGTCAGCGAGGCCCCCTCCCCAACGGCGCGGCCCTGGCCTTCATGGACCCCCCGTCCGTGGATCCCCTCGCTGTTCCGAGCACATTTCTCTCTTCCCACTCTCAGCCAACCAATCGAGGAAGCGCAGGCATGTATTAGATGCTCGTTTTAGGGACCTTCCGACCTTCCTGGGGCCCACCTAACAGATCTGTTCGACCCTAGTTCGACCCCAGTTCGACTCAAGTTCGACTCAAGTTCGATTCAGGTTCGACGCAGGTTTGACGTAAGGTCGGGGTTCCAATCGACGGACGTTCAACGCAGTTCCGACGCACGAGTGGAGCCAGTGTCTCCAGAAAAAATCCCCAGAATAAACACGCAGCGCAGGCGTGGATTGAGGCGCGCGGATTAATCACGGGTCCCATTACCATACGAGAATCGGCGTGTTTCGCCGCAACATCGGGCGGCATTGGCGCCACGTTCTCGGGGTTGCGGTCCCCGATCCGTGGATCTGGCGCCCACGCGTCAGATCCAAGGATCCCTGATCCATGTTAGGGGGCACCCGCATTCAACAAAAGAGGGCCCTCGAATCAGGAACCGCCCCCACAGTGGCGCCGTCTGAACTCTTCCTTGCAGGTCTTCGCGGCGGAGGTCTAAGAACGGACTCGGCCAGCTTCGCCTGGAACGTCGAACTTGCCGTTCTTCATTTGTCGCGCGCCGCCACGGCCTCAAGTGAGGCCCTGGGAGAGCCCTCGCGCTGAGGTCAGATCTTTTTGTCAGCATTTGTCCTTGAGGGCTTGGCGATTTGTATCCAATCGACTCCACGGGTTGGGGCCAGACAGAAGGGGGCAAAGCCGTATAGACCCATGTAAATCCAGATCGAGGCAAATCCACGCATGCGAAGGGAAATGTTGAGCAAACCGTGGAAGCCCTGGGGCGAGACGAGGGACAACAGAAGGCGATACGAATGCTTACGAGCGCTTGGCGAAACTGGACTGGTATTCTCTGCCCTCTCTGGGGTGTCTCCAGAACTTTGACGTAATGTTGTTTTGTTTTTGCAACGTGGACCTGTGGAGACACGGACCCTCTGTGGCCCCGAGTATTTTTTTGACGGCTCCGGGGCCCCGCGAGCATAACCTCGCCAAACGTTTTCCGCTGTGATTTGTCCACAGCGGGAGGCGGTGGGGTATTCAGTATCGTTTAACCGATCCCTATCCCCAGCGGCGTGGCCTGGACCCCACTGGCCGATCTACTCCCCTAGATGAGGATGTAGGCCGTTCCCTCCGGGTTTCCAGGGGTGTCTCCCCAACTGGGGTGGTAGTTTGGTGGGGGTTTCGAAGGGGACGGGGATGGGGATGGGGATTGGTGAAGCGATGCCGAGGGGTGTGTGTGTGTGTGTGTGTGTGTGTGTGTGTGTGTGTGTGTGTGTGTGTGTGTGTGTGTGTGTGTGTGTGTGTGTTTGTGTGTGTGTGTGTGTGTGTGTGTGTGCGTCGGCCACTCCAAGGGGCGACGCGCGCGCCCAGGCAGCTCACCGTGTAATGTGCTCGGTGGCGGGCGCCCGCTGGCCGCGGGGAGCGACATGCTGCAGCGTGCTCTTGCTGCAGGGTTTTGGTTCGGGCGTGCGCCCCCCCGAGGGGGGTGGATCTTGCCAGGATGTCCTTCTTTTTCTCCTCCTCCTCCTCCTCCTCCTCCTCCTCCTCCCTCCCTCCTTCTCCTCCCTCCCTCCTCCTCCTCCTCCTCCTCCTCCCCCCCCCCTCCTCCTCCCCCCTCCTCCCCCCCCTCCTCCCCCTCCTCCTCCTCTCCTCCTCCTCCCCCCTCCTCCTCCTCCTCCTCCTCTTCCTCCTCCTCCTCCCTCCTCCTCCTCCTCCTCCTCCTCCTCCTCTCCTCCCTCCTCCTCCTCCTCCTCCTCCTCCTCCTCCTCCTCCTCCCCCCCGACGGCCGCGATTTGCCCTCAATTGTCAGTTGGGGGGGGGGGTCGGGGAACATCGAAACAACACATGTGAAGCCCGTATCCCCCCCCCTCCCCAAACCCGAGATTCGGGCGGGTCTTCGGGTTGGGGTTGGGGTGGTCTGGTAGGTGGTCACCTTCTGCGTCCCACCACGCCCGCACTCCAGGTTTCCCAGATGGGGTTTGAGCAGGTGGGGTCGGAGGATCCCGCCGCGTCGTCGGTGCAACGTGGAGTCAGATTTTCTCCACGCCGACGTCGCCACTGTATCATCCACGCCCCCGACGCATCGCCGATGCATCATCCACTGTATCATCCGCGCGAGGTTCCGGACTCCTCTGCTCGGGCCCCACTTGTGAGGCTTCTGCGCACGCGCTCCCTCCGCCCAAATTTTGCAGGCGCACGGGGGCCGCACGGGGGGCGCCAGGGTGGGGGCACCTCCTGGGCGCGTCTCTGTCTGGCGGCCTCGCGCTCGGGCCGCGCGCGGGGGGGGCGGTGGGGGGGCGGCGTAGCGCGCCCGCGGCCCGTCGCTGTTCTTCCTTCTGCTTCGCGGCTCGCGCGCGCGGGGTTTTCAGGCGGCGCCCGCGCAGGGGGTCGTGCGATGGGTGTGGGCTTCTGAGGAGGCGGCGGGGTTTCGACGGAGGCGGCGGGGCTTCTAAGAAGGCAGGTGCGGCGTCTTAGAAACCGGCCTGAATTCCGAGAGGTTTCTTGGAAGCCTCGGGAGGCCTCATATATGATCCCCTCTCTGCCTCCAGGATCCAAGACTCCCCTCCGCCTTTTTGGGAGGCTGCGCCAGCCTTTTTGTGGGCGCCGCCAAGGTGTTCAGCAACATGCACGAGCTTAATGAATCTCGGGAGTCATTTGCTCGCAGATCTGGCGTTGCGGGAGAGGAGGACGGGGAGGACTTGCGGGAGGACGGGGAGGACTTGGAGGAGGACGGGGAGGATTACCCTCCCTCCGCCTCGTCGTCCTCGTCCTCGTCCTCCTCTCTCCTCCCTGGCCCCTCCGCCCTCCTGCCTCCTCCCTCTTCCTGGAAGGGGGGGGACGGCGAGACGCGGCGAACGCACGCGCACGATAGAGAGAGAGAGAGAGGGAGGTATATTGGGCCGCCGCGCCGCCAGGTCGCGGTACCTCGCCTCGTTCTACTTGACCACCGCCACGTTGATGGCGGTGGGATATGGGGAGAGTCTCCCGCCTTGCAGAGGGGAGGGAGGAATGGCGATGGCGAGGAGATGGAGGAGGGGATTGATAGGGGAGGGGGGGGAAGAGACGGAGGGAGGAGAATGATGGAGCACGAGGAGGACCAGGAGGACAGGAAGGGGTGGAGGAGGGAGGAGAGGGAGGAAGGGGTGGAGGAGAGGGAGGAAGGGGTGGAGAAGGAGTGGAGGGAGGAAGGGGTGGAAGAGGGAGTGGAGGGGAGGGAGGAAGTGGTGGAGAGAGAGTGGAGGGGAGGGACTGGACGGGGGAATGGAGGGGAGGGAGAAGGACTGCACGGGGAGGAGAGGGAGGAAGGGGATGGGGGAGGGGGGGAGGGGGCGAGGAGGACGTCCCTAGAACTGAGGCGAGGAGAATGAGGAGGAGGAGGAGGAGCACGAGGAGGAGGAGGAGGAGGAGGAGGCGGGAGGGGGAGGCCCCCCCCGAAGAAGAATGTCGACCGCGCGCGCCATCCTGCGGCGCAGGGAAGCGGAGGAGGCGGAGGAGGAGGCGGAGGAGGCAGAAGATTACAAAAGAACGAGGAGGAGGACGAGGAGGAGTGGTTCGGGATGCTCAAGTCCTCATCTGCTTTGGGTGCCTACCTGCCTCGAGAGTCTGGCGTGTGTTCCCTCTCCCCCCCCCTCCCTCAGGAGGCGAGCGCAGACCCGAACCTGCTTCCAGCGCCTTCCTGCTCGGCGTGTTGTTCCTCGCCACCCCTCCTCGGGAGGCGAGCGGAGACCCACACCTGTTTACAGCGCCGTCCTGCTCGGCGTGTTGTCTTCCTCGCCCCCCCTCCTCGGGAGGCGAGCGCAGACCCACATCTGTTTCTAGCGCCGTCCTGCTCGGCGTGTTGTCTTCCTCGCCCCCCCTCCTCGGGAGGCGAGCGCAGACCCACATCTGTTTCCAGCGCCGTCCTGCTCGGCGTGTTTTCTTCCTCGCCCCCCCCTTCCTCGGGAGGCGAGCGCAGACCCACATCTGTCTCCGACGCCTTCCTGCTCCACTGCTCTGCCCACCTCTGCCGACCGGCGGGTATGGCCGCATGCGCGGTCGTCCCCGCCGTCCCGTGGCTCCTCGCCGCGTGCGCGCCGCCCCCCCACCGTCGGGGGGGCCGTGTGGGCCCGCCCCGCCCCGCTCGAGCGTCCGTTCCCCGCTCTTGTTACCAGCCTCGAACGTATCCCTATTCCTAAGATTGACACGCCAAAAGGCGATTTCAATCTTAGGGATTCGCCCTCAAAACATAAGGAAATCCCTAAGATTGGCATCGTGATGAGGAGGTGCCCAGCATAGGGATAGGGGTATGTTCCAGGCTGGTAATGTTGTTGATCCCGGCTACAGACTAAACATCAGGAGGGGAGCATCGACGCAGACCAAAGACAGCAACAAAGTAGATCGGCCCCCAGGGAAAGATGGGAGATCATGGAGAGAGCAGAGGGGAAGGCGACGATCAGAACGTGATGGGAGCGTATGGGGGGATTCTGGGATTGGTGCCTCTTTGTTTGTGTGTCCCTGGCCCCTTCAGACTAGTCTGATCAACCCCTCCCTCCAGGGGGGAGGGGGGGGTAGGGCAGCGTCCGACCTCGGACTTCGTTCCTCCCTCCTCCTCCCTCCTCCCTCCTCCCTCCCCCCTCCTCCCTCCTCCCTCCTCCCTCCTTCCCCCCTCCCTCCACAATTACTCAATGTGAATATACTCTCCCTCTTCCCCTGATGGCGTCCAGGTGATAGCCGCGCACCCTCCGCGTACTGTTTTTTTACACACAGGATGCCCGGAAAATCCCGGGAAACGACTCTCGCTGAGGCGCCGGCGTCATTTTTTCCAAAATGCTGCTCTCGTTGAGGCGCCGGCTTCATTTCTGCTCCCGAATCCTTCCCCTGATGGCGTCCGGGTGATAGCCACGCACCCTCGGCGTATTGTTTTTTACACACAGGATGCCCGGAAAATCCCGGGAAACGACTCTCGCTGAGGCGCCGGCGTCATTTTTTCCCAAAATGCTGCTCTCGTTGAGGCGCCGGCCTCATTTCTGCTCCCAAATCGTTCCGAATCGTGCTCCCGCTTCAGCGTGGGCCTCATTTTCGGATCGGTGCTTGGCCTCCGTCGTTCAGGATGGCGTTCTCGCCCCAGCGCGGGCCTCTTTCTCGCGCGCCCATCCGCCCGCCACCACCGCGCCGCACCGCCACCACCACCACCACCACACCACAACCACCCACACCACCACCACCAACCACACCACCACCACCAGCACCACACCACCATCACCACCACCACCACCACCACCACCACCCACCACCACCACCACAACCACCACCAGCACCAGCACCAACCCACCACAGCACCACCACCACCAGCACCAGCACCACCACCACCATCACCGCCACCACCACCACCACCACTACCACCACCACCACCACCACCACCACCACCACCACCACCACCACGACATCCACGCACACACGCACGCACGCACGCACGTGCACCACCACCCACTACGCACGCGCGCGCGCAGCCACAGGTCCGCTACGACACGCGTCCGCGGATAGAGAAAATCAGCGCCATGGTAAGGGATGGGAGGGAGGGGTAATTAGGACGTCAGATATGACGCGAGCGCACCTAGCTTGTCCCCCCTCCTCCTCCCTCCTCCCTCCTTCCTCCTCCCTCCTTCCCCCTCCCTCCTCCCCCCGCTCCTCCCTCCTCCCGCCTCCCTCCTCCCCCCTCCATCCCCCCTCCCTCCTCCCTTCTTCCTCCCTCCTTCCTCCCGACCGCGAGAGCGACTGGGTCGGACGAACGGGAGGAAAGGGAAGGGGGGGGCGGTACGAAGCCTGCTGCATGCAGGGGGGGCAGGCGAGAGGCAGGCAGACGACTGCGATCGCAGGGATCCCTGGCATCATCCCTGCCAAGATGGGGAATCACGACTGGAGGTCTCGGGCCGTTCCTGTCGCTTCTTCCTGGGGGTAGGAAAGGGGTATGGTGCTGAAAGGGGTCTGGCGCTAATTTTGTGTAAAGGGGAATCTAGCGAGGCTATCGATTGCAGATAGCATCACCGTTCCCACGATTGGCACCATACCCCTTGATGCCACACCCCTTTCCGACCTCCAATCTCTTGTTCCCAAGTGCCGCCCCAAGGAGAAGCTCAGGGGATCGCCCGCCCGTCGTGGGCTCCCGCCCGAGACTTCCTTCAGGAACGGCGCGCTTCGACCGGAAGAGGTGCGCTCTTGACCCGCGAGTCAAAAAAACTGGAAATTTTGGGGGGAATTATCCATTGTTGGTCCAAGATCCGCCTGCAGGGGGACATGCTGGACCTGAGATTAACAAGCAGGGGGGACAACGCCCCTCTGCCCAGCCTGCAGGGGTCCGCTTCGATGTGGTCGAGCCGCTTCTGCGTCGGTCCCAGCCAGCCCGATCTGGTTCGATTCCGATGGCCCGACGATGTGAGGCGGCACATGGATTAAGGGGGCGTGGGTTAGCGACGTGTCCCGTTTCCACGGGCAATCGCGGATTTCCGCCGCCGAGCGAGGCCGCAGCGGCCGCATTTTGGGGCGGGCACCTCCCCCGATCCGTGGATTTGGCGACCGCGCGCCAGATCCAGGGGTCGCCAGTCCAACTTCGCGCGCCCCCGAGGTCTGAGGCGGCCCGATGCTCGCATGGCGCCGCAGTGCATATCCTCCTGGCATCGCTCGGACGTGTGCATTTTTTCTCGGCGAGGGCCATCGAGGAGCATCCTTGATCATTTGGCGAAAAACCACGCACGAAACCGACAAAAAGCACAAGGAATGGACGTCCAAGCGATCGCGAGTCCTGGCACGGCCGAGCCCATCCGATGCCGGCTCCGCGCCTATAAGACCCGTCTCGGCGCCCCTCTCCCGTCCCCGACGCGCTGCCGGCGGATCTACCGGCCTGCTCCGTTCGGGGGCGCAAAGAGGGGGGTGATGACTAGGGAGGGATGGGTATCATGGCGGGGGCCATGATACTTCCCCAGATTTCACGTCGCCTCTTCTTATTTCACTACGTCCCTGGCCCCCCCGCTGGGCCGCGCACATGCCGCCGGTCATGATTTGCACCCCCCCCTCTTGGACACCCCCCTCCTGGCCGCTCCCGATCCGTGGGGCAGCCCGCTGGCCGCAGCATCGGTCGTGCCGTGGCGAGGCGGCGGCGGGGGCCCCTCAAGTCGAAGGCTGCCAGAAGGGTTCGTTGGACAAGGTTGGTTTCTCTGGACTCGAGGTCCCCCCAGCCCGACCTCCGGCACTCCAGCACGACCTAGGGCCCCGAAGGGGTACGAAAGGTGCACGAGAGTGCACCTTTCTTACCCCCCCATCTATCGCCCCCCTATTACTGATTGCCCGAATGCGCCGCTGATGCGGGACGGGAAAATGACCACAGCCACTGCTTCTTTTTCGGCCGGCTGGAAGGCGGCAACAAAAGAAAAGCAGTGGCTGTGGTCGTTTTCGCGCCCCGTAGCTGAGGCCGGCAAAAGCAGTGGTGACGCGTCTTGTCTCGCCTGTAGACCCAGCAGAGAATGTTCCAAGAACCTCTTGTGGTCTGCACTTATGCCGTGTGTGGTTTCTGAGATCATTCTGTGGTAGGTCTACAGGAATGCCGGGACGGACGGTCCCGGCTCAAGAGGGGGGTAGGGGGAGGGAGGACGGCTCCTTAGAAGGAGGCTACTTCTTATCTTAGAAGGCGCGGACCTTATCTATGGATATATAGGGCTGGCGCCGTCTGAGAAGCAGCCTGCTTCCAAGAAGCCCTTCCCCCTCCTCCTACCACCTGGGCGCGCCGACAACCCACTCTGGCGGCAACGGGGAGGGGGGGGAGGGCAGGAGTGAAAGTCTTGGCCTGGGGTTTTTCTATCCATGCCCCCGCCTCGCCCCCTTGTAAAATTCTGACGTGGGCAGGGGCACGGATAAGATGTTGGTCGCCTACGAGCCCCCCAAGGACCTCACCGCACGGTCCCTCACCGCACGCTTCTAGGTCCCTGGAGGCCGCAGTCGCCCGAGGCCTCCTCGAGGACCGATCCGGGTCCCAGAACCGTGCGGTCCCCTCAGGAGCAACGCTGGGAGGGAAGACGCTCCAAGGGCTGATGCATCGAACCCCAATCGCGCATTTATTCAAGGGAGGGATAACCACCCGGACCCGAAAATTGACGTTTATTTTACGGCCCTTGGCCTTGGGCGTTTATTAAACAGCCCCGCCCTGTTCGATTCCTTCCTTCGGCGCGTTTACTAACTGGCTTCGCTTGTCGGGGTGGTTATTATCGGGGTGGATCTTCTGCCCTCTATTCATCGCCGATATGGACTTGATAGCCTATCCCCTCCCAGGACCGCTTGGTGTTGCTGTCGGGGGCCTATCGCCAGTCTATCGTCGGTGGCGCGACTATTAGGTCACTTACTATGGTTCATGGCTTCGGAGACGCGAATCTTGTGTAATTTACTAGGGCTTGTGGCCTCGGGGACGCAATGATTGCATAATTTGCAAAGGCTTATGGCCTCGGGGGCGCAACTATTGAATAATTTACGAGGGTTTACGGCCTCGGGGATGCGAATATTCTATCATTTGCGAGGGCTTGTGGCCTCGGGGACGCACGTATGGTTTAGTTTACGAAGGTTTATGGCCCTGGGGGCGGGAATATTGAACCATTTTCAAGGGTTTGCGTGAATATTGCATAATTTTTCACAGGTTTATGGTTTCGGGGATGCGTGTAGTGTATGATTTACAAGGTTTTGTGGCCTCTGGGGCAATTCTCATGTAAATTCCGAAGGGGTTATGGTTTCGGGGACGCGAATCTAGTGTAAGTTGTAAGGGTGTGTGGCCTCGGTCGGGGACGCGAACATGGTGTATTTTACTCGGGATTATTGCCTCGGAGACGCGAATCTCATGTATTTTTAATTTGTCCCACGCCCCCCAAAGAATTCTGAAAACCCTCCCAGGGCGTTGTAAAAAAACCGGGTTGGGGCTCCCACCCCTCGCGCGGACAGCATTAATTAACAGTAAGGAAGCAGAAGGCTGGACTGTAACAGTGGAAACTGGAAACTGCAACTGGAACAGGGAGCTGCAATCCTCATCCTCGCAGACTGGTGGCCCCGCATGGTGGCTCCGGCGTTTGTTTTACTATTATGTTTTTTTTGGTTTAACCATTTTTGATTTGTCGTCCAAAATCAGCCTGCAGGGGGACATGCCCGACCTAGCACGAACGTTTCCCTTCATCACCCGAATCCTCCCAACTGACTCGCCACACGGGGTGGTTACCGCGCCGCTTGGGGGCCCGCGAGTGCCCGATTCCATTCCCCCCCGCCCCCAGGACATCTTCCCGGCCAGCACCTCGGAGCGGATCTTTTCCATCGTCGTGCAACTCACGGGGGCCATCATCTTCGGCTTCATCTTGTCGGGGGTGCCTCCCCTCAGTGGCCTCGCCGAGGGCTGGACATTTCAGATGAGAAGGAGTTTTATGAAGAGGAGGAGGAGGATGTGGAGGAGGAGGAGGCGGTGGATGGGGGAGGAGGGGAAGGAGGAGGAAGAGGAGGAGGAGAAGGAGGAGGGGATGGAGGACTAGGTGGGGATGCACGACGATGAGGCGAATGAAAGAGGAGGATTAGGGAAAAAGGACAAGGAGGAGGAAATGCAGGAGCAGCAGGCACAGACGGGAGATGAGTACGGTCGGATCGAAGTATGAGATCGACGTCGGCTCGGGGAGGGTACCCTAGTGTTCTTCGTGATTGTTGAATGTTCTTGTGCATCCTGGAGAGGGTGCCCTAGAATGTTCTGTGTGTGTTTTGGCCTGCGGAGGGTCTCGTGGTCTTGAAAGATATGTTCGTTCTCCGATTGTGGGAGGAAGTAGCAGGCGGAGAACAAAAAGACAGAGGACGAGGAGGGGGGGCAGGAGAGTTGATCTGGCAAATGCTGGTGGTTGTTGTGACTCCCACGAAGGCGATGCTGCTGCTGCTGATGATAATGAGGATGATGATCAGGTTATTGCCGACGGCGGCGATGATGTCGCTGCTGCTGACGTTGATGAGGACTGTGTTGACGATGATGCTGATGATAATGACGATGACGATGAGTATGACGACGGTGACGATTGGTGGTGAGGGTTGTGGTGATGGTGATGGTGATGACGGTGCGCGTGATGTTGATGTTGGTGACGATGACGATGTTGACGATGATTATGTTGATGCTGATGATGACGATGGTGATGACGAGGATGATGATGATGATGATGATGATGATGATGATGATGATGATGATGATGATGATGATGATGATGATGATGATGATGATGATGATGATGATGATGATGATGCTGATGATGCTGCTGATGATGATGATAAAATCGTTCGTTGAACGTTTGCAGTGCTGGATGCCCAAGTCCAATCACAAGGTTTTGGACTTCATGATCCGTCTCAATGTGTGCTTCTTTGTAGTGGTGCCGGACGATTCTTATTGTGAAGGTGCGCTTAGTAGCTCGGAGCGGGTTCTTATTGTGAAGGTGGTCTTATTGTGAAGGGGCCTTGGCGAGACACCGGAGCATGAGTCACTTGAGCGGGAGTTAGCCTCGCCTTACCTCCTTTGCACCTCCTGCCTTATCTGCTCTTTTCACCCAACGTGTCTTCTTTCCGTATTTCGAGCGAGGCCGTCCTTTGGCGTTCGATTTTTCCCATGCTCGTCTTATCCCGGCTCATGTCTTGAAAACGGCGAGACGCAGATGTCGGACATCATATGTTGGTTAATAGTTCGCTTGCGACAGGTACCCTCAACCTCAACATCGTATTTGTTCTCCTTCCCGCTCTCCCTCCTTGTTTTCCCTCCTGACCCCCCTCTCCTACATTTTCTATTGCCCCCGTCTCCATCCTTGACAGGAAGGGGCATAGCGCGCTTCTCTCATGATGCCGCCTGACCATGTTTTTAGCTAGCTTGTGAAAGCAACCGAAGTGCCTGGGCCTTTATAGTTCTTGCATTTGGCGCTCTGCGCGCCCAGCGGCGTTCATTGAGCCTCGGGGCTAGATTGGGACCGACGCCGAAGCCCATACATCGGCGCTCCGAAAGGTGATTCCGATTTGAGAGGCACGGCGCCGCGCGAATGCAGCGCAAACGCAATGCTGGAAGAGCGCGACAACGCATGCCCCCTAGACGCGCGAGAGCAGCCGCGCCCCCGCGCGAACCCCGATCCCGCGCGGGGCGCGTTCCCGTTGACAATGGCTCACCCGGGACACAATCTCTTGCGCAAGAAATCCTGAGCGGTCTGCCCATCGGCGGCTCCTTGGGACGAGGCCCGGAGCCACAGAAACATGTTTTTTGATATGAAGTTCTGAGCGGTTTGCCCATGCCCGGTTTCGTCGGAGCGGGCCCGAAGACCTCGAGAACGATGTTTTTGCAAGGAGTCCTAGGCGGTTTGCGCATTTTCGGGTCGTTCAAACCAGACCCGATTTTTGGGGGGGCTCAAGTCCGATGGAATTTGGCCACTTTCAGGTCGGCCGATGAACTTTTCGGGTCGGCGCATGACCGAACCCGAAAGCTTCTTTCGAGGAGGTCCTATGCCGTTTGCTCATTTTCGGGTCAGTGCACCGTTGGGGATTCAAAATTTTAAATTGGGAAGGGGAACCCGATCCCGCGACCCCGGGCGGGGTTAGGCTCTGCCGTTGCATTGTATTGGGCCCCTCCGGCCAAACGGGGCGCTGGGCTGCCCATCGGCGCGCCGACTCTGCCCTCGCGACATCGCCACCACCCCAGATGGCCGCGGCCGGCGCGGTGACGAAATTAGGGAAACTTTCGGATCAGCGCAGTATTCTGGCTGTCGGGTGGCTGGCGGTTACTATCCTCAAATGCACGTCCGCCGTGGTGCATTCACGCAATGTCGGTGGTTGTTGCGGAGTGTCTTAAGGAGGGGAAACAGCACACTAACACAATTAATCGTCGATCCCCAGGAAAATATCGGAACATATGAGAAGTTGGGGGAAGACAAAAACCGACAAAATGTATAAAAATATGGGGAATCCGGTTATTTGTGTGTATTTACTTGTGTGTCCCAGGGCCTCTTCATATTTGCCTGATCCTCGCCCCCTTTTCGTGGTCCTTGCGCCCCCCGCGCTCTCCGCCTTCCGTCCTCCATGTCTCCTTCCTCGTGCACGTGCGCCGCCATCTGGCGCGGCAGCGCGCGCAGATCCTGCCTCGAGGCAGCATCCTCGGACGTGGAGCACAGCAGCTGTCCCCACGCAGGGCAGGGTTTCGAACCGTGTTGGTTCCAGAGCAAGCCTGCCCCCCGAAAGCCGCCGGGCCATTCTGGAGGCCCCCAGGAAGTCTGCAGGAGGCCCGGCAGTCCCTCGGCCGTGGTCCGTGCACCCACCGTGCTGGGGCGCTTGGCCGTCACTCGGGGGCCTCTTGAGGCCCCGCCGGCCTCGCGGGCCGGAGCGTAAGGGGGGGGGAATAGGGAGAGGGGGGGGCGCGTAAGAGAGCTGCGGCGCTCCGCTGGCTTCGGTTCCGCCACTGGGTACGCTTACCGGTGTGTGGTCGCCTCTTCTGCCGGCCGTGCGTTGTTGCTGTTGTTCCTGATGAGGTTTGTGGTAATGAAATTGAACATGATCAGGACATGGTAATGTTGATGGTGATGATAGTGACGAGGATGATGCTGATGATGCTGATGATGGTGATGGTGGTGGTGACGATGATGAAGATGCGGGTAAAAACGAGGCGGATGCTGAAGTTCTTGTTGCTGGTGATCATGGAGTTGAAGATGCCGATTATAGGGGGGACGTCGATGGTGATATTGCTGCTGTTGCTGGTGATGATGGTGAGGAAGATGAATGTGATGATTGTGTTGACGGTGGTGATGACTAGGTGTTGATGATGATGTTGCTTCTGATGATGATGATGCTGATCATGTTGCTACTGACGATGACGAGGGTGGTGGTGATGCTGACTATGACGGTACTGGTTTAGAGTTCTTATGATGTGTATGACGTTGGTGATGTGATGTCGATGAAGTTGCTGCTGGTGATGATGGTGACGAGAGAAGGTCAGGATGATGTTGTGGATGATGATGGTGATGATGATGCCGAAGATACTGTTTCTGCTGATGCTGATCATGGTGACGATGTTGATGTCGATGATGCTTATGATAGTGATGATGCTGATGGTGTTGATGTTGATGATGCGGTTGATGATGCTGATGCTGATGCTGGTGATAGGGATGATGATGCCGATTATGATGATGCTGTGGATAATATGGTGATGCTGATGATGACGATGTTTATGATGATGATGAGGAGGAGGAGCATGATGATGCTGCCGATGATGATTATGATGCCGATGGTGCTGGCTATGCTGACGAGGATCGTGATGCTGACGAGGACGGTGATGCTGATGTTGATGTTGTTGTTGAGGATGCTGTTGATGAAGTTGATGATGGTGGTGGTGGCGGCGATGTTGATGACGATGACTGGGACAACGACGCTGTTGACGACGACGGCGACGACGACGCTGACGACTACGACGACGACGACGACGGCGGCGACGAAGACGACGGGTCTTTCTCCTCGCCTCCTCGCATCTGCTCCTGTCGTCCTGGGCGCCTCCGCCGCCTCCTCCTCTGCCGCTGTCAGAACTCTCCCGGGTTCTCCTGGATGCCTCGGAAGGTCTCCGATCCTGGCAGAAGCGCCCAGAGGTCTCCGCTGCGGCGCGGGGCTGTGTGCGTCCCCTTCGCCCCTCGCCCAGGTGACGAACGTGATCGAGTCGTCCAACCCCAGGGGCGCGGAGCGCAAGAAGCGCAACGCGGAGATCAAGGACGCCGCACGGTGACGCCCTGCAGTGACGGCGGCCGGTGCGGCGGGCGCGGCGGAAGGGACGGCGGCGGCGGCGGCGGAGCGCACGGCGCGCGGCGCGGGGACCGAGCGACCGCGGCGACGGCGGCGGCGGCTGCTGCCTAAGAGGCAGCCTCCTTCTAAGAAGCCCTCCCCCCTCCCCCCCTGACCTTCCAGGAGGGCTAAAACATAGCACGCGACTTACAAACCTAGGCTGTTTCGTTTCGTTTTAGGCTGTTTCGTTTCGTTTTTGAGATTTGTAGGCCTCCCGTGCTAAAAAAATAGCTCTCTGGAAGGTCAGGGCCGTGCCCCCTTGTGCGCGCCGCCCAGACGGCGACGCGGAGGGCGGAGGACAGTTCTGCGAGCGACGGCCGACGGGCGGTCGAGTCGACGCGCACTGCCGCCTACAGCGCGCGCGAGGGGGGGGGGGAGGGGGGGGGGGGGGGGCGACGCGCAGAGCGGGGGGGGCAGGCAGGACGAGGGCCGACGACACGTGAAGAGTGGCCCCTCGCCTGGGTGACCCTTAAGGTGTGCGGGCCCCGCGGGGCCCCGCGATCGTGGACCGCGGCGCGACGGCAGCAGCCTGCGCGCCTGGTGGCGCCCCCCAGAAGGGCGCCCCCATTCGGCCGCGCACCACGGGCCGCGCTTGCGCCCGGGGCCGGCCCCGCGTGCCGCCGCGAGGAGGAGGCGGAGGCGCCGGGCCTCCGGGGCGGGGCTCGAGGGCCCGCAGGGCTCGAGGGCCCGGGGCAGCGATCCGAGGTGGATAGACCAGCTTCGGGAGCCTTGAGACGGGGGTCAAAGCAAACGGGGGTCAGCCAGGGCACCAGATTCTGCAGGATCCTGCGAAGACCCCCTCTGGCTGACCCGGGTTAGCGAGCCGCTCGTGGCCGCGAGGCGGCCGCGCATATTGGCTGACCCGGGTTTTCGAAGATTTGCGTTGCAGTTCTTTTCTTGCATTGCAGTTTTTGGTTTCCTGCTGACCCGGGTCTGGATTGACCCGGGTCAGAAGATCCCCGATCAGCTACCCTGACATGTCGACGGAGGGAATGGCCGTTTTCGGTTCGCGGGGGGGCGTCGTGGCCGCCACGTCTCGCGGGTCCAGGTCCGTCGGTCGGTGTTGGTCCCCGGCCGTCTCCACGGAGGGGCGGTTTGCGGAAGGGAGCTTTGTCCTCCGCCGACCGTGGCTCGGGGGCCTGCGGGGCAGCGAGGAGGCGCCCGGCCGCAGGGCAGGGCGGCGCGCGACCGGCCGGAGCGCCGCGAGCGCGGTGGTCCGCAGTCGGTGGTTCCAGGATGCTTGGCACCGCTCGGACGTGTGCATTTTTCGTTCGGCGAGGACCATCGAGGAGCATCCTTGATCATTTGGCGAAAAACCACGCACGAAACCAAAAAAAACACATGGAATGGACGTCCGAGCGATGGCGAGGATGGGGTCCTGGCCTGTGTGGGCCCCGGAAGCGGCAGGGCCGTTTGTTCACCGTCTCCCCAAAACATGTCCCTCGAAAATGGCAACGGCAAAACAGCGGCGACGGGAAACGGCCAAAAAATTGCTCCAGGAGTGTAACCGGAGCAGGAACCGGTCAAACAACGGCAATGGAACTGGTCAAACAACGGCGTCGGAACCGGCAAAAAAACGGCAAAACGGAACCGGTAAAAAAACGGCCTTGTCGTTTCCAGGGCCCACGAAGGTCCTGGACCAGGCATGCTCGCGCCGTAGACCAGAGATCAGGACGGAGGCCTTTTGGGCAGCCTCGGCCTCGGGGGGCCCTCGCGGGGCTCGGGGCCGTCAAAAACTAAACAGGATGAAAAGCCTGTCCCGGGGAAAAAAGGGTCGGGACTTCCAGGGGCCCCGTACTGAAAAACATCAGCATGTCTGGGCCCACTAAGGGAGAGGGACGGGGACAGGGACAGCCAACTATTCCATGCGCTTGGTCACCCCGGGCTGCAGGCGGGGCCTGGCGGCTTGAACCGGGCTTCGCTTCGCGCCCCCCCCCAGCTCTCAAGGGCATGCCCCCCCAGCCCGCGGCCAGGTAAGTTATCGGAGCACCACGTGGTGCCACGTCTCGTGTCCCGCGCTCAGCCCGATTGCTCCCCCCCCTCTATGTTAATTCAAGCTTCGCGCGGCCCGCTTAGTCTTCGACCGGAAGAGGTGCGCTCTGGACCCGCGAATCAAAAAAAAAAAAAAGTCCCGCGCCAGGCCCCCACGGAGGCCCCGCCAGACCGCCGCTGGTGAGGGTGCCCTTGTCATGCGCCCGCGACCTGGTAAAACCTTGATGTGGGAGACTCCGACGGCACAGTGTTATGTCGGGCGTGTCCCCCTACAGGGGGATTTTCGACGAAAGAAAAGTCATCAAAAATACAACCAAAAAGGTCAAACACTATTCAAAAAATAGTCCCCATATTATTTTTGAAATATATTTTGATCATTTTGGGGGCATGTTTGTTGTCGAAAATCCCCCTGTAGGGGGACAGGCCCGACATAAGCATAGTTCTACCCATCGACCACCCTTCGGGTGGCAGGGAGGCCGGGTGGCGGATGGGGATGAGCCCAGTGCTAGCACATGCGATGGGCGTGGCGATGACGTTGCTGGTAGCGCGCCCTCGAGTTAAGCGACGACGCGTGCTGACGATGTTTCGCAGCGATGTCTTGTCACTATTGTCTCTGTCCTCGATCCCACTCGATCGATCCAATTTTCGACCTCGCGGCCAGTCATCGTATTAATGGATTCAGCGGTTGATCCCATGGTGCTCGCCCCAGGGGGGAGATCGCTTGTCCCCGCGAGATCTGAACGACCCAGGGGACGTCGCCTCCCCACGTATCCGACAGCGCAAACACAAACAATGTCACAACCCACCGCACTGTCGATCTCACTTTCGACCTCACGATCCATCCAATTTTAGCGATGTCCTTCTCGATTTCACGATCGGCTTCACTATCGTTTACAAGGCGGGACACCCCCCGCCACCGCCCGCCCAGCGCCAACGGAAAACCGACGGGACACCAACGGGACACCAACGGAACACCACAGGACACCACGGAGGGACACCCCGGGCCACCGCGCGCCCACCGGTGGCGGAGGGTCGGTCCAATACATCCGAATTGCTCTAGCGACGGCGGGGTCATCCCTCTCGCGCGCCCACGCAGCTTCGCCTCGCGCGCACGACACGAACACGAACACGACACCGAAAACGAGTTTACGGTGGGGATCCCTCCGTTCTTTTGCGATCCCCCCCCCCCCCCGCAGCCTCCGATGTGTCGCATTCGAGACGAGCGTCGCCTGTCCAGCAGCGGCCGTTGTCGGTCCCTGGCAGCGCCGGCTGCCGGGCATTACCCCCGCTGCTGCGTGTCCCCGTCTGCGGGCTCGCCAGGCCGCGGCCTCTGCGGACGCCTGGCGCAGGGGGGGCCCGGACCCCGACCCCCCTCCTCCTCCTCCTCCTCCTCCTCCTCCTCCTCCTCCTCCTCCTCCTCCTCCTCCTCCTCCTCCTCCTCCTCCTCCTCCTCCCTCCCTCCTCCTCCCTCCCGCCTCCCCCCTTCGTCTTTCGCTCGTTTCCTCCTCCACATCCTCCTCCTCCTCCTCCTCGTCCACCTCCTCCTCGTCCTCCTCGTCCTCCTCCTCCTCCTCTCGTCCTCCTCCTCCTCTTCCTCCTCCTCCTCCTCCTCCTCCTCCTCCTCCTCCTCCTCCCTCCTCCTCCTCCTCCTCCTCCTCCTCCTCCTCCTTCTCCCCAACCGCCCGGGGCGAGTGGTGCCCCCACCGACGGGGCCCCCATGGGAGCACCAAGAAGCAGCCCAGCAGGAAAAGCCCCGGCCCGGGGAAAAGGTGTTAAAGATCTCGAGGCGCCGGCTCCATGAGAGCAGCACTCAGGAGGGGAGAAACACCACACAGACACAATTTATCGTCGACTCCCAGGAAATGTGGGAAACTATGGGAAGTGGTGGGGAAGACAAGAATCCGGAAACTATATGGTTTAATGAGCTCGTGAATGGTAGTTTTCGGTGGGCACGCTGGGGCATGGGGAGGGAGCATAGAGAGAGCACCGTCGCCTCGTATGCTCAAGCACGCGGGACCACGTTTTACCTTACTGTGCCCGACGTCACGTGCCATGACGCCCGCCCCCGAGGCGGGGGCGTCCTCGCCCTGGCCTCTGAGCACCCGCATGAGGTTGAGCAGGATACTCGCCATCGTGAGCGTCCTGAGCTTCCTGCTGGCGCAGGGAGCCTCCACATGGCGGACAGCGCTTGGAGGGGCGACAGTCAGCATGATCACGATCCTGAGCGCCATGGCCTGTCTGACCTGGCCGTGGCTTCCTCGACGGCCAGTTCCCCCGCCGCCCGACAGCGAGGTGCTGCAGCTCAAGGGGGAGCTCGAGCAGATGCTTGCGCTGATGCGGGCGTCGGGCATGGCTCCAGGAGGTGACCCTGGCGAGGCGGGGCCCGACGCGGAGCCCGAGGGGCCGCCTGCCGCCGTGCCCTTCGGGATTCCCGGAGGCGCCCCAGCCCAGCCGCCCGCCCTCGCGCCCAGCGGCGTCGCCGCCAGTGGCTTCGCGCCTGCGGGGGCCAGCGCCCTGGGCGAGTTGGCGGGCTGGGCTGGGGTGGCGGGGGCCGCGGGAGGTGCCGAGGTCGTCCATCGACCCACCGAGAGCGGAGCCGCCAGCAGAGCAGGCGCCGCCTTCGTGAAGGACTACCTGACGGCGACTAGCGACTAGCGCCACAGCTCACGCCGACCCCTATTGGGCCACGAAGTTCTGGGACTCCGTGGTGAGGCTCGAGCAGGGCGGCCGTCTCGACGCGACCGTTGTACAGCTCTTGCGCGGCTATGGCTACGTGGGCGCAGGCACCGTCACCGCGCCGAGGGTGGCCGACTTGGCCCGAGGCCTGGAGGCCTTGGCCTCCAGCGCGGCGCCCGCCCTCGGCCGCACAGCGGGTGACCCGCTGGGCCTAGGAGGATCGGCGACGGCGGGGGGAGGCAGCCAGGAGACCAGATGGGGGCCAGCCTCCCTCCCGACATGCAGAGGACGCTGAGATTTACCGGGCGACGAGGGCAGAGGGCTGCACATCTACGCGAGATTGGTTGTCAGCTCGGTACGGCGGCAGCCGTACTTCGCCTGCGTGGACAGATCTATGGACGTTGGCATCTACAGTGGACTTCGCCGTGCGCGACTGCAAGACCGAGGAGGGCCTCATGAAGTTTCTGAGCACCAGCGATGGAGATCTCCCTCCGCCGCTTGGCGGCCTACATGTATGAGAGCAGGTCCGGGGGTCGCACGGGGGCGCTCCACATGCTGGGGGTGCCCCCCCCCCCCGGCAGCCAGACCGACGTCGCGCCGAGCTGGCTGGTCCAGTCGGCCACCGCCCACAGCAAAGCAGAGCACCAGAGGAATGAGAGGGCGGCTGCCGACCTGAGACAGAGGGGCGGCAAGGGCGACAAGGGCGAGACGGACAAGGCCAAGAAGGGCCCCCCGCCAGGGGGGGGCGAAGAAGGCTGAGTGACAGAGGGCAGCCTCGGCTGGGGCAGCAGCTACCAGCCGAGGCATGGAGCTCGGCCTTTGGGTCCAGAAGCAGGTGCTGGACGAGGCCCACGGGCTGCGCGAGTTGCTGCACACGGCGCCTGGCGCCAGGTTGTACACGATCCCATTGGTTGAGGCCCCAGGGCGACCCCATAGTGCGTCCAACCGCCTCCGCCAGCGTTTTCACAAGAAGTTCGCCCTGATGACACTGGCCAGCGAGTACCTTGCTGCTCTGAATGCCATGCATCGGGGAGACTGCCGAGAGCTCACACGGGGAAGCCGCGAGCAGGAACGTCTGAAGGAGATGCTTCCCCATCGCCAACGGATTCAGCGACTGGCTCTACGAGAGGCAGCGGCGCCCAAGCCACCGAGAAGTTTGTGAAATCGGCATCTCTATCGTGCACAGGAGCCCAGAGGCGCAAGACTGCGCGCGAAGCCCTGCGAGCCGACGCTGTAGAGAAGCCCCTGGGCCCCCGAGCAGCGCCCATGTTGTCCGCCTTGAGTCCAGAGGAGGCGGCCTTCTACTCCGAGGAGGCCCAATTTGCGGCGGCCCCGGAGGCCCGCTCGCAGATAATTTTTCGGGAGCTAGAGCAGCAGCACGGTTTCTCTGGGGGATCTGAGGAGGAGCGCGCAGGATATCTCCCGAGACAGGACATCGCCCCTAACCTCTGGAAGTTTGGTGTTCGGGAAGACGCCCGAGCAATTGCGGGGTTCTTAGTGGTGCCCAAAAAGACCCCAGCTAAGCAACGTTAGATTATCATGATTATGGCCTCAAATTATGTGTTCCAAGATGCACGTCCTCGCGAGGGGCACGGTCTCCATGGCGGGGCAGCCCTCACCAGTGTGCACGTGCCGAGCGATTTCGTCTGCGCGTCGGCCTTCGACGAGAGCAATGCCTTTACTTCGGTGGAGGTGCCTGAGTGGATGTGGTCGTGGCAAGCTGCACCCCTCATCCGGGCCGGCCTGATCTGGGCTGTTCTTCCCTGGGACGTCCGAGAGCGGGCCCAGCCCTGGGGCTGGATATATCCTATGTGGAAGCGTCTAGTCATGGGGGGCTCGCACAGCGTCCACATCCCGATGTATATTCATATGACGTGTGTAGGCCGCGCGCTCGCTCGCAGCCGCGGCCTTCGGCCGGGCTCCTCGGAGGAGGATTTCGACGTCAATGAGGAGGGCCAGTTTTGAGGCAAGAGCGACGAGGATTGGGCCCAGGAGAACAAAGGTAAGAAGTCAGAGGGCGTAGGTAAGGGATTCACCGTGGACGGTTGGGTTCAGAAGGTCTCAGAGGCTAAGACGCATGGGAAAAATGCCGTCGTCGCCATGCACCTGTTCGCGGGCCCGAGACGGCCTGGTGACCTGGAGGAGTGGCTCCGCACTTTGGGGGCCATGCATGGCCTTGAGATATTGGCGCCCCCGTGCGACCTCGAGCTGGGCCCCAACTGGGGCCTCGCCATTCCGGAGGCCTTCCAGAAGCTAAGGGGCCTGGTGGCCCAGGGGTACATTGATGGAATTCTCGGAGGGCCTCCGTGCTCAACGTGGTCTCGGGCCCGCTTCGTCAAATTCCCGGGGGGTCCGAGGCCTCTGCGCTTCCGAGGCAAGTACGTTTGGGGGCGCCCCGGCTCAGAGCTCACGGAAGCTGAGAAGGGGCGCGCCCTGGGGCCCAATCTCCGAACTCTGAACTTTTCTGTCATTTTGCGAAGGAGTATCCGCCCAAGGAGGGGTGCATATCCATGAGCATCCCGAAGACCCTGGCGAGGATCCCCATCCCTCAGTTGACAGCGCGGAGGTGATGTGTGCCATGGGGGGGCGCACGTCGGCCGTGCGCGTGAGTCTTGATCAGTGCACGTGCGGCGGCCTGGCGCGCAAGTCGACGACGCTGTCGGGCACGGCCGATGGTCTTCGGGATGGGGGAGTGCCGATGTGATGGGAAACAACAACACCATAGGAGCATCGGGCGTATTGCGGGGAAGGGAAACCGGCCAGACTTTGCGACCACACGTTTGGCTACGTACCCGACGGCCTGCAGGCGCTGCGAGGCCTCTTGCCTGATTCGGAGCTTCGTCAGGAGGCGCCGAGAGATGTCAGATCCGCTCGCAGTTGCTCCTCCCCCGCGTCGTGCTGCTAGGCTTTCGCAATGGTCTAGGCCGAGCAATTCCCGGCCGGAGCGGGGGCTCCACATACTCAACGAGACAAGCGTCAAGATGAAAAACACTGTCTTGGACAAAGGGGATGTAGGCTTTTACCTCCATATCGACGATGGTCTGGTGATGACGGACGGCCGCGACCACATGGGCTCCAAGGGGGCCGCGAAAGTTTTCATGCACCGTGCTGCCGACGACCTAGTGGAGCTGGGTTTTAAGGTTACCGACCGCCGAGAATCCGTTGAAATGGACAAGGTTGTAGGTTATGAGATTCAGCAGCGCCATGCTCGACTTAAACTAAATGCCCCGAAGGCCGCGGCCCTGTGCGAGGACATGCTGTATCTGGAACGTCGCTCCGGGGTGTCTCTGGATGCCGTATCGTCACTACTGGGAGTCTGGGTTTGGGCGGCGCTGCTGGCTCGTCATTGGCTTGCGGCGCCTCCGCATACCTTCCAGTTTGCTAAGCAAAATGAGAGGCTCCCTGGGCGCCGAGGGCTCCGAAGATGGTGGCCCAGTGCTTTGAGAGAGTGGAAGGTTATGAGGTGTGGGCTCATGGGGCTCTACGTGGACCTGGGGGCGCCCATCTCGGAGGTGGTCCTGGCTTCGGATGCTGAGGGGTCGAACGGTCTAGATTGCGGGGGCTGCGGTATCGTCGCCGCCGCGATGTCGGACAGCCAGGCCCGCCTGCTCTGGGAGGCCGGGACTAAACACGGATTCGCTCTCGCACGCCTGGGCCAGGAGAAGCGCGTTCTCGACAAGGCCCCTCGCTCGCTTCACCCCAACCTCCCTGTCGGTGCGGTTCCGAAGGAGATCTGGGATACAGCTCGTTCATAGATCCCAGTTGCTGCCGGTAGGTGGTGGTGGGAGGGGCGCATCACCGTGGGGGAGATGAGGGCCGTCGTTTTGGCGCTGGAGAGGTTGGTGCAAGTTCTGGGTTTCTATAGGAGTAAGGTGATTTCGTTCGAGGACAACATGCCTTGCTCGTACGCCATTGCCAAGGGGAAGTCCGCTGCGGGCCCGCTCAATTTCCTCCTCCGCCGCCGATGCGCCCTGTGTGCCGCTGCTGAGCTACGCCTGCTGCTGCCCTGGGTCGAGACGTGGCGGGCGCCTGCCGACTGGGCGTCGCGCAGTAGGACATGGAGGGAAGTGTTAGAGGGCACCCCGCAGGATCAGGACCAGGTCGTCCAGCAGTACAGGACGATTCAGAAGTAGTCGATGTGCATGAGGAGGGGCGGGTCTCAGCTACTAACGTCCTCAAGTATAAGGAGGCGGTGGCCCCTTTTGTCAAGTGGTGCGTCAGAGAGGGGGTGGGGCCGTACACCCCTGATCAGTTGGATGACGCTATCATGGACTTCAAGAGGTTTGGGGGCTCCGAGGCTGTGGGGATGGGGGTCCTGACTAGGTCCAAGTTCACCCTGCTCCTCGCGGCGGTGGAGTTCCGCTTCCCGCGCATGAAGGGGAGGCTGTGTCGAGTTAGGGCGGCCCTCAAGGGCTTGGACCATGCTCGCCAACCTCGTCACGCCGTCCCCATGATCAGTAACGTGCGTTCCTGGATGTGTATTCATTTTTGTGGCAGGGGTGTGCCGCGTCTCGGGTTCGGCATCGTGATCCAGGGCAAGTCCGGGATGGGGCCGAGTGAAATGCTGGGAGTAGGGGCTGGCGACGTCACTCTCCCGGAGGACTGGGGCTATCCTTTAGGCTCGGGGCCTGTCGACATCGGTTTGGGACTCCGGGCAATGACGAAAGCCAAGCGTCCGCAGGTTGTGTCGTTCCTGGAGGAGCTGGAGCCTGGCCTCGCAGAGGGCCTCAGGATTCTTCGTCGTCACACTCCCAAGGGCCAGCGACTTTTCCCGTGCTCCCTGGCCCAGTACCGTGCCCTCATAGAGACCGTGCAGGCTTCGTTCAACCTTGACTTCGGGTGGGGGCCGCGCAGTCCTCGCGCCGTGTTTGCTTCGGAGTCGCCCACCTTCGGGATCCCTTTCGAGGCCATTAGGGAAATGGGGAGGTGGAGGGTCGACTCCTCGCTGCGCATTTATATCGATGTGGTTAAAGCGTCACATGTTGGTACAACTCTACGTGCAGTCGGTTTGCAGCCCGCCCTGGACTGCGCCGCCCGCTTCTGGTACCCTACGTTTCGCCGGGCTTTCGATGGCGGGGCCCAGGGCGCCCAGCGGCATCAAGGCCGCGCTCCGCAAGGGCGCCGCCGCGCAGGCCAAGGGCGAGGGCGTGGAGTCGGGCTCGGAGGCGGGCTCGTGGCTGGAAGTGGGCAGCCGGGGGGCCAGCTCGGCGCGGGCGCCTGCCGCGCCGGCGCAGAACCGAGCGGACACGCCGCCTCCGCGGACCCCAGGGGGCCTGGCCATGGGTGGGGCCTACTACCCCCCAGTGCCGCCGCGGGGGGCTTCCGCGCCGCCACCGTTCCCAGTAGCGCCGCAGCGGGAAGGATCGTGACTGCAGGAGCGAATGTGAGCACGAGCGCAGCGAAGCACGTGTCGGCAGTGGCCGACGGGTCGATCGGCCTGGTCGAGGCGGCTTGGCGTGGCGTCGACCTGCTGGACGTCCACGCGCAGGGCAGCACCGGCAGGTTCTTCGTCGAGGATGAAGACGACTGGCCCGCCTTCCCCCAGGAGCCGGAGGTCCAGCAGGTCATGCAGCTCGAGCCGGAGTTTTCTGACGAACTGGAGCGCCTTTTGCTCTTCTCCTCGGCCGCCAGGCCGAGGGGCGAATTCACACACAGCGCTTTCCGTTCTCCTAAGATGTACCAGTCCGCTAGTTTTTGGGCCCGCTGGCTTCCCAGCGGCCATGTCGGGATCGCCTGGGGGGTGGTCGCGATCCGCTTCCGCCCGCAGTGGGCGAACCCAGCGCGGGGTCTGCTCGGCATGGGCGAGACGGCCGAGGCGCCGGCCATGGCCGAGCAGCTCAAAGTCCCGGCGGAATCGTGCTTCCCCGCGCCTGAGCTGGACCTCGGCCCCGAGGCGCTCCGAGGCGCCCCCGCCCTCCCGGGGGGTTCCACCCGCAGACTCTCCCGCCGAGTGCGCCGCGCAGTGGCGCGGGTTGTCCAGTTTCTTTTCCCTTTCCGTAGGCGCGAGCAGCCGCGCCTACTGGAGTCAGACCGCACAGCGAATACGGGCGACGGTTACACGATGAATGGCACTGGCCTGAGCTTGACTGTTGAGGAGCCGCTCGCGGGCGCGGGTGGTGGTGGGCGTTCTTGAGCCAATCAGCCCCGCAGACCAGTCCATTCGAAGCAATTCGAGTTTCAGTTTCAGGAGAGTGGAGATTTGGAGGCCCCCGCATCAGATGCGGAGGCCATGCTAGGCACACGCGCAAGAAGAGTGTTGTTTGGTAACACCTGAGCGGCAGCAGAAAGTGCATCCCTGTCTGCGCTAACTTGTCCTAGGGTGGGCCCCGACACAGTGCTGAAATCGTTTAATGAGCTCGTGAATGGTAGTTTTCGGTGAGCACGTTGGGACATGGGGAGGGGGCATAGAGAGCACCGTCGTATGCTCAAGCCCGCCCCTCCCGCGTCGCCGAGCGAAGCCTGTCCTTTTCCCTGCTCCCGTCTCCTCGTCCCTCCCTCGCGTTCTTGAGCCAATCAGCCCAGCAGACCGGCCCATGTGAAGCAATTCGAGTTTCAATTTCAGGAGAGTGGAGATTTGGAGGCCCCCGCATCAGATGCGGGGGCCAGGCTAGACACACGTGCAAGAGGAGTGTTGTTTGGTAACACCTGAGCGGCAGCAGAAAGTGCATCCCTGTTTGTGCTAACTTGTCCTAGGGTGGGCCCCGACACAGTGCTGAAATGGTTTAATGAGCTCGTGACGGGTAGTTTTCGGTGAGCACGTTGGGGCATGGGGAGGGAGCATAGAGAGCACCGTCGCCTCGTATGCTCAAGCACGCCCCTCCCGTGTCGCCGAGCGAAGCCTGTCCTTTTCCCTGCTCCCGTCTCCTCGTCCCTCCCTCGCGTTCTTGAGCCAATCAGCCCAGCAGACCGGCCCATTTGAAGCAATTCGAGTTTCAGCTTCAGGAGAGTGGAGATTTGGAGGCCCCCGCATCAGATGCGGGGGCCAGGCTAGACACACGTGCAAGAGGAGTGTTGTTTGGTAACACCTGAGCGGCAGCAAAAAGTGCATCCCTGTCTGTGCTAACTTGTCCTAGGGTGGGCCCCGACACAGTGCTCAAAGGAAAATATATGGGGAATCTTCTTATTTGTGTGTATGTATGTGTGTGTGTGTCCTAGGGCCCCTTCGCTCATGGCGTCGGAGATCAGGTCCCAGGGTTCATTTCGACTCCTCTGGTTCGATTCGTTTCGAGGCCGGTCGATGCCGGTTCCCGTTCGATCCGAGGTCGGATTCCGATTTAGAGTCTTGTTTCGCCACGGGGGCCCCACCAGCCTGGCGACATTCGCCGATTCGATCTCTCCCGGCTTGGCTGCCGACTGCCGCCGACCCGAGCCACGTCGATCGCCAGTCCGACGAATTGATTCGATGATGGGTTCTCCCCAGGGGCAACGATAGGAAGGGATGGGGATAGGCATAGGGGGGGGGGGGGGGCGCATCGACCCTCAATCGCCCATTGATCGTCGATACGGGCCCGATAGCCCCAACCTGCCCGGGAAAGTGCGGATTCGGAGGCCTATCGCCGATCTGTCGGCGATGCATCGCCGATTCCGGGTCGACGCATCCCCCTCTATGCCATTCCCGCCCCTACAGTCAACGCGCCTAGTAAGGACGCTTGCCTTCATCTAGGGTACCCTTGAGTCCTCGTCTCTGCGGCCCGTCCTTCGCCGTTTTCACTGGCCGCCCCCCGCTCCAGAAGTCCAACTTCGGCCTCCAAGGGCCTTGCGTCCTTACCACCCGTCCTCAATACACGTTTTGACCGTTTACCCTTCATCTCCTAGGTCCACCATCGGAGGCCTATCGCCGATCCATCGGCGATGCATCGCCGGTTCCAGGTCGAGGCATCCCCCTCTATGCCAGTCCCCCGCCCCTATCCTTGCCCCGCATCTCCCGGCTCCACCCAGGCCTGCTTCTTGACGGCCACGGGGCCCGGGAAGGAGCGCCCCCGCCCATTCCCCCCCCCCCCCCCGGGAGGCGGAGCGCGGCACACGCGGCCCCCATGCCGGGAGGGCCTGGAGGCGCTCGCGGCCCCCCCCCGTGATGGACATTCGTTTCGGGGACCTCCCTCCCTGACCTTCCAGGAGGGCTAAAAAATAGCACGCGATGAAAAGACCTATCCCAGAGCTATTCTATGTCTTGGTTTTAGGCGGTTTCGTTTTTTTTGGGTTTTAGGCCTCCCGTGATAAAAAATAGCTCTCTGGAAGGTCAGGGCTGGGGCAGTGATCTGCTCAGCTCCAGTTCGACTCCAGCTCGGCCCTGGCTCGACTCGAGCTCGACCCCAATGCGACTCGACCTCGGGTCGGGTCGACGGTCGTTTTGGCGCAGCATGGACGCACGAGTGGAGCGAAGGCTTTCAGGAAGGTCCCCAAAACGAGTATCTACGCCTCCCCCCCACCCCCCACCCCCGCGCCCTGCGGCGCCCCCTGCCCGCCCCCGAGGAGTGGCTGCAGAGCCGCAACCTGCCCCCCGCGCTGCGCCAGGGCGTCTGGAGCCCCCTCCCCCCCCGCCCCTCCCGCCCGCGCTCTCCGCTCGCTCTGGTCGCTCCGCTCGGGCGGGATGAGTACCGGTGCAGGCGAGCCACAACTGCCCTGAGATCTTCGGGGGCGGCAAAGAGGGGGGTGATGACTAGGGGGGGTGGATTTCATGGCGGGGGCCATGATTTTTCCTCAGATTTCATGGCGCTTCTTATTTCATGACGTCGCTGGCCCCCCCCTTTGGCCGCGCACGTGCCGCCGGCCATGATTTGCACCCCCCCTCTTGGACACCCCCATGCTGGCCGCCCCCGAGATCTGAGCGCATTTTTTCCACTTTGGGGCGTGTTCGCCAGGGGTCGGGCCCTGGGATCATCCATGGGTTGTAGGGCTCCGGTCGTGATTTTCCACGATAGGTGCAATTTTTGTAGCGACGTCGGATCTCAGGGTGCCCTCCGTCTCCACCTTCCCTACCGTTTGACCTCCGCGGAAGGTGCGGAGGAATTCAATTCATGGAAATCCTATGTAATTCAAAGAAACCATCATAGCTCATATCGCAAAAATGGGATACCAAAAGGTAACGGTACCGCTGCTCCCTGGACCTCTCCCGTGGCGCGTCCTGACCAGGATTTCGAGACGAATCCAGCGGCGGCGACGAGGGCCCCCCAGGAGGCCAAAATTGGGGAAACCGAGGGGAGGGTAGCGGCACGGGTACTTTTTGTTTTCCTTTTGAAAAATGGGGCGGAAGGTGAGGGCGGAGGGTATCGGTGCCAGCAGCCGCGGTCATTCCAGCTCCAACAGTTCGTGCCTGGATTTCTGCCGAGGACGACCGGTCCGCCCTCCGGGTGAGTATCAGGCTCGGCCTATAGGCGTCTTTTTGGAGAACGCAGCTGCACTTGACTGTGTGGCGCGGTATCCAGGATTTTTATCAACACGCGAAGAACGGTATAGAATATACTTTTTCGCCGTCGGGGACACCTGCCCCTGTGCGGCTGGAAAGTTTATACCCCTACGGTGCCACCGTAAGGGTATAAATTTTCCAGCCGCCCAGGGGCAGGTGTCCCCGACGGCGAACAAGTTTATCCTATACCGTTCTTCGCTCGCTGATTTTACTTTGAGGAAATCGGCAAGCCACAGCTGGGGGGGCTGTGGTCCCTGCCCCCGCGGAGGGGGCCATCGGCTCCGCCGCCCCTCTCGGGAGAACGTGTCGGTGCGGCGGGTCCCCCTGCCCCTCGGGGGGGTCAGGAACCTCAGGAGGGGAAAAAACACAGACACAATTCACCGTCGATGCCCCAGGAAATATGGGAAGATATGGGAAGTGGGGGGGGGGACGACACAACCCAGAAAGCATGCAAATAACTCGGGAATCCAGCTATTGGTGTCTTTTATCTGTGTGTCCCAGGGCCCCTGCAAGCCCATCGCCCCCGTCGGAGGGAGGAGAAGCGACGCCAGCACCGCCAGGGGGGCCACCTCCAGCGAGGAGGTCCGCGATACCCCCGCGAGCTGGAGGCCGAGGATGTCTCGAGCGAGAGGGCCGTTCCCGCCCCCGGCTGTGGCCGGTCGGCACACTGGCGCGCGCGTCGTCGTCTTCGCGACCGTGCGTGCTGCGCGCGCGGAACTCTTCACGAACGCCTGGTGCTCCGGGTCGCCTCCAGGCTCCAGGGGCGTGCAGGTGCTCGCTCGGGCCGGGCGAAAGGGGGGATGGGGAAAGAGGGGGGGGTGCGAAATTTGCTGCACGCAGCCTGTTGCGGCCCCACCGAGGGGCCCATATGCCTCGATGCACGGCCGCCTCTGGCGCCGGAAGGCGACGGGAAAATCAGCTATGTGAGCTGATTTTCACCCCCCCCCCTTTGCTATCCCCCCCTTTCGCCCTACCCGAGAGGAGGACAGGAGAAGCCTCTGACGAAGGATCGGCGCCCAGAAGCTCGGGAACGAGGGCCACCTGGCCTCGCAGGGCTCACTTCGATGCCTCCGATTCGATTCGATTTCGCTGGTTTCCGATTCCGATTCGATTCTGCTTCGGATTCCGTTTCGCGCTGCTGCGCAGCGCAGCTGCACGCTGGGGAGGCGCCGCTGTCTCTCGAGGGCGGCGGCGCCCGGGCGCGGAGCTGGCCGCGCGTCGCGCACGGCGGGGGCGCCGCCGTCACCAGCAGCACCTTGGCATCGCTCGGACGTGTGCATTTTTCCTTCGGCGAGGCCCATCGAGGAGCATCCTTGATCACTTGGCGAAGAAGCCACGCACGAAACCGAAACACGCACAGGGAATGGACGTCCGAGCGATGGCCAGGCACGGTGTGGCGCTGAGATCGTTTTCGGGTTCCACGTTAGGGTGGGGTTAGGCTCAAGTCGGGCCTGTCCATCTACAGGGGAGCAAAACCGGATCCCGCCAGGTCGAGTGCAACATATCGCGCCGGCTATTCGCCTGCGCGGCAGTGCGGGCCGCGGCAACTCTTATTGGGACCACGGGACGGGCCGACAAAGAAAAGCGGGCCAGGCAAGGAACAGAAACGGGCCGGGGAGCGAGGAGCCGAGGAGCGAGCAGGGGAGGGAGAGGGAGGGAGGGCGACGGGAAGGGACAGACCAGGCCGACAGACGGAGGGACGGAGGGACGGGGAGACAGGGAGGGGAAGCCAGACGGGGAGAGAGAGAGGGGGAGGGGAGAGCACACCACACAAGGGCAAGGAGGCACAAGGGGAAGGGGAAGGCACGGAGAGGGAGGGGGAAGAGGAGAGGAGCCGAGAGCCCAAGACGAGGCAAGGCAGGGCAAGGAAGGCGGGGCCCACAAGGCCAGCGGGCGGGCGGCGGGGGGGCCCCCCGGAAGCGCAGCGGGCGGTGGCGACAGTGGAGCCACCTCGCGCTGGACACCCGAGCCGGTCCCCTCCTCCGGAGGGCGCCGGGGATGCACCGCAAATGCAATTAAAACTTAGGAGGAGGAGGAAGAGGAGGAGGAGGAAACGAAAGCAGGGCAAAGGGAACCGATGTCTTGCTCAGCTACGGCTGAAGTATGGCCCTGGCCGCATCGGCGGCGCCGGGCGCGGCCGCGGCGGCGCCCGGGGCGCGCTTCAGAACCGCCCGGGCGTTGGCCCGCCGGATGGCGACGCAGAGGCCTTCCAAGTACTCCTGCACGTGCAGGCTCGCCGCCTTGCCATCTCTGGCCTCAGCTTTGCGTGCGAGCTGCTTGAGCACCTGGAAACCTGAGGCGCCCCAACCACCGGAGCGCTCGGCGACCATCGGCACGAAGGCGATCCCTTGCTAGGCGCAGAGGGCCTCCGTGTTCAGGAAGGACCGCTTGTAGTCCTCGTAGTGCTGCGCGGCCGACCCGGCGACTTCGCTCGCCAGCTGCAGGGCGGCCTGCCGCTGGGGCGACGTGATCGCCAAGTCCACTGCTGCTGCGGACCCGCCGCGCCAAGCAGGCAAGAACACGTCCGCTGGCCGGCGCAACCCCTGGTCGGCGGCCTCGTCCGGGCGGGGTGGGAGGAGGTTGCCGCGCTCCAGGTCTGGCCGGCAGCCCGCGGCTGCAGCGTAGAAGTAGGTCTGGTCCCGGGCCGCGTGGTGGGCGGCGGTCTTGTCCCCGCCACAGGTGCACACCGAGGCGTGGAACCCGTGCGCGTCCAGAACGCTATCGCACAGCGGGCAAAAATCTTCCTTCTGGAAGATCTCCGCAGCCAGGCGGCATTGCAGCTCCGTGCGGAATTCGGCGGGCTCCATGCTAAGCTTCATGGCCTTGCTGGGCATGGCCGTCAAGAAGCCGGAGGAGCCAGGCAGGGTCTCCGAAAGCACGGCGGCCCGGACTGCAGGGCTGGCGCGCGCCAGTCGGTCGCGCAGGCTCGCCTCGTCCAGCGCGTCGGAGAGCGCCTTATGCGGCTTCCGCGCGGCTGCGGCGTCGTCCAACAATCGGCGAGCGGTCTGCGCCGGCAGTGCGCCCTCGAGCGAGGCGACCGCGCGCTGAAGGCCTGAGCCGGCGGCCTCGGCATCCCAGCTGTAGCCGCTGTCGACCTGGGCACAGAGGTCCTTTGTGGCAGCACGGGAGGCGAAGTACGCGGCCGCCGAGTGCCGTTGCGTGCTCCGCAGGCCCAGACCTGCGCGCCGGAGGCTAAGCGTGGCCTGTTGCCACTCGTCCGCGGTCGGCTGGAAGGCGGCGAGGTCCGCGAAAGCATCCCGTACCGAAGCGTCGAAGGCGGCCAGGGGGGCAGCCGCCGCCACGGGGTCCACGGTGCGCGCTGCATAAGCCATCTTGCAGAATCCGGCACACTGTCGAAGGAGGCGGAAGCTGACCTGCGGGTCTGCCACCTCGGACACCGCCTTCGTGGTCGCACCCGCCGTGGCTGCCCTCTCGGCGAGCGCCGCGCTGCAGTGGCTCGCAGAGCCGATCGGGGCCCCGAGGAGCTCGAAGTCGCCAGACACGTTGACCCTGCTCTCGCCCGTCTGCTGGTCCCGAAGAAGCGCCGGCGGGAAGAGCGCCGCCAGCTCAGGCGCGAGTGCGCCGGAGGGCACGATCAGCTCGCTCTTGCCGAGGTTGAGGCGGAGCCCGAGGGGGGGCCCGTTCATCGAGAGGACCCGCAGAGCCTCTGCGACGGCCTCGGCGCTGCCCCCGATGACGCCGTCGTCGAGGTAGAAGAGTGCCAAGCTAAGACCTCCGCCCTCCCTCCTGCTGGCCAGCTCGGTGGCCAGCGGGTGCAGCACAAGCGAGAAAAGCAGCGGGCCAAGGGGGTCGCCTTGCTGAACGCCGCTCTGGGAAGGCACCTGCCAACGCCCAAACTGCAGCGTGCTGTGGGCGCCGTAGCACCAATGACACCAGCAGGACAACTCTGGGAAGTGCTGCTGGGTTTGTCGTAGCACCTCGGCTCGGCGGACTGTGTTGAAAGCGTTGGCGAAATCCAACTTCAAGAGAACATGGCCCGCCCGCTGCCGGTGCCGTTCGGTCCACTGGCGAACCGCGTGGACAGCGCATTCGCAGCCCAGCGGGCTCGACACGCCAGTCTGCAGTGGCCAGAAGTGTTCTTGAGCTCGCTCCTTGACCACCTGGCAGAGGGTCTTCGCCGTCAGGCGGCGTAGCACCTCCCCAACGGCGATAGGCCGGATGCCCCCGCTCTTCTTTTCGGACGCCATCAAAGCGGCACCGCCCAACGCCGGGGCTAGCGGCTCCGGCACGCGGCCGTCGGCGAGCATCTGCACCACCTCCGTGAGGAGCTCCGCCAAGGTGGAAGCGTGCGCGGGCGTGCGGGCGTCGGTCAAATGCTGCGCCCGGAGAGCTGACGGCCCTGCGCCGCTGCCTTTCGGGAAGGACTTGAGGGCCCCGGTGACCTGGTCGCTGGTGAGGCGAGGGGCTGGCGGGAGGCCTTCGGGAGACTCTGGCGGGGGAGGCGGCTCAGCAGGGTGCAAGGCCTCCAGCTGGCGGCGGGTATCTGCAGAGGGCTCCACCAGAGGCTCAGACACCAAGGCGGCGACCGCTTTTCTGTCCAGCCCTTCGCGTGTCAAGGCTTCCGCCCGGCGTAGCCGTGCTTCCTTCGATTTGTCTGGCTTCCGCCGCTGCGGCTCGGCGAGGTCCGCCCAGAGATCGGCGCGCTCGCCGAGCTCCCAACGAGCCAGGCGGTCGGCTGCGAAAGCGGCCGCGGCTCTACCGTGGGCGCGTCCGCGACGAGGCGGAGCCGCGAGCACACACTTGGGGAGCATCTGGAGCTCCGTCCACGCCTGCTCCGAGTTGGCGCGTGCGACCATAGCGAGGCACCTGGTCAGCGCTTGGGCCCAAGCGCCCCGACACTCCTGGGGGCATATTTCAACGTCGGCACCGGGCGGCTGTGGATATCCGCAAGGCTCGGCAAGCCAGCACGAGCTGCTTGTGCAGACGGAGCTGCGCGCGGCTGCGCCCGGGCCTGTTGTCGCTCGATCGGCCGGCACGTGGGATGGATGCCGCCGCGGAGCGTTGAGGCGCATAGCCCGCACACCCGGCAGCGTGTGCGACGGTTCGCCTGCATCCACTCAGCCGGCACCTCCCCCCGTAGCTGTCCCGAGAGGTGCGCGCTGATGTGAGGGATCGCGGCACCCACCGTCGCCCAGCCTCTGTGGTCCTGACCAGGCCCGCATCGGCAGCCTTCCACTGGGCAGTGGACCCGGCCGCCCCCTGAACCTGGACCTCTGCGGCCACTCCGGCTCCGCCTCCTCCGCTGCCTCTCCGAGGGGGCCTCCATCGAAAGTTGCCGCCTCCTCCTCGGCGTGCCCATGGGGACATCCAGAGAGAGCCCCTCAATGCGAGGCGGGGCATCGGCCGCATCGGACGAATCCGGAGCTTCCCCTTGAGGCTCTGATGCACGGAGGCCCCGACGCGGAGTGTGGGACAAGGATCTGGCGCGCTGGCGGCCAGGAGGCGGGGAGACCAGCGCACTCCCAGGCCCAGGGTGCGTGGCTTCGCCGACCCGCGTGCCAGCGTAGCCTCCCTGCCCAGCCCCCCTGAGCCGGAGCTCCCCCAAGCGGCCAGCTGAAGTCATCGAACTGGAACTCGACGACCGGAGCAGCACGCGGCAGCGCCTCCAGCGATCCGAACGGGTTCTTGCAGACCCAAACGGGGAGCAAAAAGTGGCATGAAAATAAAAACTCCGAGGTCCGCGCGGATCTTTCGGATCGGCGCTGGGGTCCCCCGGCGGCGCCTCCGGCGCCGCCCTTGGCGCGCTCCGCGCGCCAGGGAGGGGGGGTCCAGCCGCGCGGACCTCCGAGTTTTCATGTTTATGTCACTTTTTGCTCCCCCAATCTACAGGCGGAGTGTCCAACAATAGTCCAAACATCGTCGGGGGACCACTTCTGGATGTCTCTTGACGATTGGAGTCTGTTGCAGTCTTTTCGATTTTTTGCCCAAGCTCCGCCCGTAGGGGGACGTGCCCGACCTGAGGTTGGGCTCCGGGGGGATGCATCGACCCCCACCCACTGGGGCCCGATGGCCCTCGCCGCCCAGGAGAGCGCGGTCTCGTTATGACTTCAGGCCGGTGCCCCCCCCCCTCCCGAGCCGGTCCCGCTTCAAACGTTCCCCCTCACCTGCAGCACGCGGGCCTCCAGATGAAAGATCGAGGCTCGAGGCTCGAGGCTCGAGGCTCGGGTCCGCGAGGAGCCGAACCCCGGCTGCGAGCAAAGGGGGAGGGAATGATATTAATTTGGGCATGTCCCTCTGCGGGAGGAATGTTCAAAAGTGGTAAAAGATAGTATGGGGACGACGTTTCGAATATTTGTTGACTATTCGGGGGAATATGTTTGGACTATTTTTGTATCTTTCGTACAAGTAAGAGGACCCAAAAATAAGAGGGAGAAGGCCTTCTCAAAAGGCGGTGGGGCTCCTCGGGAAGTCATTCGGCCGTCAGAAGATTTCCGTGTCTTTGTGGAAGAAGACTCAGGCAACCTTTCAGAAGGACTCGTAGTTTTCGAGCTTTCCAAGAACTTGGCATCGCTCGGACGTGTGCATGATTTGCATTGCGAGGACCATCGAAGAGCATCATCCTGGATCCCCGAGGCCCCCCCAAACAAAACACGCACGACAAACCGACAACTGCACGGGAACTGCACGTCCGAGCGAGGGCAAGAGCAGGCCTTCTCCTCCTCGCTTCCAGCCCCCGGGGCGCGCCGAGGAGGAGGAGGAGGAGGAGGAGGAGGAGGAGGAGGGCCACGGCCACGGTCGAAAGGCTCGAAAGGCCGCGCTCGAAAGGCTCGAAAGGAGGAGGAGGAGGAGGAGGAGGAGGAGGAGGAGGAGGAGGAGGAGGAGGAGGAGGAGGGAGGAGGGAGGAGGAGAGGAGGAGGAGGAGGAGGAGGAGGAGGAGGAGGAGGAGGAGGAGGAGAGGAGGAGGAGGAGGAGGAGGAGGAGGAGGAGAGCCCGCCCCCCCCCTCTCCGCTCTCCTCCGCGGGGCCTCGCTCGGCGGCAGGCCCCCGGCCCGGCTGGCCGGGGCGCCGTCGCTCACGCCCCGGCCTACACGGCGCGCCCCGGGCTTCGGCCCCGTGGCCTCCGGCCTCCGGAATCTTCCTCGGCGAGCGCGTTCCCGTGCTCGCAGAGTGCGTATAGTGCCTACGAATATCAAAAAAATGGTCCCCAGACTATTTTTGGACTATTTTTTGGTTATTTCTGGTGCAGTTTGAAAGTTGTTCGTCGAAAATCCCTCTGTAGGGGGACCAAGGCAAAGGTGCGCATGTGTCCTGTGCTTCGCGACCCATGCCCTCTACAGACCTGTGGCAAGGTGGCCCTCGGAAGGGTCTTGTGTCCTGTCGCCCGCAGAAGAGTCGGGCCGGACGAAAGGGGGGGATTGGGAAAGGGGGGGTTACGAAATTTGCTGCATGCAGCTGGTTTCGGCCTCACCGAGGGGCCCATTCCTCGATACATGGCCGCCTCCGGCGCCGGGAGGCGCTGGGAAAATCAGCTACGTGAGCTGATTCTCAACCCCCCCTTTTGCTATCCCCCCTTTCGCCCGACCCGATACTCGCAACCGTCCAGAAAAAAAACAGGCTTATCTCGTCGTAGTACATCGTACATGTTCCCCTGCGTAGCCAGGCCATTTGCGAGCAGTCGCTTTGCGAGTAGTGGAACGCGCGTGTCCTTTTTCATCTCTAGGCCTCCTAGATGGGGTCCGAGTAGATGGGGTTGGAGGATCGCGACGCATCGCCGATGCATCGGCGATCGGGCTCGATGAGGAGCCCGAGTTGCTTCACGTCGTCGTCGGCGATGCATCGCCGACGTCGACGATGCATCGCTGGTGCATCGCCGATGCATCGCCAGTGCATCGCCGATGCATCGCCGAAGAATCCCCGATGTATCGGCGATGCGGCGAGACCCTCCGACCACATCTATTCGGACCCAATCTAGGAGGCCTCTATGGTCAGAGGAGGAAAGAGTGCCGATGCGGCTGCCCTCGCTTCATTTCGGGGCTCAAGAGACCAGGGGTCAGTCAGAGCGCTGGATCTTGCAGACGGATTTCAGTCAGAGCGCCGGACCTTGCAGGATCCTTCAGTGCCAGAGGTGCATTGACCCGGGCTTGGGTGCAAGATCCAGCAGGATCTTGCAGGATCCTGCAAAGCCTGGCTGACCCGGGTCTGGATTGACCCGGGTCAGTAGATCACAGATCTTTTTCGCCTTTTTGGGCCTCAGGGGATGCCTTCGTCGCCACCGCCAGATTGGCCCCGAGATCCTGGTCAGAATGCGCCCCAGGAGACGTCCCGGGAGTAGCGGTGTCGGCGACGGTATCTTTTGGTTTCCCCTTCGTTCGTCTCCGTCCGGGCGGTCTTCCCCCCATTTCAGTTCCTCCGCTTGGATTCGGTTTGATTTTGATGGACTTCCGATTTCGATCCGATTCGACTTCGGAGTCCGATTTGGACTCCAATTTCTCAATGGAGGCAAGACTGGCATTGCGATTCCCGCCGACTCGGCTCCCCCCGACATGGCTGCTTCCGCCGATCCGGATCCCTTTCGATCGCCGATCCGACATCGATTCGACCCTGGGCTCACCGATCGCCGATTCGATTCGCCGCTGCTGCCTCCGCGATTCGATCTACCGATCGCCCATCCGGTTCGATAGTGTTCGACTCGCCGAGCTGGGCGGCTTACCGCCGATTCGATTCGATCGCCGATCCTGCCTGCGCGACGCAGGAGACACTTCCAGTACCTGATGACGCAGAGGTCGATCTTCAAGGACGCGTGCAGTCCTCCCCCGGCCGCGGCCGAGCGCACGCCCGGCGCGCCCGCTCGCCCGCGAGCCGCTGCGCGTCGGTTTCGATTAGGTGCCGTCGGGCTTGATTTGACTCGGGCCTATCCCTCTACAGGAGGAATCCTCAAGTAATAGTTTAGGGACGATTTGTTTTTGAGATCTTCATGCATTTTCTGATTTTTGTTTGACCTTTTTAAATGGTTCGTCCGAAACCCGACCGAAGGCTAGATGTCCGCATGGACCCCATCCCGCTTCAAGTGCTCGTCCGCTTTATTGTACTTGTATCATACTATGAACATGCCTTGTTGTGTGCTTCAATGTTTGGTCGTGATTACTCAGCGCTCTGTGTCATCCCCTGTCCCTTCAACCATTATTGAGTAGGAGGCGCGCGCGTACCGCTGCGCCACTATGCCCCCCCTTGGGTCTGGCCGCCGCCGAGGCACCCCTTGGGAACTCTGGGTGCGCGTTCGCGCTTCGATGGCAGCGGTGCCAACGTTTGGGGCCCCAGATCTCCGACGATATGATTGTTTTAGTTTTGAATAATTCGTCTCCCGGCTTCTTCTGCATCTTCTTGTTGATCGTCTTTGTCTTTGGTTTGAGCATCTTCACCTCCTTCGTGAAGAATTTGTCCCTGCTCGAACTATCCACCTCCATAGGCGAAGGCCCGCTGAGATTCAGGTCGCCGTCGTTCTGCTCAAGCGTCATTCTGAGAATCAGCATGATGACACCCGCGATGATAGAGACTACCGTCACCGCCGTCGGAGACATCGAGCGACAAATTCCATACATAGCTAGTGAACATACTTGGAGCAGGATGCACCTTGGTCAGGCATTTGAACAGTCCGCTGCGCGCCACTCTCTTACCATGGATCGTTGTCCGTCGCATCATCCATGTAGAAATTTTCGAGGTCCCCAGCCTTTTATTAATTTTCGTCACCATGGTCGCAGAAACTCTCTTCATGCTAGTCGCATTCTTCCACCGGCCCGGCTAGGCACATTTGACCTTGTTTTTTTTGTTCGGTGTCGTTGTATACTATAAGTTGATGTATTTTGCCATCTTTGCATTCAGCTCGTTGACCTCCTTGTCTGCTGCAACTTTCTCTCGTCCCAGGGTTCACAGGTTGGGCGTGACCAACATCCTGGCATGGCTTCCTGCAAGTAATTCGTTTCAGCAGTCCGCCTGCATCTGCTCGATCTTGACCCACTTGATGCTCACCTGCTTCAGTGACTGATGTAGGACGGCCGCCTCGAATGTTACTATCCGACCCTTCATCGGAATCCGCTTCTCCGTGATGCTATTGTATAGGCTCTTGCAGTCGTTCACAGGTACGCATTTCACCAGGCAGCTGTCATGCGCGATCCCAGTGGCTTCCATATCCGGGTGCGGGATCTCCGCTAGTGTAGACTTCGTCCAGGCCAGCACGCCCAGTGAGCTTGCACACGAGTAGGCCTCCGCCGACAAAGTAGGGCGCACTGTGAATTGTACTCCATACAATGCAGTTGCGAGTGTGTTTCAGAGGTTTTCTGACATAAGATGTTAGATACGACCCTCCCCAGCAGGCATGGCAGAGCATGTGTACAGCACGCAGTGCAGAGCAGCAGTTATGACAGCAAGCACCATTGCCATCTTTAGCTCGAGAGGCCTCTCGGCAGACCAAAAGGTTACCATCACTTCTCCCCGCCCGCAGAGCGTGATCGGGGATAGTGTCGAGGGCGCTTCGGCCGAGGACGGGAAACGGATTTCGAGAGAGAGAGAGAGTTTGACGACTTCGAGAGCGTCGACGAGTTGACATTGGTAGCGGAGCAGTAGCTCCACGGACACGGACACGGACACAGAGAAGTACTTCGACAATGGGTCCACCAGACGGCAAAGGGGGACGAGGAGCTGCAGCAGGAGGCGCGCTTGGGCGTGCCGCAGCAGCTGGAGACGGACAGCAGCTCTCCTCAGGATTCCTGGGTCGAGCCCCAGAGTTCGACGGCTCGATCGACGGGTACAAGACCTTCCGACGGAAGGTGGAGATCTTCGCAGCTCGAGCTCGTGGCAGAGAACAAGAGAGAACAGTGGGTTTGGAGATCATGCAGGGCCTGAATGGTCGAGCGTGGGAGGTGGTCGAGGATCTGGACATCGAGAAGCTCGAGGAGGAGAAAGGTTGGCGGGCCATCTTAGATGCGCTCGACAGGGCATACAAGTACGACCAGATTACGGAGCTGCCGACAGACTTCGAGACGTTCTTCTTCAAGACGGCCCGCAAGCCAAAGGAGACGCTGATGGACTACCTCACGAGGTTTCGCACAGCCGAGCGGAAGATCCGCGCGCACGACGTAACATTACCAGACAAGGTGCCCGGCTGGTTCTTATTACGACGGGCAGGTTTGGACAGAGAGGGCAAGCAGCTGGTCACCAGCCAGGTTGGCGACGACCTGTCGCTGGACAAGGTAGAGAGCGAGATGAAGAAGACGTTTGGCCTAGACTCCTTCCCAAGCACCAGAGCGAGCTCAGGAGCAGCAGCCTACAACCTGGGCGACTACGACGAAGAGGACGAGGTCCAGGAGGATGCCTACTACCACTACGGGTACGAGGAAGACGACTACTATGAGGACGCTGCAGAGGATCAACAGGCATACGCAGGCCACGGCTTCGATTCAGAGGCGGCCTACTATAGCGAGACGGCCACCGTGAGTGGCAACCCCATGCCGGACCAGACATACGATGTGGACCAGTACGATGAGATCATGGCAGCCTACACGGACGCGAGACAGAAGATGAATGACATGAGATTGGCCAGAGGTTTCTACCCAGTTGTCGCGATGGTGCCGCCACCACAGAGAAGCACGACGGCTATCGTACCCAGGGCCGGTCAGGCTCGAGGACGAGGCGCGGCACGCGGCACATCCAGACGAAGGGCGACTGGGAGAGGCACCAGCAAAGGACGTGGCAAGAGTACGTATACCAGCGGACATGGCAGAGGCTTACCTGGACGGGGTCAGCCATCATCCCTGCCACTGATCAGAGCGACGGAAGAGACTATATGCCTACGATGTGGAGGTCGAGGTCACTTCGCCAGAGATTGCCCACATGCGAGCCGCAAGAGACAGAATGTCGGAGACGATGCGGCCGAGGCGAGGATGGTCACCGACGATGCGGAGGACGTGTACAACTCGACCGAGCTGGGCCCATCAGAGGCGATACGCGATAGTGGAGCGACCAGCGTGATAGTGGGCCACGAGACGCTCAAGGGCTACTGCAAGCAGTTGGTCACAAAAGTGTTCCCAGTCAACAAGATGAAGATATTCCCGTGCAACAAGAGTTTCAGGTACGGCAACGACGCGACCGGCGATGCGACCGCATGTGTCATGGTTCCCTCCTTCCCTGGCGGCAAGTTCGTGGAGATCCTCACCTACGTGACCCCTGGGCGTGCGCCGTCTCTGTTCGCCAGACCGGTGATGGAGGAGCTGGGCATGGTCGTGGATTACAAGAACAAGAGGGCATGCTGGGACGGTGACGGCAAGTGGTTTCAGCTACGCCAGCAGCCCAAGAGAGGACATTTCATCCTGGACATGCTGGAGAGCTACGATGAGCGCATGAAAGATCGCGCCGACCAGACTCTGTTGCCGCAGAATATGTGGGACCATGTTCGCGTGCAGCACCCAATCAGCCCCTGCACATTCCTTGGAGACGAGGTGCTGGCCTACGAGGAGTCGGTGGACTTCATCGGCAACACGGTCGAGATCGACAACAAGGTTGCCAGGGCAGACGACGACATCCATATCGCCAAGGACCTCAACGTTAAGCAGTTGCGCAAGTGCCAGGACGCCCTACAGGCGGCCAGCAAGGAGATAGACCAGGAGCTGAGCAGGGCCAAGGACGTCAAGAAAGGAAAGCGCAGAATATGGGAGGTCTATGGCGGCAACTCGGAGCTGACGAAGGAGCTGAGACTGCGCGGGCACCAGGCGAGGTCGTTCGGAGTGCACAACGGCTGGGACTTCAGCAAGCCCAGCATACAGAAGAGGTTCCTCAACCTGATCGACGAGGAGCAGCCCGACGACATATGGATCAGCCCCGAGTGTAAGGCTTGGACGATCATGCAGGAGCGAGGTTGCAAAACCGACGATGACAAGAAGTTGTTGCAGCAGCGTCGTGAGGATCATCACCGCACGTACCTGATGTTCTGCAAGCAGATCTACAACAAGCAGTGGCAAGCCTACCGAGATGCTCACCTGGAGCAACCAGCTACGGCGCGGAGCTGGAGGACGAAGGCACTTTACGAGTTACCCGGACATCATGTATTATTCGACCAGTGTATGACAGGACTGGAGATTCCAGGGGAAGGCTTGGCTCGGAAACGCACTGGAGTTCGCACGACACGACGAGGAATGGCTCTAGGACTCAACGAGTACCAGTGTGATAAACAGCATAAGCATGTCCACCTTGAAGGCAAGATTCCAGGCACCAGCTTGCACCGCGCCAGCTTCGCCGAGAACTACGGGCCCCTCCTGGCGCAGATCTTGAGTGACCTGCTGGAGCAGCCCCCGAGTCAGGACCCCGACGTCCTGGTGTTGGGCCTGAAGGAGGGCGAGGACGCGGTGGAGTATATACACCACGCGACGGTGGACAGCAACGAGGCCAAGCAGACGTACCAGAACAATATGCTCAAGAGCGAGTTCGGCCAGAACGTGTTCGGGTACGTGGAGCGCCTCCACAAGAACCTGGGCCACCCCAGCATGGAGGTGTTCGTGAGGATGTTGACGACAGCGGGCGCCAGAGAAGAAGTCATCGCCTGCGCCAAGCAGTACAAGTGCGCCAGTTGCGCGGAGCGCAAGCGAGCATCACAGCCACCGAAGTCGGCACCGACTTCCTGGACGACGTTCAACCAGGCACTGTACCTGGACTTCTTCGAGTTCAAGTTGCGCTCAGGCTCGGCGAGGATTGCGCGCATGCTGGACGGAGCTAGCCGGTTCCAGAAGTGCAGGATCGTCAACCGGGAGACGACCGCCGAGGCCATCAAGTCCATCGAGAAGGGGTGGATTCGGCACTACGGGACCCCAACCAACCTCATAATGGACGAGTGCGGCGCAGCGTGCAGTCAGGAGATGCTGGACTGGGCCAGCCAACACAACATCAAGATGCGAGTCGCCCCTGGCGAGGCTCATCAGGCACTGGGCCCCGTGGAGCGAGCTCACCAGGTGATGCGCGAGACGACGGAGCTCTGGTTCGAGGAGACCGGCCTAGAGCGCACCATCGAGAACCTGAAGACAGCACTGGACTATGTGCCCAACCAGATCAACAGGATGATGCACCACAAGGGCTACAGTCCAGCACGGTGGGTCCTGGGCTACAACCCCGAGCTGAACGACTCCCTGTCCGCCGATACTCTACACACGCCAGCAACGGAGGCCTACCTGGAGGAGGAGACCTTCCAGGAGGCGACGCAGCGGCGCGTGGCCGCAGCTACGGCATTCATCAAGGCGGACTCGACGGAGAGGCTTCGCAGGGCCTTCCCGCGGAAGCGACGTGACACGCGCGACTCGGTCAACGTGGGCGAGGAGTGCTACTACTGGCGCGATCGCGGGGCCAGCAGGCTCCAGAAGTCACGCTGGAGGGGGCCGGCTGCCGTGGCGTTGCGCGAGGACTCAGAGAGTGGCCAGCCCAAGGTCTACTGGGTTACGCATGGCGGGAGTCTTCTACGCTGCAGCCCAGACCAAATCAGACCCATCGTGGAGCGGATCGGCGAACCGAAGCGACCGGCAAACCTTCGGGCAGCACAGACCGCTTTGCATGGGTTACGACGTGGAGGCATTGTGCAGTTCTTCGACATCAGCCAGCTGCCTGGTCCCAGCGAGGAGGACAGCTTGAGCGAGCCGATGGAGGAGGACGAACCAACCCCAACCACTGGGAGTGCGCCGACGGTGGAGCAGGCCATGGCGGATCAACTCAGACAGGTATCGGCGCAGGGTTCAGAGCCCCAAGCGGAGCCCAGGCCTGCCAGCCACGAGGAGCCTACAACGACGGCCGCCAACCAGGCCATTCCAGATGACGACGGGGCCGATCTACTCCCACGACCAGAACAGCGAGAAGCACCAGCAGATCAGCCACAACCAGCTGAGCTACCAGATCAACAGGTGACCGACGCGAGAGCAAGGTTCAAGGAGATGCGACGGAGTCAGGACGCCTTGGAGATGGCACCACTACGTACGTTCTCATCCCAGCGAGACCGACAGAGAAGTGTCAGTCGGTCGGGGCCCTATGACAAAGTGGAGATCGCAGAGGACGTGATGTTCATGAGCGTGGAGGTCCTGCCCAAGGGCTGGAACTACGACGCCGCCACCATGGCGTTCAACCTGGACTTTGAGGAGTGCTACGCGGCTGGCGAGCTGAGCGAGAGAAACATGAACGCGGAGGACAAGGCCAAGTTTGCGGAGGCGAAGCGCGCGGAGCTCCAGAGCTTCTTCGACAACCAGGTCTGGGAGCAGGACAAGAAGGAGGTAGAGGACCCCAAGAAGGTTCTGCGTGCTAGGTTCCTGCTGAAGTGGTCGAGGAACGCTGACGGAAGCCACCGAGCCAAGGCGCGGCTGGTGATCCAAGGGTTTCGCGATCCAGACGCCATCGCGGGAACCCTGGCCAAGTCTTCTCCGACGATGACGAGATTGAGCAGGACGTTCATCGTGCTCCTGAGTCGTATCCATGGTTGGACTCTGTTCACGGCGGACGTGAGCACCGCATTCCTGCAGGGCAAGCGCTCGGACCGTGGCATCTCTGTACTTTTGCCATCCGAGGCCTGCAAGATGCTCGGGTACCATGGAACACGGATGAGGTTGCTCAAGAGCATGTACGGCTTGAGCGACGCGCCGAGACTTTGGTAGGAGGAGGCCACGGACCGCATGATCGGGTGCGGCTTTGTGGTTCACCCGCTGGACCCCTGCCTGTTTCTGAGCTACCGGCTGGACGAGACGAATGTGAAGGTGTTCGACGGCGCTATCGGTCTACATGTGGACGACATGCCAGGAGGCGACAGCAACAAGGAGGGCCAGGCGTGCTTTTCGGCGCGCGTCCAGGAGCTCAAGAAGGTTTTCAACTTCCGGACGTGGGAGGACACCGAGACTGGCACTTTGAACGTGGCCGGCGACTCGTCCGGACTTCTGCGGCAACCAGCTCACCAAGGCGACAAACGGAGATTATCAGATGAGCTGCGAGACCTACATCAAGGGGCTCAAGCCGATCACGATGACCAAGAGCAGGGCCAGTGACCACAAGTTGGCCATCACAGAGGGCGAGCGACGACAACTACGAGGACTTATGGGCAGTTTGGCGTGGCCCAGCAACCAGGCGGCACCCCACTTGCAGTGCAGCGTGAGTCTCGGACAAGGTACAATTAACGAGAGCTCCACCGTGCAGGACTTAGAGGAGGCCAACAAGACGCTGAGGTTCGCCAAGGCCAACAGCGACGTGTGCCAGTTGTTTCCCAAGATATGCGACGATCCCAACGAGGTGGCGTTTATTTGTATGACGGACGCAGCATGGGCAGTACGACGTGATGGAAGCTCGCAGGGAGGCTACCTCATCCTGGCAGCGCACAGGAGTGTGCTGAGCGGCGAGACGGTCAAGTACACCGTGGTCGACTGGCGATCGTGGAAACTACCAAGGGTGAGCAGGTCCTCATTGGCGAGTGAAGCCCAAGCTGCAGCAGGAGGAGTGGACTCACTCGAGCATGTGAAGGTGCACTACAGCCTGATGCTCGACCCGACGAGGGACCCGAGGCTCAACGGCACCATGAAGGTGCTGGGCAGGAGTGCATTGGTGGTGGACGCCAAGGCGCTGTACGACGCGGCCCAGAAGCCGCACGTGCACAACTTCGACGACAAGAGGACGGGCATCGAGGTGCAGGTGCTCAAAGAGCGTACGACGGCAAGTGCTACGGGCTGGTACTGGGTCAGCTCGGAGCGCCAGTTCGCGGACGGCTTCACCAAGCTGTCGGCGCGGCAACTACTGGCAGACAGGCTGCGCACTGGGACGATAAGCCTGAAGTTCGATGAGAATTTCCAGGCAGCCAAGAAGAAGACCGTCAAGGACCGACAGGAGGAAGCCAAGATGTTCGCCACACCCAGGCCGAAGATAAGCACAATGACGGCGATGGCGACCATGGCATCCATGACGACCGCAGCCAGCAGCGAGGTGGAGATCTACGACGCAAGGGCGACGGCAGTGATGGAGCTCGAGTGGACCATGTCACCGCAAGTGGTGATCAGGATTTCCCTCGGCACGTTCATCAAAGGAATCATGACGACCATCCTGATGATCGTGGGCCTATTCGCAGTATGCTACATGACGTACAACAGGTGGTCCGAGAAGGAGACGAGCGCGACCCATCCAGAGCCAAGCCCCGAGCAGGCAGAAGGAAAGACAAAGCATAAACGTGAGCAGAAGGTGAAGATCAGCAATATCAAGTGGAACGTTGGAGTTCAAGGGCCCGTACACTACTCATCTGTGGGCCAGACCGACGGAGTTTACGGACGTTATGTTCATGCTACGCAGGGTTTCTCCCGAGGCTGGAAAGTGACGAAAGAGATGGTGGAATCCCGTGCAGGCCTGAAGGGCCAAAAGTGAGTGAGCCCCGGCAAAACACGTTTTGCATCCTGTTCTTGTCTCGTAGTTTCCTACCTTTCCCCCCCCTCGCAATGAAGATATTCTTTGAGAGGTTGATTGCGACGACTGACCGGCGCATTTCTCTCGGGCATGTGTTTACAGCAGGCAATGTAACGACGAGCAGCTGCGAAGGATTTTCTTTAATGAGATAAAGGTGAGTGTTTAATCAGTTTTCTTTCCCTTTTTCACCGGTGTGAATTGCACTCCATACAATGCAGTTGCGAGTGTATTTCAGAGGTTTTCTGACATAAGATGTTAGATGCGACCCTCCCCAGCAGGCATGGCAGAGCATGTGCACAGCACGCAGTGCAGAGCAGCAGTCATGACAGCAAGCACCATTGCCATCTTTAGCTCGAGAGGCCTCTCGGCAGACCAAAAGGTCACCATCACTTCTCCCCGCCCGCAGAGCGTGATCGGCGATAGTGTCCAGGACGCTTCGGCCGAGGACGGGAAACGGATTTCGAGAGAGAGTTTGACGACTTCGAGAGCGTCGACGAGTTGACGCGCACCACTCGTTGTGTCTTTGAAGACCGCCATCCGGTACAGTGTACACTGTACTTGTTCTCGTGGTCCTCGTGGAATGTCTCGTCGGCTAGCATGATGATGCCTCCTCGTTGTGGTCGATGCCTCGGCAGGTTGTCAAAACGCACTATCTGTCATCTTGAGCACCATGGTCTTCCACAGGTGGAGGCCAGCTGAGAAGCTCATCCGTCGATCCGTGCGCTGCCGTGGTCTCTGTACAACTGCACTGCCGTCCTGCAGGTCTCCCGCCGTCGGACCTCCAAGCGTAGATGCCTGTCGAGATGCCTCGAGCGCCGCGTCGACGCAAGTGGTTCGCGTAGCACACTGCAGCTGCCCCATAGTCGTTCGTAGCATACGATGTTATGCAGTCGTGCGCGCGCTATCAGGTGCCCCTGCTGCTCTCGTAGTTGCACGTGTCGTCAGCATCGTCTTCACGTGGTCATCCATGGTAACGTGGATGCTGCCGTCCGTCTCGTGGTGATGTTCTCGGCCGCAGGCGATGCCTTTTCCATCCTCGCGTACTTGACCTCGCCGGAATCAATATCCTTCTGTAGATCATCCATGATCTTGGCGCCTGGCGCCCTCCTGGTCCGCTGGCTCAACGCCTATGATGAAGTCGTCCACCTCGCAGGCGCGTTATTTTGATAACCGCGCCGTGCTGGTTGCGCTTGATGACGGTCGCTGGATCAAAGCTTGGGCCGCCCATCCGAGCTTCGTGAGCGTCTCGCGTAGAGCCGCGTGCCCAGCCTCCGCGTTGGTCCCGTAGATGTTCTTTGCAGCTTCGTCTGGCCACCTGCCTTGACGCCTGGGATGGTGCGCCTCCCGAGCTCAGTTGGGATCCAGAAGTGGAGCTCGCGTGTGATACCCTGGCCTTGGAGAGCAGGTCCTTGTACATCTGCCATGTCTAGGCCCAAGTTTAGGCATGACCCGATGCTGGACAGAAGAAGAGTCGTCGGTTCTGACGCTGCTGGTGAGTCCCGTCGCATGCTGTCTTCCAGCTCCTCGTAGCCTCGCCCGCAGATCCTAGCTTTCGGCCCGAACGTAGTCGGAGCTTCGTCGGTGCAGACCACCTTGGAAGCCGGCATCGTGTCCGGGTCCACACCTTTCACGGCGTGACTTGAAATGTGAATCGTTGCATCGCACGTGCACTGCGTACTCCACTTCATCTCATCATCCATCTGCATCTTCTTCCATTTCGCCTTGTCGTCGCCCAGGAACATGAGGTTGATCTCCTTGCGCTTGTTTGCCCTTGTCTGCGTGGCCATTCGCTCAGCCACAAATGCCTCCACAAGTAGTTGTGCGTCCGTCAGCTTATTGACTGCCCCTGTCTGCGCCTTCGCCCTGTTGATGCTGATGCGCGCGTCGTCCAGGCAGGAAATCCTTCAGAGAAACTAGCCGTTCTTGTCCCTTGCCCTGACCCTGCGCAGGTAGACGTACACTGCTGATTTCCGCCGCGTGATGTTGATGCTTCATCAGCTGGTGGTGATACTGCTGCGCCCCCCTCGGCCCACTCGCGTTCTTCCATGGGCCGTTGGACTCCAGCAGGTCACCCGTCGTTGGCCGCAGTCATCGAGCACATCATCCTTCTTGGTCTGCTGGAGCTGCATGTCCTTGTTGGTCGCGAGCCTCTGGCCGCCCCTCTTCGTCTCCTTCGGCAGCTCCTCTTCCGGCTCCTTCATGATTTTGTCGGCTGGAGGTCCTGCCTGAGGATGTTGGTGCTCAGCAGCTGTAGTCTGGTGAGCAACCCTTGGTTGATGTCCGGTTTCCTGTTCCTTTACCGAGTTGATCTCCTCCATCGCCGTGATGGGCCGAGTCGCTGCCGCATCATCGATCCTTTCAGGGTGTATCCTCCAATTCTGCCTCGCGATATTCTGAGCCAGCTCCAGGGCTTCCAGGTTGAACAGTCTTCCTCTCTCGATCTTGGGTCATGAAGTGCGTTTGGAGGTAGAGGTCCGTGGGTGACACTGCCCAGCTGCTTCAGCTCGAAACTGTCTCGGCTGCCAGAAGCTGCTGCTTCAAGAATGGCGTTCCACGCTTGACGTTCCTTGCACAGCCGCACTCGCAGATCCTCTTCCGCTGGATGTTGATCCGCTGGTCCAGGCTCTGCGTCGTGGGCGTCGCGTCATGGTCGTGAATCATGTCCGATCTCCCTATCTTGCCTTCATCAACGTCCACCTTAGTCTTGACCAGATGATCCTTTTCCCTGGACAGACGCTCGCACGGTTGCGGTTGGTGCATTTGGTTGGCTTTCAGGTGGTGCTTGGTATTTTGGATCATTTTCACATTGTGCGTTTCCCGGTGGTTGTTTATCTGGAGGTAGATGTTGACCAGCTTGCGTTCCATCTGGTTGTTGACTTTGTTGCTGATCTGGCTGCTGGTCCTGTTGATGAGCTGTCTGATCACTTTGCCCAGCTGGGTTGTGCTGCTCGTCTTCGTGCTGGTCCACCACCTGAGAGATGGTCGGAAAACTGCAGCGTGCTCACTTCGTTGTCGGCTGCTTTGCGTTAGGTAAGCTCAGGGTCGGGGTCGGATCTTGGAACAGCAAGCAGCCGTGCTCGCCCTTGCCAGAACGCGCCGCCGCTTTGCTAATGTATCCGCCGCCTGAGAGAAAGCCTCCGAACATTTTTGCTGTAGATGTGGCCGGCGCCAAACAGGCGTCTGCTGAACCGCTCTTGAAACCACCTTCGGGCGATCTTCTGGGTCGGACATGCGTGCTTTCAGTCGGTGTCCAGCTCCAAGCACCCATTACAATGTTGAGCAGCCTGCTGTACTCAACAGCGTGTTACGCGCGTTAGCCATGCTTCGAATTGTTGTTGCCGCTACATCCTGAGCACGACCTCTTGCAGCGTCGAAGACACTCGTCCCTGTCCCCTTCAGGTCGCGTGCCTTGCTTTCGTACTTGCCCATCTGCCAGTGAGCTTCAGGAGCATCGTTGTTGCCCGCGTGCTCCAGGCCGTTGCGCAGCGTCTCGAACCCGCCCATGAATGCAGAGTCTTGATCTTGTTCCACCGTCCTTGGCGTCCGGGCCCAGGTCAGCCATCCGAGCTCGAGCAATTTCGTCGCCAGCTCAGCTGTCGGCCTTGAACCAGGGCAGGTGTAGATAGCCACTGTCAAATCCTTCGCAATGTCAACGATCACACTCAACACTTGCATATTCTTCTCTATGTCGGGTCTGGTCATTAGGTCGATGCTCATGACCTCGATGAAGTTTTTGGCCTTTGTGTGAGCTGCAGTGGGTCTTGCTGCCGTCGCAGTCTGCTCCGCTCAGGCCGTGCATCTGAATGGGCGTGCAGCTTGAACAACTCGACGGCTAGCTCCACCTTGCTGCAGGTATCGTACCAGTGACTCCTGTTTGGGTACATGGGCAAGGCTTTCGTGTATCTTTCTGACAGCTGTCGGCAGTAGTTGTGGCACTGCCGCCCAGCTCGCCATCTCTGTTTATCGCCGTGCTTATTGGATTTCGTGGCCGCACTCGGGCATTGGTGCTTCTGCTTGTGCTGGATTTGCCTCGATCTCCAAGTCCGTGGCGTGCCTGGTATAGTCACAATGCTGCTTCTCGAGGTACTGCTGATCCCCGTTGGCCACGTCGGCCAGTTGATCACACTGGTGTGGATATGCGAGCCATTTCAGATCATTGAGCTTCTTTCCCAGCGTGGTCGCCTTCGTCAGAAACCTGGTCCGCTTCACAGGGTCCCCCATGCAATTCACCAGGCTGCTGCCAGCACTGATCTGCCTGTGCACTCACGACCTCGCATCCCAGCCATGATGGCATGAGCTTCCACGCCTTGGAGGTCAACGGGTTCTCTAGAAGTAGATGTGATCATTGAGGCTAGCAGTTGATTCAGAACATCTTGAGACACTGCAGATACATCATGTCAGTCGCCAGTTTCTTCATCCAGGTCGCCTTCGAAGGCGCATGGAACATGTGTGCAAATGGGCCACACGGTAACCCAACCACCGCAATGTAGGTGCTCTCCTCGTTCAGATGCTCCAGGACCTTGTCCTGCATGGTGTTGTCCAGTAAGCCGCTGCCTATCATAATCTCCCTTTGGCGGGAGACCAGATGTCTTCTCGCCTGAGCCACCGAGGTAGTTGCCATCATACCAACGTACAGCTCGCAGATGGCAGGTCGCTTCACCTCAGTATCTGCACGTGGTGTTTCCACGATCTGCTTGCACTCGTCGAGCGTCCCCTTTTCCCACGTCTTGATATGTTTCTGTTGTTTTCGGCGCAGGATGCCCGTCTCAATTTCGTGGGCTTCTGCATTCCAGATGTCAATCCCGTCGGTGGCGATTGACGGCGCCATCCTCTTGTTCTCCTGCTTCGGCAAATCTATGTGCGATATCGCGAGGTGGTGACTCCCCGTTCTGTTCAGTGGCACCCCGTGCCTGTCGATTACTCTGAAGTCCGCCTTCAGTTCCTTGGTGCAGATCACGCTGTCAGTCCGCCTTCAGCTCCTTGGTGCAGACCACGGTGTCGAGCTCGTCCATCTGGTGGATGCTCAGGAGAATCGGTGCCTTGGACTTGGGCAGGCTTCGGAAGCGTAGGTTCGCGCCAGCTCCAGCGATTCCAGCCGTCACTTCTTGTTCTCCTTCTGCCATGACCGGGGCACTGTCGTCCGCTCCTCTGAAACGCATGGATGATCCCTTCATCCTCGTAGTGACTCTGCCGTCCTCGGTGTAGCTGTCCAGGGATATAGGGCCCCCGCATCATCGTAGGCAGGCTATGTCTGGCACCGCGTGCCCTTCGGGAACGGGCCCCTTTTTTCACCGCTTAGGCTTCGATGTCGGTCCTCTGGGAACATACTATCGCGAGTGTCGCCACATGCGTCCAGGCATATGTCGTAGGCCATGGTGGTTAGCCCATTCGGGGCCGTCTCCATCGTGACGTAGGCTAGCTGATCGAGCCGATGACGTTCCCAGTTCACGCACCACTCCATCCAGTCTTGGTAAGTTGCTCCCTGGTCTTCACATGTTATCTACGCAGCTTGTATCTGATTAGCCCTTGCCCTGATCTGGTTGATGCCGATACGGGTACCTTCGTCAGAGTCTGTCTCTAATTATTTTGTCTCTGGCTCTGTCTCTTGATCTCCACGTTCTTGTCAGTCTCCATGTTCATCTTGTCGGTGATCTCCGCCATCATCGCATCCATGCTCGACAGCTGGTCGTTGATCATCTGGCTGGCTGTCAGGTCCCTGGAGCTATTCGCCACGAGCAGCTTGCTAGCCGTCGCCATCGCGAACCCGGCGGATCGCATGAAACCTCCAGGTCGTCTTTGAAAGCCTCCGCGTCCAGCGCGTCTTCCGCGTGCCCGTTCGTGGTGCGAGTGGCGAGTTCTTTTTTGTCTTGTCGCTCACGGGGCCGCCTCGCCAGTGCCCACGCTTGTGGCACGCACTGCACGTACGAGGCCTCGATCATTTTGAGCTTCCCCTCGGCCTCTTTGCTGCCCATCTTGGAGGAGGAGGAGGAGGAGGAGGAGGAGGGATGAGGAGGGATCCGCTTGCTGTTGATGCTGGCCTCTTCCGGCCTCGGCCGGACGTGCCCCGAGCCCGCCGCGCGCGGGCCTGCTCGTGGCCGAGTCTTCGCGCCCGTTGCGCTCCGCTTTCCAGCCTGGTCGTCGAGCCTCTGCCGCCGAAGGGTCGCTCTCCTGGCTGATCTCCTCCTCCTCCTCCGCCTCCGCCTCCTCCTCCTCGCACTCCTCCTGGCTGATCTCCTCCGCGTCCACATCGTCGATCACGCCCTCGAACTCGTCGGCGTCAGCTGCCAGCGCGTCGTAGTCCGGTCGTCGAGCCTCTGCCGCCGAAGGGTCGCACTCCTCCTGGCGGATCGCCTCCGCGTCCATGTCGTCGAGCACGCCCTCGAGCTCGTCGGCGTCGGCTGCCAGCGCGTCGTAGCCCGACGCGCTGCAGAAGCCGTCGCTGTCGCGGGGTCCACGCTGATCACCGAGCGGGGCTTCTCATTCGTCGTCCTGTTCTGCGGGGTAGGCCCCGTGCCGCCCGCGATCTCTGGGCCGATCGTCCCGGCCAGTATGATCGAGCTGAATCTGCATCGCTGAGGTCACGCCGTCCCAGATGTGTTCGTTGTTGTGTTGCCCGTGGTCGGCCTTGCGCTCCTGCGCGCTGACGTTTGCAAACTTCAGCATCAAGTACGCGCGCAGGTCATCGCGGACCGTGGTATTTCTTGAAAGTGACTTGGGGCCCTCATGCCCCGTGACGTGCCGAGAAATGCAGTCTCTGCACCGATTCCCATCTGTTACGGAAGCCTTATAAAGCAGTGCGAGTCGAGTGGTTGTTGCCTCTGCAGTTGTGCGATCCGTTCGCATGCCGCACGTATCATCGTCACTAACAGCCTTGTTGCAGCAGGTGGGTCATCACCTGCATGCTGTAGGTCTTCAGCTGTCGTGATCGCCTGGCTAACCTGTTGGCTTGCTATCTTGATGACTTTGCTGTCGATGACGTTGCCGCTGAAGCTCATCGTTACGTTGTTGCCGCTGTCGTAGGTGATGCTGCGTGCGCAGTGTTTTTGTTGTATCACAAGGGCGCGTACATAGACGAGCGCCACCATGTTTGTCCGCACGGCCACTCCGTGATGACATCTCGCAATCGTAGAACTTACCAGCTCCACTTCTGAGCCACATCAGGCCAGATGGTACCCACCTTGCCGTCCGTCCTAGCACCCCCCCCATCTCCTTGCCCCCCCCCCCCCGCTGGTCCAAGTACGGTAGGTTGGTGTCGTGTCGACGCGGCGGCGACCCCGGCGCTGGTTTTCGAGCTTGACCGCCGCCAGTGGCCCCAAGTCGGCCGACATCTGACGATCTGCGCCAACGGGAAGCTCCGGTCGTTCAGGTCTGAACTGTCCACGCGGTGTCGGAGATCAACGCGTGAGTCGTCACGACACGAACCTGCCGTACGGTAAGTTCGCGTCGTAATTATCGGCCAGCTCCCACCCCGCAGCTGGCGTTCAACGCAGCCGGCGAACCAGAGTCGGTCGATTTTGCACGATCGGACGTCTCGGAGACGGCCGCGCGTTCACGGCTGAACGGTCCCCGCGGTGTTTGGGACCAACGCTCAAGTCGGCACGACACGATCCCGCCGTATTCACTTTTCCGTCACCGTCCCAGGCGTGCCGAGCGCAGGGCAGCGTTCGATCGCCGTCGTCGTCGTCGCCGCCGTCGTCGCCGTCGCCGTCGTCGTCGTTGTCGTCGCCGTCGTCGTCGTCGTCGTCGTCGTCGTCGTCGTCGTCGTCGTCGACCGAGTGCGCGAGCACGGCCCTGGCGCTGCTCCCGGCCGTCGGCGAGGGCGCAGCGCCTCGGCGCCAACGACGGCCCCCCCCCCCGCGGCCCTTTGGACCTTGGGCGGTCATGGGACGGTCTTGGGGGCCGCTGGGAGCGTCGGGAAGCAGGAACAGCGAGAACCAACAAATACCCTTCAAATTCCGCCAGGAGTTCCGTACTTGTGGCTTCGTGGGGCGTCTTGGAGGCCTCTTGGGCCATCTGGGGGCCATCCAGAGCGTCTTGGAGCGACTGTTCGGGGCCCTCCTGGACCATCTTGGGGGGCCTCTCGAGTGGCCGGGCCCCTCGCGGGTTGTGGCCCCGGCGCCCCCTCGGGCGCTTCTGGGGAGGCCCAGGCAAGGCCGCCCACGAGCCGATTCGATGCGACTCGGCTCGCCAGCCAGGGCCGCGATCCCGATTCGGTTCGATTCGATTCTCAGCATCGTATATCCGACCCCCATCCCCATCCTCATCCCCTCCGAGGCTATCCCCCAAATTACCACCCCAGTTGGGGACACACCCCTCGAAGCCCGAAGGGAACGGCCTATATCCCCATCTAGGGGGGTAAATCGGCCAGTGGGGCCCAGACCACGCCGCTGGGGATGGTAATCGGATAAACGATACTCCGATTCGGCTCGATTCATCGACCCAGGGACTTCCAGAGCCAGGCGAACGATCCGATTTCGATTCGATTCGGAACGATTCGCTGGAGACGCAGCTCGTTTCCGATCCGATCCGACTTTGCGATGCGATCCAGCGAAGGCCTGCCCAGGCTCGGGGCTCGAGAGACGGGGGTCCATGCAGACGCGGTGCGATGGTGGCTTCTGGCGCGCTTGTGGCTGGTCCACCCGCGGCTCCCAGACCAGCCGCGCACCAGAGGCCACTCCTTGCCCAGGGAGCCTCGGGACGGGGGTCGGTGCAAGCGGGGGTCGGTCAGGGCGACGGCTCTTGCAGGGCCTTGCAGGACCGGGGCTGCACCGACCCGGGCTTGGGCGCAGGGTCCTGCAGGACCCTGCAGGATCTTGCACGATCCTGCCCTTGCTCGATCTTGCACGATCTTGCAGGATCCTGCAGGACCCTGCAGGATCCTGCAGGAGCTCGCACGATCCTGCAGGACCCGGGCTTGCCCTGACGGGGGGGCGATAGATCTCCGCGCTTTTGCCGAAGGAGTCCCGAGGAGCGCCCCGCCGTGGCGGCGGGGGCCCTCTACAGGGGGGTAATATATTCCCAAGTAGTCGAGCAATGGTATGTGGACGATTTGTTTGACCATTTTTGAGCATTGTTTGAGCATTTGTGGGGTACTTTTCATATTTGTCGTCCAAAAACCGCCCGTAGGGGAACATGCCCGACCTGATTCCAGGACGAGCAGCGGCACGGGTACCCTCCTCTCTCCTCCAGCAAAGGGGTCAGGTCCAGGAGCTGAGGAGAGATCGGGGGCCACCACACGGGGTGGTGACCACACCGTGTGGTGAGTTCTGGGGATTCGGTGTCACCGCACGGTTTTGGGACTCGAGTCCCTCTCCGAGGATGTCTCGGGCGACAGGGGCCTCCAGGGTCCCAAGACCGTGCGGTGACGGAACGTGCGGCGATGTCTTGGGGGACTTCGAGGTCGCCGCACGGCGTGCCACTGCACCGCTTCGGGACCCCAGGAGGGGGGGGAATGAGGGGGGGAAGTGGGGGGCAAGCGGGGATCCTTGGGATTTGTGTGCAGTTCTTTGTGTGTCCTCGGGCCCATTCGTCCCCGCTCCTCTGGCAAAGGGGTCCGGTCCAGCAGCGAGGAGGGAGCGGCCGCGCCCTGGGGGGGGGAGGGCCGACGGGGCCGGGACGGGGAGGGCGGCCGAGCAGCGAGGGGCGTCGACGGCGGATGCTCGGCTCGATGGGCCAGGGAGCTCAGCATGCATTGCTTCATCGGCCCCCATCCCCATCTCCCCGGCCCCCCATGCCGAGCCCCACCGGTTTGCTGCCCCCGTGGGGGGTGCCGCGGAGGCCCATGCCCAGAGTCCAGGCCTCCCGGACGGGGTCGGAGCAGATGGGCTCGGGGGATCGCGCCGCATCGCCGAGGCATCGCCGATGCGGCTCGATGTGGAGGCCGTATTTCCCCATGCCGACGTCGCCGATGCATCGCCGACGTCGCCGCTGCATCGCCGATGCATCGCCGATTTTTGCGATGTTTTTGAGATATTTTTGCGTTGGGCCCCGACGACAATTCGTCAAGGACGGGGGCGGGTTAGGGTACCCTTGCGTCCCTGGGGGTTTGGCCGCCTGCCGCCCAGAGTACTTCAACTTCGGCCTCCAAGGGTCGTGCGTCCTTACCACGCGTCCTTACTATACGTTTTCACTGTACATCGGTGATGCATTGGCAATGCGTCGCGATCCTTCGGCCCCGTTTTACTCCGACCCCATCTAGGAGGCCTTTGCATCCCCATCCCCATCCCGAGCCCCACCAGTTTGCTACCCCAGTCGGGGATACAGTGGAGGCCCATGCCAGGAAACACCCTGCTTGCCTCTAGGGTGCCCTGGGTTTCTGGGGTTTCGAGGGTTTTGCCATGGAGAGGCCACGTCCTGGGGTCTCTGGGTTGGGTTTCTTGTGGAAGGTCTCTTGTGGTCGGGCCGCATACAGCATGCCCTTCGAAGCCCGAATGGAACAGCCTATATCTTTATCTAGGGCGGCGGAACATCGGTTAATGGGCCCAGGCCACTGGGTTGGGGATCAGAGTCGGATAAACGAGGCTCAGAAACATCCAAGACGCCATGAGGCGAGCATCAGGACAAGCAGATCCCTGGATGCACTGTCTTGGGCACGAGTTCCTTCGCGAGGGCAGCCGGGCGGTGTCGACCGCCTCCTGCCCCTCCTGCGTCTCCTGCTTCTCCTCCTCCTCCTCCTCCTCCTCGTCCTCCTCGTCCTCCTCCACCTGTTCCTCCTCCATCACCCCTCTTACCGTCGATAGCGGCCACTTGTATTGATGCGCCACTTCGACGAGTGTTCACTTCGGCGAGTGTTTAAACAGCTGGGGATGCCGCGATTGCGTGGAGCAGCCAGAGCTGCCACTACAGAGTTCCCGGCCCCGATCTTGGGCGCAGACCTCTTCTCGCCAAAATCGGATTTGTCGATCCCGAGGCAGAGTCGAGTCCCTCCTCTTGCCTCCCTCTTGTCCGGGGCACATGGGAAGTCCGTAATATGACAACACCAGTTTGCCGTACCACTGCCAAAACATGGGCGAGAAGTGGTTGCCACTGGCTGCTGACGGACGTATTCAGTCAGCCGACCCCGAAAGGCCCACCGCAGATTTCATCACACTTTGGGAACATCTCCTTGGGTTTGGGCGCCCACTCGCCTATAGCGGGTTCCATAAGTCCTTCTTTCTTTTCTCGTCCCTCTCTGTTTACTCGTTTTCGAACTTTCCTGGGACCCGCCTCTCGGCTCTAGTTAGATTCTAGGTCGACTCTAGTTCGGCTCCAGTTCGTTTCCATGTCGACTCAACTTCGACTGCTCTGCGAGACCGGTCAACGGACGTTGGGCGCTGGGCGCAGCATCGGCGCACGATTCCAGCGAGAGGCTCCAGGGAGGCCCCCAGAACGAGCATCGGAGCCTCCTCGTCTTCCTCGTCGCCCCCCATCTCGGCGGCACGCCCGGGGAGGACGAGCCCGAGATCCTCCGGAACATCCCCACCATGCTCCGGAACGAGATCGTGGAGCAGATTTGCCTGCAGTACGTGGAGAAGCTGCAGAGGACCACAGAGTCGACGACGGGGGCGGGGAGGATCAGCGGCGACGATTTGCCAGTTTGAAACATGTCCCTATCCCTATGTTTGACATCACCTCGCCTCGATGCCGATCTTGAGGATTCCCTCGGTCTCTGAGGGCCTGTCCCTGAGATCGTCCTCGCCTTTTGCTCGCCCATCTCAGGGATAGGGATAAGTCCGAGGCTGGTTAACGATGTCGGGGGCGACGGGCTCAGCGCGGCAATTTTTGGGGGAGGTCTTTGCGGCAGGTTTGTGGTGTCTGGCGGCCTCCCGAGGGCCCTCACCGGGCCCTGGGACCGTCACAAAGCAACAAAGGATGCGACACTGGCCTCCGTGGGCCCCTGCTGATCTTCCAGGACGCGAGCATGTACGGGACACGGGCTCCGATCGCAATCACATGAGCGACTCAGAAAAAACGGGGGTCGTACTGTATCCCAGGACATTGGCGCGGAAGCTTCCCGCGTAAACCCTCCCCCAGGGCCACAGGAGGCAATAATCACCCCAAATCTTATTTGAAAGCATAAATTCCCTGTTCCATTCTTGACAGCCTATAAGACGGTGCAAGTGGCGCCAAAGGAGGCTCCAAGACCGCGTGCGTGGCCCCAAACATCGCCCAAGAGGGCCCCAAGACGGTCCAAGGGAGCCCCAAGAGGGCTTCAAGAGGGTGCCAAAACGGGTCGTGGGGCATTATTTTGGGGCGAGCGGCTCCCAACATTCCCCCAACACCTTCCTGGAAGCCTCTAGGTCGCTCCCCAGAGGCCCCCAGAGGCTCTCGAGAGACCCCGAAAACGACCCCTGGATTCCCCACTAAACCGTCAAGAGGCCCCAAGAGGCCCCCAACTCCAGGCTTCCAGGAGGCTCGCAGGAGTCCTCCCAATAGGCCCCCACCAGCGTATGAGACGTCTCGCGTCTACATCCTGCACGGCGTTCCCACAGAGGCTTCACGAGGCCTCCAACTCACGATCCACCCCAAGCCTTCAAGAGGCCCCTGAGTCACACGCCGCGAGGCCCCGAGAGGCACACACGATGCCCCCACCTCCCGATCCAGGCCAGGGGTGTGCCAGCACGGGCGCGGCGGCGGGACTAGGGGAACAAAAAGTCACGCAAACATCAAAACTCGGAGGTCCGCGCGGAGTTCTCGGATCGGCGCTGGGGCCCCCCGGCGGCGCCGCCCCTGGCGCGCTCCGCGCGCCAGGGAGGGGGCTCCAGCGCCGATCCGAGACTTCCGCGCGGACCTCCGAGTTTTGATGTCTATGCCACTTTTTGTTCCCCTCTGCACGGCGTCCCTCCCTGCGGACCTCCGAGTTTTTATGTTTACGTGACTTCTTGTTCCCCAAAGGGACGCGAGATCTGGCCCCGGGGCCGTCGAGGGCGCTCCCCGTGGGGCACGCGGGCCGTGCGAGGAGGCGGTCGGCACGCACCGGGGGGGACGCCACCGTGTGCGGCGGCTCCGCCCGCCGGGGACCGCCGCGCGCGGAAGGGCACACCCCCCGCAGGGCCACGAGAGGCGCGCGCGAGGGGCGGGCGCGCCGAGCGGGGGGGGGGGACGCCGTGCAGAGGCCTCGTGTCCCCGGGAGAGCGCGTGGGGGGGGCTGCTCCTCGACTTGGCAGCGCCCGGACGTGTGCACTTTTCCTTCGGCGAGGACCATCGAGGAACATCCTTGATCATTTTGCGAAAAAGCCACGCACGAAACCGAAAAAACACAGGAAATGGACGTCCGAGCGACGGCTCCTCGAGGGCCGCGCCGAGATAGATTACTAGGGGGGGAGGGACGGCGTCCCTAGGGGAACACAAAAAGTGGCATGAGCATCACAACTCGGAGGTCCACGCGGATGTCTCGGATCGGCGCTGGAGCCCCCTCCCTGGCGCGCGGAGCGCGCCAGGGGCGGCGCCGCCGGGGGGCCCCAGCGCCGATCCGAAAACTCCGCGCGGACCTCCGAGTTTTGATTTTTTACGTTACTTTTTGTTCCCCTAGTACAGAGGCATTTTGTCCCCGGGAGCGCGCGGGGGGGGGGTGCTCCTCGAGGGCCGCGCCGAGACTGCCGGGGGGGACGCTTCGTGTGGACCTCTGCCTTCCTGTGGGGCCGCAGGCCTCGGCTGGATCCGCGAGTCCTTCGCGCCCGTGTATCTGCAGTGGGGGGCGCGCATCGAGAAACCGTCCACTCCTCGGCGGGGTGTGTCCTGGGTCTCTTCGCGCCGCGCGCTGCGCGGCGACTGGCCCGCAGCCGTCGGGGGAGCTGCTGCGTTCAGGGTGCTCCAGACTTCCCCTCAGGTGCACCTCGCGCACGGGTTTTCAGGGTTGGGTCTCTTGCGAGGGTTTCTTGCGACCGCGCCCGCACTTCCAATCGCTTCCCCCACACCGCCAGCCCGTATTGTGCCATCGATGGCGCTCGCCGGCGCGTCCGTGGCCCATGCGGCGCTGCCTGGCGTTTGTTGTTTGGTTCGTCTGTTTTTGTGTTGTTGCTTCTCTGGAGGCGCAGCGACAGCAGGCATGGAGGTGAAGTAGTTGCTTTGGAGCTTGCCGTGGGGCTTCTGGCCTTTACTGCTCACCGACATGGCTAGGTTGTGGGGCTCGATGGCCGCTTGGGGCTCGATGGCCGCTCGGGGCATCTTGGAGGCCTCTGGGGACCTTGTGGGGGCCTCTTGGAGGTTTTTGAGGGCGTGTTGGGACCTCCTGGTGTGGTTGCGGGGTGGACGGTTTGAAATGGGTTTCCTGTCGGGGCCTCCTGGGCCCCCTTTGGGCCCGTCCTGGGGCTTATCCTGGGCCGCCTTGGAGGGTGGACGGTTCGAAATGTCTATTCCGGTTTCCTGACGGGGCCCCCTGGGCCCGTTTTGGGCCCGTCCTGGGGCCATCTTGGGCCGTCTTGGAGGCCTCTTGGGCCCTCTTGGGGCCCTCTTGGGGCCCTCGTGGAGTTCTCGTAGGCCATCTTGGGGCGATCTTGGGGGCGTCTTGTGCCGTCTTGGAGTGTTGGCATGCCCTCTCGGGGCCGTCGTGGCGTCATCTTGGGCTGTCTTGCAGGCCTCTTTGGCCGTCTGGGGGCTTTTTCGGGCTGTCTTGGGGCCCTCTTGGAGGCCTCTTGTGCAGTCTTGGGGCGATCTTGGGGGCCTCTGGGGCCGTCTTGGAGCGTCGGGAACCCCAAAAGGTAAGAGCGCCAGAATCATTGAAAAACCAAAGGGATATCAATATCTGTTTTTTTGGAGCCCTCTGGAGACGCCTTTTGGAGGCTTCGTTGGGCGTCTGGGAAGCGTCTGTGGCCGTCTGAAAGCCATCTTGGGTTTCTTGGGCCGATCGGTTGGCGACTCGGAGCCCTGTTGGATCATCTTGGGGGCCTCCTTCAGGCCCTCTTGGAGCGCTCTTGGAGGCTGCAAGGCCGCACGATTGTCCACTTCTCAGTGGCAGATGCAGGCCCAGACGCAGCGTGTCTATTTTGCTCGACAATCGCCTCCCCGAGAGCCGGCCAGGGCTTGATCCATTGTGTGATGTTGTTTTGTGACGTTTCTGCGGCTCCTATGGAACGGCGCCCAGATCTTAGTGTACAGAGGAGAAGAAGCGTGTCTATTTTGCTCGACAATCGCCTCCCCGAGAGCCGGCCAGGGCTTGATCCATTGTGTGATGTTGTTTTGTGACGTTTCTGCGGCTCCTATGGAACGGCGCCCAGATCTTAGTGTACAGAGGAGAAGAAGAAGGGAGGAGGGAGGAGGGAGGAAGGAGGAGGCAGAAGGGAGGAGGGAGGAGGGAGGAGGGAGGAGGGAGGACGGAGGAGGGAGGAGGAGGAGGAGGAGGAG